>JANCMC010043217.1:5410794-5442598 GCA_024363005.1 Charaxes varanes
ACACAATCACGACTCTAATGCACTTAAGGTGGCAAGTTTGAAATTGTATTGAGACTTGAATGAGTCATTGGATATTCAATATGGTATACCGATTCAATAATCGTGTCTCGTTACTAGATATGCTTTCGTAATATAACCCGAGCGCACACATTGCACTGACATATTAGATATTTAAGGAGCCTTCGACGCAATCTGGCGTATCATTTTTATATTGTAACAGGTAATTGATACTTTTATAAGACTACTAGCTATACCCCGGGACTTCGTCGGCGAAGCTTTAACCGTTTATGCATAAACGTTTAAAGTTAATATTTACACGGTGTGACACTATATACTAGCTGTAGCCCGTGTCTTCGTCTACGTTGGCCACGCTCATGACTTAGGGCTTTAAAAATAGTTTTTCCATAAGGATTTACATTATGTTAATGAAAATACCTTCACAAATAATGCATTACTTTAGAATAAATTTGGTGGACATAAAAAAGGTAATGTGAGCCAACCTTAGGAGATAGATATATGCTGTCGCGGACTTTTGTAGAACTAGAACTTTAAAAGGGGAACAATTCCATCGTACATGATTTTTGCGAAACTTTAAACGTTTATGCAGCGCCTGAAAAGGGCCTAAAAAGTATTCCTAATATTCTTTAAAAAAAAAGTTTATTAGAAATAATATAATATAGTGGTTAAGTATTCTTAATTGGTATAGCCGTTCTTGAATTATAAATGGTTGTAAATAAAAGGACTTTATAGACTATATATATATATATATATATATATATATGGTGGGGAAAAATGTTAATCAATCGCTGCTATTCTAATAATGATGGTAGTTATCAAATGAAGGTGCCATCAATTCCTACATATAAATATATTTCATTGTTACAAGGGGAAACGAGCAGGAGGGTAAGTGACTACCGACCTACTACCAGAAGGCTCGTAGATGCGTTGCCAGCCTTTGAATAGGGGTATAAGCCACCGGGATCTTCGTCGACGTGACAACATTGCCGCTACTTCACGCCGATCTTGTGTGAAAAAGAGGTACTGGTACCTCGAACTCGCCGGCCCAATTCGGTTGCATACCAAAAGGACTGCAAGCGTGGCGCTATTTCTAATTATATACTTTAAGGAATACTTTATGCACTATTTAATTGATTGTTACATTCAAGTTTAATAGCTTTGATTTCTCTTCTTATAAATCACATGACAAGATGTAATACATCTATAATTGTAGATATCGTAATTAACATATTTAAACCTTTAATCTTAGATTAACATATTTATGCGATTAGCACTTTCCTTCTTTGACCATCGAGTGCAAGGTCAAAGTACCGTTAGACATCGCTAAAGGTAAGTGTAAATTATCACCTGTGTAATTGGTTGCATGACGGTAAATTGACAAAGGTAAGAATAAATGCAGCATTTTGTATCACTTGCGAGACATGATCGCCTTCATTTGTGGTGCTTTTGCATTCAACGATATTTAAACTTTTAAGGAGGTCGTAGTTTAATTTGTGACATTTGAGTCAATAGCAAGGTTAAGCATTTCTTACTGCGATGGGTGACCCATTCTAGTGCTGGTTTTTTAAAAGTCCGGCCTTCTCCGTGTTTCGGAAAGCACGTGAAATAGTGCGTCCCGGTTAGTGTCAGTCGTGAAATTGTACAGATTGTGGAGTTCCGGGGATGACGTCAGATGGCAGTTGGTCATCCTAACTCACCCCACAGTCATTTTAGCGCACCCTGGTACTTTCAGGATAACGCTCGGCAGAAGAAGAGAGAACCCTCATCTTTTTTAATAAAGAGTATGTACTTGTGTTATTTTCAGTGTTTTTACCATGGAGATTAGAATATAGGAAGTAACATGTCTGTAAATTAAAAATGTCCGACGAATTACGAATGTAAGGTGGGGGGGGGGGGACTCCACATCTGCTTCATCGTGGATTTTCTTTCATACCTTAACATTCGTCTACACCAACCAGCGCCATTCTGGACGGTTTTTGAACTACTATCTAAGCTATAACGTTGGACACTTTTTCAACTTTTCTCTCATAAAAGATGTCACTCCTTATATTCTAATCTTTTATTATTTTGTTAAAAGGGTCAAACGAGCAGGCAGCTAAGTGTCTACTGACATCCATCTGCACAACCAGGAGGCGAGCAGATGCGTTGCCGGCCTTAATGACGAGTTTAGGCCACCGGGAAGTCTCATAAACCGAACGAAACGCGACAGCATTGCCGCCACTTCACGTAGATCTTATGTAAGAAAGAGGTACTTATAATTTAAAAGAATACTTACTTTTATTTATATTATATTAACTTTTTTTTTTATGTCTCCGTTCATTCTTCGTTATATATAAAACCTTTTCTATGTTATATAGCGATAATCACTGTCATCACAACATATGTATCATAAAATGAAGTCCTACGCTGTATCATAATCTGTTTTTTAGCGATAAACTCGAAAACTACTGAACGGATTAACATGTAATTTTCACGATTGTGGTTGAGTGATTCATGAGAAAGGTTTATATATGTATGATACGTAAATACTATTGTAGATAAAAACGGAGAATATCAATGATTTTGTAACGCGATGACCTAAAAAACGTGTTTTACGCTTATTTTGCGTACGCTGGCTAAACCTCGCGAGCTAAATCTTAATAATATAGTACGGAATTGTATATCCTAAAAAGATCTAAAAAAAGTCTACAATTAATCTCCTTAGTTTAACCAACAGTAACCATTTCTTCCACATATTAAAAAAAATGCACTATTTACGAGGCTATTTTAAAAAAATCTATCTGTATATTAATCCTTATGGAATTTAATACGCTAGATATGTTATATATTTTATGTACATCAAAATTCTCTCTTACAGTATACCATTAAAATTATCATTTTAGAAGATATGAAAAATTAAAAACGCGGGGTCAGAGCGGCCGGCGAATTAATATATTAATTTCTATTTTTATTATATATATTGTAGGAAGCTCCATCTAACTCTGGTTTTTAAATATCCGACCTCCTCGGTGTTTCGGAACCCACGTAAAACAGTTTGTCCCGGTGAATATTACTGAGTGATATTCGTCGTGAGGTTGCAGAGATCGTTGGGGTTTGGAGGGTGGCGTCCGGTGTCAATCAGTCATCTTAAATCGCCCCAAAGCCACATCCTCTGCAATCTAGGCAGAGGCTGGTATTAGACCGGGATAACGCTAGGAAGAAGTAGATATTCCGAATTTGCCCGCTTAACCCATAAAAAAGATATATCTTCTACAAACAAGTAAATGGTGCGATACATCTACGGACTACTCTATAAAATCTAAAATAGTGTCACTAAGCACAATGTAGTTTCCAAATCTAAATTAAGGTAGATTCAATTATGTAGATTGCCTGCACTCGCTCAACACGGGCTCATTTCAACTTGCGACTGGGTTTTAGTTAAGCTACTTAAACTAAAATTTTAAGCCTCAATAACTTGTTTAACGTTTTAAACGGTTAATTTGTTTTAATGGTCGTATTTAGCGTAGTGAAATATACTGGCCCACCTTTACGGGTGCACCCTTGCCACGTGCCCAGCCCATTCTGCATCAGCTTTGCTAATTTCTTCCCCATATCTATTACTCCAATCATCGAAAGCAGGGTGGTGTTGCAATTTCGGTCAGGTCTTTTTATGCCTAAAGTGGAGCGTTCCATAGTTCTTTGGCAAACCTTGAGTTTGGACTTCTGCTTAGTTTTCGGTTAGTGACCAATTTTGTATACTATAGGTTAGGACAGGCAGAATACACATGTTGATGAATTTACGTCTCAGGTATAGAGAGGTTGCCCTTCATGTAGTCCCCCATGGCCCAGAAGCTGTTCCAGACGTTATTAATGCGTCGCTCAATTTCCTTTAACTGCCTGTATTTAAATGAGCCTGCGTGGCCGCTGTCGACCAGGTAGAGGCCGAGGAAGAAGTGGCGGGATGAATTGGACGTCTTTGCGGAAAAGAACTGGATGCAAGTAGCCCAGGACGGGAAGACGTGATTGGAGAGGGAGGAGGCCTTTGCCTGGCATTGGGACATTATAGGCTAATCAAAAAATAATAAATTGTTTATATTATTAATATGCTGTCTCGACTCAACTAAGTTAACTTTATTCTTTATGACCATAACAAGTACAACAAACATTGCGTACAATTTCTATCCTAGATATAAATATGTATTTAAATTTGTGAATTGGTGCTAGTTATATTAAGAGTATTTTGTTATCCTACTAAAGTTAAAAATAATTTATAGCAGTATGTGACATTAATATTGTTATAAATGTATTTACTTTAAAAATACATAAATCTGCTTAACTTTTAATTTATGAATTCCAATGATGTGGATTTCTTCTGATTAGCCGAAGAATGCATGAACATGAAAATCTTGTGCACACATCATAAGCATAAAAGCATTGCTTATGACAGGAAATAAATATGAGACAACACACAAGTAATAAAGCGTACCGTAATAAAAAAATCTGCTTACACTCTATACGAGCTCAGTGTGACGATATAGATGGGGGATTGTCGAGCCGAGAGGGGAGACAGGACAGTCATGCGTGGCGACGTCACCACTCTATATTAGTTTACGTAGCGTGGCGACGCATGAAGTGGTGACGTTACGCCAAAAGACGGAAAGACCGGCCGTATAAGAAGTTTCACATGAAAAGAAACATTACCTTAACAGTATGTTTTTACAATAAAATTTGTGCGCGGCAAGTTTGGGGTACGTTTTCACACGACTGATTTAACGACCATATGATGTTAATGTAATAAAGTGAATGGTATCATCTATACCGCACCACACACGACCATTCTATTACGTATGTTAATGTAATATGCTTCATTATTAATGATATAACCAGTTAATATTACTATATCTTCGTAATGAAATTATTTCTTACATCAATCAAGTAACTTCTGGCTGGCAACTACTATACTAATCTGCATATTTCAGCCATTTAAGCTTTTTTTTATGTAAAAAAGGGCAAACGAGCAGGCAGCTGGTAGCTAAATGCCTACTGACGCCCATGGACATCTGCACGACCTGAAGGCAAGCAGGTGCGTTGCCGGCCTTTAATGACGAGTTTAGGGCACCGCGAATTCTCACAAACCGAACGAAACGCGACAACGATACCATCACTTGACGTAACAGCTTTGCCGCCACTTCGCGCCAATCTTATATTTTTTTTTTATGTTACAAGGGGGCAGACGAGCAGGTAGCAGGCACCGAAGTGCCTACCGGTATTGAGACCTAAACTCGCAGTCGGTCATATTAACTCGCCCCGCACCCATATCCTCTGCATTTTAGGTGGACCCTGGTACTAGACCGGGATAACGCTTGGAAGATCCAAATAATTTTTAATATTGAGCAAATAATTAACCCTGCATTAGCCATGGCCTCTCGAATAGAACCAGCGGGATGGCCTCCGCCCGTTGGTGTAGCTCGAGGAGTCATCAACAATTTTCTAAAATCATCATTTGTAAGCCTTTGGGACACTGGCGTGTCCTCAACGCTTCTGTGTTCTTCCATTTTTAAACTTGATTTCAAATCTTTCCAAAATTCAGACGCATTCACTGTAGTATCGAATGATCGTGCATATGTAATAACTAAGCTAGATTCCACGTTTATAATTCAAGAACGAAATTAAAATCGATGATGTTTCTTTTCAATAATTAGTTTTGACTTTTGAGTTTGACTTGACTCTCATCTGAGCTGTCACTCAGAATTTAGATCAAGCATGATGTGGCCAAAGAGTAATATTTATAATGAAAAACACATAGACTAAAATAAAAGACGCAACGAATAAAAAGACTTTTACAATATTATTAAGTCGTACATAGCTTCATGGACATGAACACTTGTTTGATCAAATAGTGTAGCTGGGGACTTTAAGTATGTGTGCAAAGTTTATACAAAGTTTGCACTATTCCATGAAGTGTTGGTTTTTAGTGTGTACATAATATTCTTAATGTCGGTAATTGTAAGTCACAGATTTTTAGGCTTATTTTTGAGATTATATGTTTCCATTTATAGCAGTATTGTAGCGTATTATATGCTGTAATAAATATTCTAAGTAAATTTTAGACATTTAGCCTCCTATATTATTCTATTTTACAACTTCGTTAAATCATTTTCTTTATTCCATCGACTTCATTTTTTATTGCATAATTACTAACTTTTGCTAAGTCTTTTCTATAAAAATCTTCTTCATTGAGTAATTGAATTTGAAATATTACAAATTACAAATTATATTATTTTTCTACGATAAGTTAGTAGCAAATAACATTTACATATAACACGCATTTTACTAGTAATTATATTATTATTATTTTATATTTAAACGTCTATGAATTTTGACAGATTAAAATTAAGAAACCTTATTATATATAGACCTGATCTCACGCGGCGCGCCTCGTGGCCAACTATTAAAATTTTGTCTATGGTCGGTACTTTACTCACTTGCGATAGTTCACATTACACATTTTCACATATAAACATATCATTATAGGTTGTAGGATTGTGTCTTACTTCTCTTGTAGGATTGTCTCTTTATGAGACATTACTTGGGTCTTTTTCGAACATATATTAGGTCGCGCACTCAGCATTTAATCATTTTAATAATTTAGAGTGATGGAAATCTATTAGTAGTCGTTCGGTGTGTATATTTTCGTTTGAAGAACATAACAACTATACTACAACAATGGGGTCTGAAAATTCCAAACAGACTGAACGACGAACGAGGTATGTTTTTATATAATTTTATTGCCTATATCCTAAAACTCGAGCCCTAATAATCATACTTTGGATATAAATTATGTTTAATAAAATTCAATATTATAAATATTTGCGGAAAAGCCGTGGTTTCAAGTAGCTAAGACTAGGAAAGAATGGTTTAAGAGAGGGTAGGCCTTTCCCTAGCTCTGAGACACTAGGCTGATTTAAAAAAAGTATTTATTTTATTTATGAGATTCACCAAGAGCAATTTGTAACTAATAATAAACCATAGAAAAAACAATAATGGCTATCTAATACAATCGCCACTAAAATGTATATACAGCATTAAAAGAATATCCTTAGTCAAATATATTACGTCATAAAAAAGTGTTAAAATCAAATATGAATTAAAAACAAGGATGGGGTAAATAAAACTTATATCTTAAAGGTAGCTAATGTTTTGGGTTTGATGTTGTGTGGAAACAAGTTACAGACGCTAGATCTATAAACGAAGGCTTCCAAAAGTAGATTTTATTTAAAAACTTTGTTGTTGTTGGAAGACCTTTCTAAAAGTTTTTATTTTTTCTAATTTAAATACTAATTTTACATCTTTATTATCAATTACTTAAATCCCTAAATTAAACAAGAACTTATGGTAGATAAGTTCTTTATTAGAATTGATATCTAAAGTTGCACTAGCAGGATCATACCGGTTTTGGCTAGGCAAAAGAGGGAACACTGGCAGTGAAGGTGAGTGTCAGTGGTCACTAGAAGGACTGCTCTTAAACCTATAAGCGTCTGTTTTATGGGGCAATCTTAAAAGAAGCTTATCCGCACTATCAAGATAATGATGATGATGATGATGATGATGATGATGATGATGATGATGATGATGATGATGATGATGATGATGCTGATGATGATGTTGATGATGAAGATGATGATGAATAAGTTTTAGTATGTCCTATCAACATGGAAAATATCAAGTTTGGAAATACTAGGGATGGGACCGCCTTGCGAGTGCACAGACGGACGGATGGACAGACTTAGCGAAACTATAAGGGATCACCTAAGAGGTTTCGATTGGTTGAATCGATTTTAATGATTTTTTTTTATTTGAAAGCTGGTGCTTCCCGTGTGATCCATTTCACTTTCTTCGAGTTCTTACAATTTGAAGTTGGTCTTTTTCTTGTCAAAATTTTATTGGTCCTTTTTCACGATTACTTCGGTCCATTAGACCCAATTAGGTAACGATAGCACTTCAGCGTGCGACAGTCCAGCCTCGCTCTAATTGCATGCCATTAGGTCACAATGGTCGACTGCATATCAATTAAATATTAGTATTTACACTGTTTTATTATAAAAATTTTCAGTTCCTTAAATTACAAAATGAAAGGTTTTGAACCTTACGAATTTCAGTTCATAGTTTCTGCCGTCTTGTTAAGGTTGTCGTATAATGAAATATGCCTTTAAAATACAAATAAAAAGTTAACCCAAACAGTTTTTTTCTATAAGCTTACAAATAACTAGACTATTTTGGAAGTCTTCACAGTATATGTAACATATACACATGAAGCAAAAAACAAAATGTACGCGTAGCAATGTGACGTTCAAAAGTTTAGTTGGTACTATTATTTGTAGCACGCTTCACGCTTGCTTAATGAAATATTAATTTAGCGACGTATATAAGGAAAATGTTAAATTAAATTTCGTACCCCTTGATATTCTTCATAAACGTTTTTCGACCCGAACATATCCTTTTGAAAATTGTTTTTTTTTCGGCGGCTATTTCGATTGCTTATTCGCAACATACATGAATATACATGTTTTCTTTCAGTTACCCTATGAACACTTCTGGTATAGAACTTAATGAAACATATGAGCGAGTTCATAAAAGTCACTCTGTATATTTTAGGTAAGTCTGAATATTAATTGCTTATAATTGAAGTTCTTTTTTGTTGATGTTAATTATTAGTTGTCTTAGTTAACTTAACTATCGAATTAGATTAAGCATGTTAAGATAGACTTAAGTTTAGTAAATAAATAAAGAAAATCTAAATACTAGTTATCTAGTGCCTCGTTTGTTAAATGAATTGCCGTCCGAAGTGAAAAACAAAATAAATGGTAAGAATATAAAAAAAGTCTTAAAATAAAATTTCTTAAATAATTTAATTTAGTTTTTAATGTAAATTTAATACCTTGCTCAATTCTACCTAGTATTTAAATTATAATTTATTAACTTCTGTACGTATTTACTTCAAATTTTATCTATAATTTAAGCTTAACGCAATGACTTACAATTAAGGACAAACTTTTGTAGTTTTTGTAATGAACTTATTTATTGTTAAAAAAAATGCGATAGAGCTCATAAAAAATATTTGTTTTATATGGTGGTCTAATTAAAATATACATTGGAATAGAATTTAATTGTGCGTGTATTAATTAATAATGTCATGTCAATTGTCTCAAGGTTTTCCTACTGTTTGCAATGATAAAGACACTTAATCAGATGTAGAACAAATCAAACCTCGTGACAGGTACAGAGATAATATCTGCACACGATTTTGAAAGTAATTACGTGGTAATTAAAATTGAAATAACTATGACCAGCGAGTTATTGGAAACTTTCTGTTGTCCCGATGCTAAGACCTTTCAGGTCTTTAATTAGGGGTAGCGCCACGCTTGCGGTTCTTTTGGTCTGCTACCAGTACCTCAGTTTCACACAAGATCGGCCTGAAGTGGCGGCAATGCTGTTACGTCTAGTGATGGTATTTTTTCGTTTTATTTGTGAGACTGTCCTGTGGCCTAAACTAGTCATTAAAGGCCGACAATGTATCTGCTAGCTCCTAGTCAAGCAGATGTTTTTGGGCGTCGATAGTTACTTCGGCGAACCGCCTGCTCGTTTCCTAGTAACATAAATAATGGGTACCTTCCTTAGAAGTCTCAGTCTGCCCATCAAGGAAGAGGAAACAGGAGTTTCTTCTCCAACTAGGTTAAAGTCGAAGCCAAATTTCTTTATTTATCAAAGCAAGTCAAAAACCAAAATCGACGAACAAAAACAAAGAATGTGAATTTTACACACAAAGTTGTCAGTAAAAGAATCAAAGAAAATGGCGATTATAACTTAATTAGTAATCTGAGAAGCAATAAAGATACAAATTTAAGCAAACAGCGTGTAGGGGACCGACCTCGTGATCTTTTGCCCTCAACCTTCCCTACTACAACCAGTTTAGCCAAATTTTCTGGTTCGTCCTTTTAACGTTACTAAATTACACATTAGTTAGTGCACTTATGCCGGATTTCAGCTCAAAATGTCTGTTGGTGAGTTCTGTACGGAATTAACTTAATTTGTGTTTGCGTGTATTACTGTCATTAATAATATGTACGTTTGTTTTTTACCTATATCAGCTGTAATGTTATTTGTAATATTCATTCATTCATTTATTCGTTCGTTCATTCATTCATTCATTCATTCATTCATTCATTCATTCATTCATTCATTCATTCATTTATTCATTCGTTTATTCATTCATTCATTCATTCATTCCTTCATTCATTCTTTCATTGTCAGCCCTTGATAACCCACTGCTGGGCTTAGACGTCTCTGTGCTTCTGCCACTCTCCCCTATTCTTTGCAAATCTCATACGGCTACCTCCCGCCACTCTCCTCACGTCATCCGCCCATTGAGCCATGGGACGACCAGGGTTTCTCTAACCCAATCTAGGCCACTACTCAGTTAGGTTCGTAGACCACCTGCCATCACCACATCTAGTCGTGTAGCCTGTCCAACTCCATTTCAGTTCAACCACCTTATATCCGACGTCCTTAACCTTAGTTATATTTATTAAATTAACTTATTTTCATTTGATGCATTTATTGTTCACTGGCAAATTTAAGTACTAATCAGTGGGTCCATTTAAAATTTTGTTTAAAAATAACGAAAAAATTAAAAAGGGAATTTATCAACTGCATTTCCTTTGTTGTTAATTATTTCGTTATTGTTGTATAGGGATTAAAAATTAAAATCATAAATCGATAATAAATAAGATGCATAAATTTGCTTTTATTTATACAATGTCTTCCTTATATATTCGAAGTATATAAATATTTATTAAACAACATCTCTATTTATGAAAGCCTTTAAAAAATTGACGTTCCGGGTCGTTATGTCAAATTTGTTTTTTTTTTATGTAAATTGTGGCAAACAAGGGCACGATCCATGTGACGATAGACATCCACCGTTGTCTGTGGACACATACCTATACAATTTCCTTCCACATTACTTATTAGTAGTGTGAGAAAGAGGTACTTTTCGAATCAAAGTATGTAAGTCCATGTCGACTACAGTTATCGGTAGGGTAAAGGGAGCCTATGTATCCGTCTTTTGAAGAGCAACTTTATTAAATAAGACAGACAAGGGTATAATTAAAATTGATGTAACGTAATATTGTAGTGATTTCTCGATAGATTACCATATTAACTGACCCCTCGTTGTGTACGACATTTGAACACCGTCATCGATGTCTGCGTTCGTAGTACTCAACAAGCTCGCCTGGCTTCACCCTTTTTATTCCGAGTTTAAAATAGGCAACAAAGATTTTTGTGATGTAACGCCTAACAAGAAAAATAAACCTTTTAACTAATTGACGTGCAAACGACATTCGACCTTAGCTTGGCAAACTAATAAAGTCGATTATTGTAATATTTAACAATTAATTTATACTATAGATCGCCGGCTAGTCGATATGCGCCCATATTTTTTTGCGTAGAACGAAGTATATTGTTCTATTAGCAGAAAAATTCTATTTGACAATTATGTACACATATAATGTCAACGTACGGTTGACACGATAACGCTTTGGCATCATCCAGTACATGTGTGTGGAAATGGTATTAATCATCTGGAATTTTTCGGTGTCTCTTTCACTTTTCCGTTTCGTTTTTTTATAAATATTAAATAATAAATTCCTCTATATAAACTAAAATTGTGCCAAATTTTATACACCTCTGCCGGCATAATTTTCGTAAACAGTTACCCAAAGTTTTCGTTTCACGTATTAAACTGACATATAAATTATATATTTTTATAGTCGTTTGACCACAGTTTGACACAATATTATGGTACAGTATATACATGTGTGTGTGTGTGCGATTTGTATGCATTTCTAATTTTGCATTGGTGTGCTTTGTTTTAATAATATCATATATTTTTATAATGCAAATATCATAAAAATATTAGCATTTGCACACCCTTCTCTATATAAACTATAATTGATTCAAATTTCATACTCCGTCTGGGCAGTTTTTATAAAATGGTACCAAAAGTGTTCGCCTCATGTATATAATATATCTACATAGGTATATCATAAATTATATCTTTCAATGTCAACACTTTTCATGCATTTGTTACAGGATTAGCATATATTATAATATTTACTAATAATAATAATAAAAAGAGTGTTATTTTTAGTTTTGTAAATGTCAATTATAGGAGCGGATCATTCGCTTATTTAGATAACTTAAACAAAGTTTGTTTGAAGCTCGTCTCCTTATTCATATTTATCAGTCGCGTTTTATACGAATTTCAAACAATTTCACTAGTATATAAAAACTGAACCAAAATATTAAGTATAACACCTCATAGTTTAGAGTTTTTTTTAACAAAAAAGGCATTAAGAAATTGAAAATGAAACGTAGACACTTCTCTTTCATAATTTGTATATAACAGTCACATTATTAAAAAAATTGCTAAACTTTATTTGTTTAAAAATAACATGTCTTTACGTATACCTACATATTTTTAGTATGTCTGTGTGTGTAGCCATAATTCACAGGGTGCATCATCAGCAGAACCTTTCGCTAGACAGTCGGCGCACAAGTTGCGATGGACACTTTTAAATCTAAACCTTGGATGATATTGCATATTGCAAGTTTATCCATATCTGCTGCTATATTTACTTTACACTGCACACAATATTCAATTCACATTAAGGCTTTCGGTCTTATAAGACCACAAAGACCGCTCCGTACTTCTTTCGTGAAGGAGTACTTGACTTGTAGTCTCTAAGTTTTCTTAATAGTCGATACGGAATATTACATTTTTATAAAAGAATGTCTACTGAAAGTCGTCCTAGACAGCATCTTGGTCTTCAACACTAACTTCCCAGACCATATAAATGAGTATATATATATAACAAAGTTGCAGTGAGGGTCAGTGTACGTAGACTAGATAAGGCCCGCATCTCGTGCTCTCTTTGAACGTTGATTTAATCTCCTTGGATACTTCAGATAAAGAAGCGCAGTGGAAGAGCACGCTTACAAATAATTATAACAAATACTTTATATCAGTTATATATATCTGTATACAGCAAGAATATTAAGTACTATATTACAATAGTTCTCGTACGACGTACGTTACATGAAACGACCCTAGTGGAAAATCACGGCGAAACAAAATATTGACTAGTGGTGCTTTCTCTAACGATTAAACGTGGTATTTGGTGCAAGCGCACGTGTAGGATATGATGATCAGATATTATCTCCTCTTATAGCAATTTCGTAACCATCGTGTTTTTCTGCACGTTTGAGGTATCAACTGACATTTATTCTTTCACTGCTCAATTCTGCCGTCCGTTACATAATGACTGTTCATAATAGTTTTTTTTATATGGTGTTGATGTCAAGTTGACAATAAATTAATCCCTAACGGGACAAAAATTCAATTTAAATTCGACGCAACTTTTTCATGAAGTTATATAAAAACCCTGTTATAAAAGTTCACTTCTAAACATTTCGTTTCCAAACCGGGTCATTATCGTTAGCTAAGAATATATTCATTACAATTACAAATATTATAAATAGTATTTAATTTTAGTGGTTAATAAAAATGTCACTACGCTAATTGAACTTAGTACCTATTGTATGTTTATTGTATCAACGCCAATTGGTACACCACTGAGCCAGACAGATACAACATGAACGCGGTTCTAATTTTCTTTCCAGCGGAATTAGTCTCAAGACGAATGGCGTCCAATAATAGCTGGCTTTGTGAACGGCACAAAGGCGAGCACTTTACAGAAAATTGTATCCTCTTGGGTTTCTCTCCGAATGGCCAGATATTATCTGTATAGAGGCGGGGAATACTTTTGCGGACACGCGTTTTGAGGCACTGAATTGATAAATACAATCACACAGTCGTAAACAAAATCTTTTATTTAACTTTAAACTATTGTTTTACATATGTATTTTTAAGCCTATATATGAATCCAAAATATTTAAAAAGAAATAAATCATTTACGAATTTATTTCCCGCGTGACCATCTTGTTAGTGTTGAGTCCAGCAAGGAACTCAAGCGGGGCTGAGGCTGAGGTGTAGCTTGGATGGTACCTACCAGCGCTCGCTTTCACTGCCAGTGTTCCCTCCCCTGCTTAACCAAGTTTGGAGAAGGATCGTAATCTACTATTTTCTAACAGATAATTAATGATAGTTTGGACAAGACAAGGTATTTTAATAGGTTTCAAAGAGACTTTTATTTACACCTCTCTTCCACTTCTACTGCATATAAATTAGTTATTAGTGGTCTTACTAATTTAAAGCACTATGTAATAAATTATATTATCCTTCGTAATGTATTTTTCTAGCAGTGGTATTCCACTGCACGCTTAAAATGAAAATTATCGAAAAGCTCTGGCTTTTATTCTAGCTACAATCATTTCATGCAAAGCGTTGAACATTCATATCTCCGACATTTTAATTTTATTTCCCTAACGAACGTCCTGCTGCTGATATTATACGACAACTGCCAAATTAGTTAGCAGGATTAAATTGAATGAATGATTTATTTTGTTTTCACTAATCAATAACTCCGTTCCGCAGTGACAAAAAAAACGGATGCATTGATATGAATAAAATGCCTGTTTATAACGTTGACATTATTGTTTTTTACACCAAAAATATATATTAATAATGTTTTACAAAATGTCTTGGCTAGGGAGTGGATCTTCTTTTTGATCTGGCCAATAACTGTTTAGATCCACTACGGGTACACAACCCCGGACTACCCTAGCTGCTATTGTGACTATATACGCAAATTTTGTCTTAAGCACTAATTTTCAAATAAAGCTCTACGCTTGCAGTCCTCTTGATCTG
Source organism: Charaxes varanes (assembly GCA_024363005.1). NCBI lineage: Eukaryota > Metazoa > Arthropoda > Insecta > Lepidoptera > Nymphalidae > Charaxes > Charaxes varanes. The sequence continues at coordinate 5,425,682 of JANCMC010043217.1, forward strand.
CAGCCGAATTTTGGCCGGCACGTATGGATATCAGTAGTTTTATCTCACATAAGATCGGCGTGAAGTAACGGCAATGCTTTTACGTCAACTAGTGTTTTCGTCATGTTTCTTTCGATTTGTAACAGTTCCCGATAACCCAAACCCGTCCATCGTAAAGGTCGTCAACGCTTCTGCAAGCCTCTTGCTGCTTATGGATGCCCATACGCGTCGGTAGTCACTACGTGGAACCGCCTGACTGTATAGGTATATAAAAATCATTTCTTAGAATTAAGAGAAGTTATTTCGTAAAGAAGAATTGCTACAGTGATAAAATTTAACACCCCCACTTATTTCACTTGTTTTCGTGCATAATACTAGCATAGTAAAATGTTACGAGCGCAGCTAATCGTATAATAAAATTTTAAAGCTAGTCCGGCTACGTCTCCTAAAAAATGTAAATAGTTGTGAATCTATACGATACAAGAGCTAGACTCTTAGAAAGGCTATTTGATTAAATCGAAGCAGTATATACTTCAACCACTGCAATAACGTAAGCAAAATGCAACCGTATGAATGTGTACATTAAGGTGATTCATATCTGCTTCTGTGTTGTCATTTGTTTTATTAATAACATTTTTGTCCTATTGCTACTATCATTCAAAATTATAATGTAAAGGATTATTTGAATGATGTTAATGCTTGGAAATAAATTGCTCTAACCAAATCTGAATTACTGTGAAATAGTGACAATAAAAAAAATACCAAACTTGAGTTTGTTGCCGGTCCTTCTCAGTGTAGGTCGTGTCGGAAACCTTGAAAACTTAGCTTAAACATGTTTTAAAAAAGTATACGTAATTTTGATAAAAAAAAAAAATTACCACACACACAGTGTTTGCAAAAAATTTAATGAATAAATGAATTTTGAATTTGAATTTGCCACACTATTATATACACATACATAAGTGTATCATTCTTTAGTATTGTATGGAAAATTAACGGATGAGTATCGTAAGGACGTTTATAGTATATATAAGATGACGGCCATCCAATAAAATTTCAGAATTTTCTCCTTCAAATACATTTTTTTATATGTTAAAATACAAAACTCTATTGTAACGAATGACGTGATAGGATTGAAACAATTAATATCTCAAAATATTCAGCAGATGAGAGAAGTTTATCAGGTTATATGCGTATTTGTTGGAATATTAAACATAAAGTTTTCCGAACGATTCTTTGGTTTCCGCAATAGCCGCGTGTGGCGCTGTACAGAGGCTATATAAAAGACTGTTTTGTCTTTGCTCGTCCCTCATCTTGTAATGTGAAGTTTACTTTGTTATACTAATCCGGAATATGTCAATAAATCTGTAAAGTCTTCCATTGTCTTTCAATGACCTGCTAACAGTATTGAATATTTAAAGCGGTTAGAAAAAAGCTATTGAGTATAACGCAACAAAAGGAATTCATAATTATACCTGTAAAGTAAAGGAAGTAATTATTACTAATTAACTTTAATCAGCCGAATAGATAAACGAAATCTTCGACTATTTCACAATGGACCAATGAAAGAAAGAAAATCCGCTTCAACAATTGTTGTAGATATACAAAGGATTGGCGATGAATAAAAAACCTTGTACATTTTATTCTACTTTGTGCCTCCGCATTTAGTACCAATGAACTTATATGGACTTTGGGTATTAAAACGGATAGTTTATACTCTGAAATAGAATGAACTTACAAATCTTTTTTAAATTTAAATGGTTTACTTTGAACATTTTAGCATTTACGATGATATCATCATCTTTAATCTCGCCTATAACTTTGATCTTTAGTTCATAATAGATACGAATTGAGTCAGCTTTGCGACATTCAGTTATTTATTAAGTCTCTCTCTTTGATACAAGTATAGTATCTAGATTAATCATCAATTAAACTAACAAAAAGCATGGACAATCATTTTATTACCATAGAGAAACACTCATACAGTAAGAATTTAATGAGCCACAAATTAATTAACATGATTACGTTTTATTTAATAATAAAAAAACAGAAATAAACGACAAACACTAAACCATTCACTCCGCCTATAACATTCTTTCTAGTCTACAGTTCATTTTATTTATAAATAAATATATAAAGTACTATTCATACACGGACGTCTGTTCCTAAGGTAGACAACTTAATTCCTGTGTTATAGGTAACAGACGCCTCTTATACACTTATGTTTTTTCTTGTAGAAATATATAAATACATGCATTGTACATTTATATAATACACCCAAACTAGAAGCGGGAATCGAACCCATGACCTCTGGAGTGGAAGGCAGGATCACTGCATGCTGCGCCAACGGCCCAGTCAATTTGTATTATGTGTGGTGTGTATAAATATGCATACAGAATGTACATGAATGTACTTCAAGGGCAGCTTATATGTCAAAAATATTTTAAATTCCAGATTTCTTCACTGAGATCCCTTAAGATTTAAAATAAGTCTAAATTGAACCGAATAAAGCATATAGAATCGACGTAAATGCGATTAAGATATTTATTAGTACCCAGGTGTGTCTAAAGACCGAATTACACATAGATTAGGGCAATTTTGTGATACTAAATGCTTCAACCAAACATAATTAGTACATAATTGTCTTTTTTAATGTAACGGTATCTAAGAATTTTTTATCGTCATGTGAAATCCCCAGAACGCTATTAATTAAAGACACAATGCACAGACCCGAGATTCTTGACATAAGTGCGCCTAAAACTGGGCCAATGAACAAATGACCCCAAAAGTTTGAAGACAAAAATTAAAAAGATTATTAAACTCCCAGACTACATCTTGTTATAGTATTGATTTATCGTAAATTAGTATGCAAGAGTGAATTTGAATTGAAAGATCTGCTGCTCAACAACTACAGAAATAAATAAGCAACTGTTGACTTAAAGGCTTAATTCCGAACCCGCAAACCCGGTCCTTCATTGTTCAAATAATTGGTAGTGCCTCTTATAATATTAGATACGTACTAAGAAAAATTTAAAATGATAAATTTACGGTGTATTGTAGCCAATAAACCTGATATAGTGTTGGTAGATCGATCAGTGTCCAGGCAATGATTGTTGATATAACTGTTCCACATGACGATAATCTCATTGGAGCTGAAAAAGAAAAATTAACTAAATACTTAGACCTTGCTCATGAGATTACTGCCATGTGGAATGTTGAATCAGCAGACATTGTCCCGATCGTTGTCTCAGTCAATGGTCTTATAGCAAAAAGCTTTAATAAACACCTTAAAAAGCTCGCTTAATTGTTGGGTCAAGAGTCGGATACAGAAGGCAGTATTGCTTGAAACAGCACGTATTGTGAGGAAGTTTCTCAATCTGGAGCCCTAACCACTGGTTGCTTGGGTACCTTGCCTCGCTTCCGGCGGTCATCTATTTTTTATATATTAATAATGTTCGTATTATTATATTAATATTTCAAAATGTATTTACAATAAGATATTTAAATAAATGATAGTCATAATAACTGTACAAAGCTGCGAAACTAAAATTTTCTCATCAGCTTTTATATCTAATACAATGTGTTCATCAGAGTGTAAAATCCAACAGCCTTGATTTATGAAGAAAATTATACCATAACAGAGACATTAAAATGACTAAAGTAAAAACAGAGCTTGCGAAAATTCTGTACAGAGCTCGCAAATATATTGAAATAATACTATTCTCTGAATAAAACAGAGAACATTAAACTACTGAGGAAAGAGACTGGAAAAGAGAAGAAAAAAAAGAAAAGGAAAGAGTGTTTCTAAATCCTAGCTTCGCACAGCATGGGTAGAAGTAGGCATAACTTTTGGTGCCTGGGTGTTTTCAGTCATATAAAAATTCATATTAATTTGTACGAAAAGTATTGCTAATAATTGCTAAAAAAAAAATTTTCCCCCCCTTTCTACCAAAGTACACACATAAGCATTCGCTGGGTTAATCTAAACACTTACTGAAAAATTTATCAAAATATGTCCATTTCTTTTGGACTTGAAAAGAAGCGGACATACAGACGAGGACACGGACACGGGGAAAAAAGTTTAAAAGATTTTTAATAAATATAGCGTGCCATTTGTATATAACACAAATAGCATGAATACATTGTACCTTAATAAGTAATAAATGATGTAACTTCAACGACATAGTTACAAAAACTTCAAGTATTTGTGGTTCTAATTATACTAATTATTTATTTAGAGCCTCAATACCTCAACGGTATAAGGTACGGACTGAAATCCACAAGGTACCCGGTTCAAACCCCACCGCCGTTGGGGTATTGTAGGAAGACCTTCACAAATAATGCATTATTTTTAGAACAAATGTGTTTAGCATAAAAATGGTTATACTGAACCAACCTTAAAAGATAGACATATGCTGTCGTGGAATTTTATTTAGAACTTTTAAAGGGGAACAATTTTGTCGTACATGACTTTTGCGAAACTTTAACCATTTACGAAACGCACGCAGGGGAAGCTTTCAAACGGGAAAAAGAACCCCCGATTTTGAAACATTCTTCATTGGTCCTCCGCTCCTATTGGACTTAGCGTGATGATATATAGTCTATAGCCTTCCTCGATAACCGACCTATCTAACACTGAAACAATTTTTCAAGTCGGATCTGTACTTCCTGAGATTAGCGCGTTCAAACAAACAAACTCTTCACATTATAAAATAATGATTATTAATAATCTTCAATTATCACTAACTTCATCACTTAAATATTATCATTATCAAGTAAAATTTTTCATATATTATATTTAAAAAAAAACTATCCTATCTCTGAAGTTAAAATTACACATAAATGTCATGAAAATCGGTTGACTTAGTAAACAGATAACTGGGAACATACATAGTGGATTTTTATATATTATTATATAACTAAAAAAACTGATTTAAACATCACACCTTCACAGCTTACATTGAAAGAAATATCATAGTTCATAATAGCAGGACGTCCAGGTACTTGCAATTTTTCACACCCAGCAGGTAACCTGAGCGTTTTTTTTTTTCTTAAAACGATCGAATGGTTATTCCAAAAATGTGCAGGATTTCGTGGCAGCTTTTGACAAATTACACAATATTGGTTAGTGGGCTCGGTCGGAGGTTCAAAAATGTACGGAATGCAACTATCTTCACAGGTAGACCGGACCACAATTCGAAACTGGTTTTTGGTTAACGCTCTTTCTTTTGTCATGACTTGTTTAATTTGTATAATTAAATCTCAATTGCAGGAAGAAATTTATCTTTCCACGAGTGGTATTTAAGTTTTTTATTGCTATAGATTTATTTTTTAAGGCTAAGATAATAAGTTTTTCTATATTTATGAAAGAGTACATAATAATATTGATTAGAGATCGCAGACTAGTCGAAATTCGGCCACGATTCTTTAGACTTGCGTGTTTAAAGCTATATACAAAATTTCATTCTTTGTACCATGGCATTGTTATATTAGAAAATGAATATAAATACGGTCGTAATGACTATTCTTTGTCACTATCTTATAGTAAAATTTATACATGTGTGTGTAAATCGTTTGGTATTGGTGTGCATGAGGTTTTATTTTAATCATTTAATGTTTATCTAATGCATATTTAAAAAAAAATGCATTATATAAACATTTACCAACCCCTATATTAACCATAATTGTGCCAAGTTTTTTATACTCCTCCGTTCGCGCAATTTTTGTAAAATGGTACCGAAAGTTTTTGCTTCACGTATTAATATATAGATTATGCAAAGTACTGCATACGTTTCTGTATGTATATTTTTTTTCCTAAAAGAAAGCCGTTCCCATCTTTTGCTGCATTCCAGAAAATGTGAAGTTTTTATGTTTCCTTCGCTTAAAACTTCTTCGATGATCGCTCCAGTGCTAAAGCATCACGGCTTTCTAGCATGCGTTTAATGAGATTCAATAAAACCGGTTGACATCAAAAACCGATTAGACAAACTAACGGAATCCGTGTATTTCGTGATTGAACAATCTATCCGCTAATAAAATATCTTGTTTTTGACGCGTTCCGACGCTAACTTGTGAAATTGGCCAAATTAACCGTGGCAAGAATCAATCTTCCGTCTTTTCATACTCGGTGAATAACTTCAAAAAAGATGATGTGCAAACGTGCAAATCCTGACGTAATCATAATTTTTTAGAGTTGGAGATAAAAGTGAAATTTCTACGGTATCCTTTTTATGCCCTAAAATATAGAACTTTATGAAAAACTAGCAATACCCCACGACTTCGTCCGCGTGTACCACTCTTATCACTTAGAGGTTTAAAAATAGTTTTTGGGTGAGGATTAATATCATGTTTATAAAAAGACCTTCACAAATAATGCATTATTTTTAGAACAAATGTGTTTAGCATAAAAATGGTTATACTGAACCAACCTTAATAGATAGACATATGCTGTCGTGGAATTTTATTTAGAACTTTTAAAGGGGAACAATTTTGTCGTACATGACTTCTGCGAAACTTTAACCATTTACGAAACGCACGCAGGGGAAGCTCCCAAACGGAAAAAGAACATAAAATTTCATAAATTGCGATCCGAAAACAAATTATGTAAGAAATTTAATTTTATTCATAATTTTACACTTGACGTACTGTAGTGCTGTGCTTTGGTGGCGGATTCGGTGGTGTAGCTTTCGGGTTGCAGCATTAAACCGATTTTCCCTCGTATTTATTCGCGGATTAAAGCAAAGTAGTTTAGTTTCTCATGCATATTAGATGTAGATAATTATGCAATGGTTTTCTAGCCATAAAGAACGGTACCCTAAAGTTGTGTAGTAATATTTTTACGACTTAGGAGATTTGAGCATCTCTTAAACAATTAAAATTGTAGGCTATTAACACTTTACGGCTTAAAGATTGAGTGTTATAACACAGGTTTTCTATTGTGGTTTCGGAGCCTAGGTGGTCTTGCGCGAACTTATATTTAGGGACTGTTTTATAGATGCGTTAATACTTTTTTTTATAGATATTGTTAACACTGGTAGGTTTTCTAGGTAATGTTGTTATTTATAATTTCTTTTCTTAAGTTTTGCTCTTTGGTTTATATTCAGTTTCGTTCTTACTCTCTTTGTAAATTATTGTGTTCTCTGAATATTTTTATTTTTCCCTCTATTCACAGCTTTTAATTCTTGTCATCATACCAATCCTGCACAAGTGCGATATGTCTAGTGTCTAGATTTTTTCTTTTACTGTATTTAATAGTACTTAAATTTATTTTTGTTTATCATCTCATTATAAAAAAAGGAGAAAACTTCTTCTTCTTCTTCTTCATTATAAATACAGGGTCTGTTAAATTTACTGCTTTACTAGTCATTTAAGAACCATATACGTAATAATGTTAGTGCAATGATAAACATATATTTCGAAATTCACAGTGGTTTTATTATGCTCCTTTGGTAGATCGATTGAATGAAGTATTTAGAAAAAAAAGAAGAAACTTGGAATGTTTTATAGGTGAAGAAACATAGACAAATTTACAAAGTAAAAAGGAATTGGAAAAATAAAAATGTCTAAATTGGATCATATTAAGAGACCAATTCGTTAAGTGTTTTTGATGTTGATTTTTAGGTTTTCGTAGTACTACAAGGAACCCTTATAATTTCACTCTGTCCGTCCGTATGTCTGACCGTAAGAAAGTCCCGTCCCTAGCATTTCTTAACTCTTAGACGTAGAGACTTAAAATTTCCATGTTGATAGAACGGGTTAAAACTTATTAGGAAAATTATTTTGAACAAAATCGGACAACAACTTTTGAAATTATTTAACAAATACGTTTATAGTGTATCAGATACGGAACCCTTCTGTAAAAACGTGTCCTGACACGCTCTTGGCCATTTGATTCGAAGTGGGTTTGGCGGCATGTGCGGGTATATACGAAACAGCGTTAAGATTTCAAAACGTTTTAAAACGGAATCCGATATCAAAGATCTTTCAATTACCATAAAGCCTTTTATACCACGAACAGATGCAGTGTCACTAAATGTCAAGACGGATTATACAGTTTCAAAAAGGTAAAGGTAAAGACGTAATCTCTACAAAGAATACAATTGATTCATTGTTCGCAGCTCTTGTATTTTGTGGAAATCTCTTTACAGATGTCATAATATTTGACGGTTTACCTGAGGTAAGCGAAGATAAGTGTGGGAATTTGAAAAGATGTCACAGAAAAGCTAAGGCATTAGAAGATTATTTTAAGCAACGTTTTGTGACTTTGGGTATGTTCCGATATACACTGCCAGCACTGCTCAGTGCTGGTGATAAAATCGTACCGGTATACACTGCCAGTATATTGCCGCAGTGCCTTATGGAAATATACGACGTAATAAATAGTCGCCAGTACTTTGATCACCTGATCTGCTCAGAACTCCTCTTGTTAAAAAATTTAAAAGTTAAATTTAATGATTTAACACTATTATATTGTTAAAAAATCGTGGGTGAAGACAAATCGTGGTTTTGTAAAAATGAAAATGGAAAAATTTATTGGGGATGTCAGTATACTGGACCGCGCTCCGTTTTAAACTGTAACCAGTAAAGCAAACGAAAAAGGAACACCTTTACAGTATACGAAATTGACGTCACAGCTTACAGTACTCGCAGTGTATATCGGAACATACACTTTATCTAATAATAAGTATGAAACGAATTAATGAAAATGAAGGAATGATTCTTTTTAATTTTCATAATAATAAGAAGAGTTTGTAATTATCCTATAAATGGGAAATCGCTTGCAGATGGTCATTTTCTTGAACACTAAAAAATTAAACTTTATGATACACAAATAGAGAAAAGGACACATAGAGTGACAAATACACGTGCATGTGTAGACTGGCTTCCAGGATATGAACGTGCTTTCGTAAAAATATCGAATATCGATAACCTGCAAAGTTGTGTAATATTAGCGATTTATATGAAAATCTTGTCACAACTGGACCTAATTGGAATGGGACCACACTAAAGGCACCAGCTCTCAAATAAAAAAGAATCATAATATTTAGAAAAGATGGACTGCATTCTGTAAAGTAAATTCGGATGCCGTAGGGAGGCAAACCTGAAGTGGGAATGAATGGGCATACGGTACGAATGGATCCACAAGGGTGGGCATATGTTTCGACTATATAGACTCCCACCAATGGCCACCGAAGAACAGATAGACCGAGGATGACGTGACGCCACGACTTGGACGATGAAAGGAGTGGATTGAACTAGCTCTGTATAGAGGAGAGTTGTCTAAGACAAGGCCTTGGCTAGGTGTGGGACATTACGGGCTGCTAAAAAAAACTAAATATTTATTTAAATAAGTAATCTTTGAGATGACTAGACCTATTTTGACTGGTCTTTTACACTGAAATGGCCTATTTTGAATGAACTTTTACAAGCACATTACTTATAAGCATTAAGAAAGGTTAGTTTCGGTATTATAAAACAAGGGTTTTGCCCAAAATCAATCTAAAACCCTCGTAATTTGACAAATCATCAAGCTGGTACTATCTATTTCTGATATCACGACAGCTTCCGATGTTACTCAGAGTCCTTTGATCTGCAATAAGATCTAAGCAAATACCACGAACGGTATTGAAATGTAGCTTTGACTTTGAAAACTCTTGCAATCGATACTATAAACATCACATAGAGTCAAAGGTTGAACTATTTCAATCAAATAAATTTATGTCAACATAGTAAGTTGGTTGAAAAAGTCATATTTTTTTAGTTAGCCTTTAAAAACTTACGAATAGGTGTAAGAGACGCCTGTAAAGAGCTGCGGCCTTGATATGAATATACAGAAGTCGCCATTGTTTATATTTCCCATATAAATAATAGGGAAAAGTGTTTTTTAATTTGGATTTTTTATGCCAAAACTGCTGAATTAATTGCTAAGACCATTTCACATTCTATGATATCACATCATATGATATTTAGTTTTATATATACAACATTTTATTCAAACCTATAAAAGATATTCAAGGTTACAGTGGAACACAAAAAAAAAACAACGTTTTTACCTCATTTCTAGCAAAATTTCGGAATCTGTCATTTTTTATTGTATTAATGCTTTCCATATTTCTAGTCTATAAAATTATCATTAAAATATACATAATTCTGCACTATATGCTTATTTTTTATAATGAATTATTAGTTTTCATCTATCAAACAAAAACTTAATGAAGTGGTTTCAGTTTAATAATTACAATAATTAAGAAAATGTAAAGTATGGAACTTTGGAAGGAATTATTACAAGAACTAATAATAATTTTCACAATAACGTTGAAGTTATTTAACAAATACGTTTATCGCTGTGTCAGATACGGAACCCTTTTACATAAGCATGTCTTGACCCGCCCCTCTATGTTTAATTTAAATTATTTAAACAAACACGTTTAATTTAAATTATTTATTTTTTTAAAAACATTTGTGGTGTTTTATAACACGTAGGTACATTAGATGTTTTTTGTGAAGAATGTGCAGTGCCCAGACAAGCCATATAGAGTTAAGGGGGGTGGTGGTGACGCCGCCATCGGCGTTGCTGTCGTTAACCATCGTCCGCGTCGTCGTCTTCACCACCATCGAACTTGTGTTCACTTGTGAATTCTATGAAGGATATATTAATTAACAAAATTAAAGTATGAATATTTTATTTTATTTAAGTGAAAATTTCTTTAGGTGCGTTAGGCATTTTTAGAGATGAAAAATAATCATTGAACTCGTGACTTCGTTACGGACACCTCTGTACGTTCGAGTTCTTACTTCTGTCGGTATTCTCGAATCGCTGCTGTTTGTTATATCTTTATTTGAGAATTAAACACTAATACATAATACATAAAATATAATATTATACATCTATATGCATATACCAGTAAAATTTTTACTTAAAGTGAATTATATACGTAGGATTAAAATAAGGTAGTTAAATTCATTTGGTCTGTTTAAAAATTCGTACCCCTAATCCGGTTTAAGCTACTCAAGGACTTTGGGTTGTCAAGAAATATTTCAATCATACAAATTCTTTCTTAGAAAGTATATTTAAAAAAGCAATTTGACTTCCAATCACGTGTGTTCACAACAGGGTATATGGCCCGGAATAAAGAGAGTAGGACATACTATAGGATATTTTTTTTGTCATGTATGGTTATGTTCAGACGTGCATGTTTTTTTTATTCTTTTCATTGTACAGCTGGTTAAAACAGATTATATTTATATAATATTATAGATTTTACAGGCCGAAAAGAAACAGTACCTGTATAATTTGTTGCCGAATTTCGAACAGACGGCGATCTCTAGTATTTATTACTTAAGAAGAAATCGATATTTTATGACTTTGGACGTTGAAATTAGGATCTACAATATTTGTTCGACGGAGTTTCTATCGCTTTACCCAGGATGATAGTCAAATTGCACATTATTAACTATGTTCAAATTACAAATTTTAGGCACAATTCCATGGTACAAAGGGCAATTTTGCGTTGGAAGTTTCACAAATTGCTTCCAGTTTTCGTACGGCGCTCTCCTCCACTTCTAAACAATTTAACATAAACTTATCAGTAGGAAATAAGATTAGCAAGGAGCGAGACAATATGAGTTCGTGAGGTTGAAGTAAAGCAGCAAAATTAGTGCTACTGTAGTAGAAATTAGTAGCAGAATCTCGCTCGATAACCTTCTATATCTATTATTGAAAATGAAAAAAGATAATAAAAATTTCAGTAAAAAAAACAGACTTCAAATTGTTTAAATTGGAGCGAATTCAAGCGGGACCGCGCAGGAAGTGCCAGCTTTAAACAAAAAAGAACCATCAAAATCGATTCACCCATTCGAAAGTTCTGACTGTTTTTTTTTTAATTCTAACAAACATAAAAAAAAACTGTTGAATTGAATTCTCCTCCTTTTTCTTCTCTATCCCCTTTCGCCCACGCATCCCCCTTAATATGGCCCAATTGGAAAATCCGTGCTCAGCGGATGACTATTAATTACAAACTACCTTGTCAAATTCCTCTTTTTACGTCCTGCTTTTTTCGAAATATAGTGATATACGGTTTTATTTACATGGAATGCAATATATGTGATACAAATCTATTTTGAAACGTAAAAGATTGCCATCAAACAGCAAACGCGAGAGTAATTTAAAGCGAACAGTTACAATCGCTTTAATCGCTTAATGGGATTGGATTTTAACTGCAATTCGAGAGATTAAAACAATATTTTCCGAAACCGCTTTGCAAAATTGTATCTTGAAATGATTTCGCGTTTTAGGGCAACTTTAATACTAGTAATGTGTACAATTTTTCATTATAAATCTTAATGTTTCGAAGTGAAACGTGCGTTGAGGCACGACGGAAAATACGTACTATGCTTAGTTAGTGTGTTTAACTCTCGTCTTTTTTTTATGTTACAATGGCAAACGAGCAGACAGTAGGCAGCTAAATACGTTCTGATGTCCATGGACATCTGCACGACGAGGAGGAAAGCGAATGCGTTGCCGGCCTTTAGCTGCGATTGCCAATAGAGTAACCGATAGTAGTCGTGGCTACGCTCCTACTATGGCGACGCGACGTCGTCAAACCGTCGCGTCGCCAAGTGAGTTATCTGTCCTAAATTTTAATATGTTTTGATACATAGTCGGGGTAAGAATTGCTTAACCTAGCGATCGTCTCAATTGCCGGCCTTTGATTAACCAACAACCTCCTCGCTCATCTATTTTCTTTCGATACTGAAGAAATAACGTTATAAAACTGTAAAAATATTCATTACAAATCGGTCAGTTACAAGTAGATCAACTATTAATCTGCTTACAAGCCACCGTATTAAGTTCATTATATTCAAAACTACAAATATGTATTCAAAACAGCCTTAAAATAGACCGTATTTCCTAATAATAGGTACTACAATATTACTACCTAATGATCATTATATTCAATACTCTACATTTGTAGAGTCAATTCGAAAAGCATCTATTTATAGAGCACCCATATAGTAGATTTTGTTAGCCTCGTTAAGTTCGAAACTCTATCTCTCCTATATAAATAAAAATGAATTTTCAAAATGTATTTATTTTATACGCATTACTTCCAAATGACTGCATCAAATTGAAGAATTCTCTTTATTGTGTTCATTGTTGTTAAGATAAGGTTTGTTTATTTATTTTATTTATTTTTATTAATGTACCTAAAGCTAAATACAGAAAAATACACAGTATAGAGAGGAAGTATACATAGGAAATACTTATCTCTAAAAGAGATCTCTTCCAGCTTTCCTGGAGTGTAATGATAAATAGTACTAAATATAAAGCGGTGCAGGTACCAAAAGGAAAAAAGAAAAAAAAAAGAGAAGGAAAATAAAAACATACTTATAAAGTTAAAATAAACAATATAATACATATATAGAAAGTATAAACGATAAACATACTAAAGTGATGAAAGATAAAATTGTTTTATTCTAGATTTAAAAGTGTAAAGAGAAGAGTTATCTTTAGTAATAGTATCAGGAATACAGTTCCAAAGTCGAGATGCAGTAACAGCAAAAGAGTTTGCGAAAAAGATAGTATTATAGTGAGGTAAAGTAAGAGATCTGATAATAAATTAGTAATTACTGTTGCTCCTCAAAAAGATATTTGTCCTCATGGTAAAACATATCCTATAAAAGCCTACCTATCCATATATGAGTAGTGTTTTTTCAAAACAAATTTGGATATTATTAGATAATCACATATTTTCCTATAGAACTAAAGCACACAGCTTCACATCCAAAGGCGTATGTGGCTCGCGAGCTGCAGTTTGCCGACCCCTGGGGTAGGTGATTAACAAATTCAATAAAAGTAATTGCATAATGGGAACGATCCTCTGCTTCATATGTAACAAGGTAACACTTTATCTACATTTTAGAGAGATGTCCGAATTTATTTTGTTAGTCAACTTTGAATGTGGTATAGTAGGGTAGATTAATATTTGAAGTTTTGTATCTTTATTTCACTTTTAAATTATTTTTAGTTTTTATAAAAAAAAAGAAACTATTTAATTATAATTTTTTTTAACAAATTTAAATTAACGTTTAAAAAAATCACTTATTTTAATGTTACACCTTATCTAATGGTGTAATTTTTTTTTGATATTTCTTTTTATTAGTAAATTTGAGTTTTTGTGGTGCAAGCGATGTGTTAAAGCAATTAATGCATGATAATTTGGCCTAAGTGGGGTATACGGTGGTAACTTTAATTAATAATAAATGTAAAATATCTTTTTTAATGCCAATATTATAATATATTTTATATTGTTTTGGATTTCTATGTAAATAAAAAAAAACTATGAAAAAATATATTCTATATACTAAAAACTGTATTCTCTATTTTAATTTATAGTAGACAATAAAATTGCTTAACACAATCTTTGATTCATTGATAAAACAATTAATGTTGACAAAATAATTAAAGTTCAAATAACATTTGTTTGTGTAATCTGGTTGTTAAGCCTTTGTTACAGTTGTTTTTCTCCATTTATAAGCTACGTGTATAGTCACTTAAAATAAGTAAAACCTTTTACATGTTACATATTCACCGTTTCACTTAGCTTATCAGCGTAAAACACTATAAAGCCACGTTTTACAGGATGCTTTCAGACGCAGATGTTTCGTTACATCGGCTCTCTTGCCACTTTAATAAATAACCGTAAAAAGGATAAACACAAGTAAATTATATTTTCGACCGTAAGTACAGTAGAAATTGAGCATTCTAGTAAGAGAAACAGAGTTACTTACAGATTCAGTTTTTGAAAAAAATGTTGTTAGGCACTTGACTACAATCGCAGTCTAAGATGTAGGGTAGGTACTTGTTTAAAAGATAGTATTGTAATAAAGATATCGAGTACATATGTAGCACGTAATTGTTGTATATGTATTTATGGATGCTCAATTTTTTTTTAAATATTGACTACAATCGCAGTTTAAGATGTAGGGTAAGTACTTCTTTAGAAGATTCTCTTGTATTACAGGCGCCGAGGTTGTACGTGAAAAGGTGGTACGTGGAGAATAAGGACGAAAGCTGAAATAAAACATCTAGTGACGGAGCCGAACATCTTAGGCGAAATAAAATTACGACTACTCTGGATCGCATTTTTGTCAGAATGTGGGAGATACGATCGTTCGTACGGTCAAGCGAGAGTACGTGGGATTACCGAATGATCGTCGACCAGTCGGAAAACCCAAGTACAGACGGAAACGTCAAGTGGAAGCGGACCTGCCTTCTGTGTGCCTTCTAGCTACGCAATGGCATGTGACAGCACAGGATCGACGAGAGTGGCAGCTCCTAGTCTCTGAGGCTAAGATCCGGTTTGGGTCGCTGCGCAATCATAGGTAATTACTTACGTAAGGTTGGACGAGATTGGAAAAACAGATACCAGTCGAAAGTTCTATACCTTGGTCGTTTGAATAACGTGCACATGTATGAAAACGTCATCACATACCAATATAATAATTTCCGCTTGAGATATTACCAGCCCTCTTATTTACTTCTAGATTCAAGATAAATACATACAGTAAAAATATACAACTTTCCAGTGCATTGGAGCGTATCTCGTGTGAACTTCATACCTATTAAACACAGCTATAAATGTTACAAGGGCGTAGACGTTTATTTTTCTACGGTTTCGTGTGTTAAGAGATAGGTATCATAGTTTTCTTTATTCATATTTTTAATCAACCGATTGTGTTTCACTGCTTGGCGAAGGCTTTCCCCTATCACAGCATTCTTTCCTATCCTGGGCTGCTTGAAACCACGCCTCTCCCGGCCTATCTGGTCGTCGGTGGCCATTGGTGGGTGTTGATAATGTCGTAACAATGGTCCACCTTTGCGGGTCCATTCTTACCACATGCCCAGTCCATATAGTTTCTTATAAACCATATTGAAATAGACACGGTTTTTTCTGGAATACTATTTAATGAAGCAATTAAAAATATTTTAAATAAAAAGAAAACTGATCAGCTATCGGACAGACAAAGGAAGAACCACCCTCTGGGAGTAGAAACTTGTTCTACAGACAGCTACTGTTTATTCTTTCATATTTCGGCACAACTATACAGTAGATAAGATCGCTCACGACTAGGAATGAAGAAGATATGATCAAGATCACATAAGACTCTCCCGTGTCATGTAATTTATTTATTTGGTAATATGTATAATGTTAATATAACAGACACTTCTTCAATTTTTTTCTTTTCGAGTCGGCAGCAAATCAAATGGCCCCAAAACTTGGCCACGCGGCTAACGTAGTCCGTAGCCCGCATTTGGTTCTCACGAGTACAAATTATGTTAACTAACGATATTCAAATCTCGTGAATTCAAAACATCACTCACGACTGTTGATCGTGAAATTTATTCTTAGTTCTGTAGCCGTCGACAGATGTTATTCCTAAAATTTCAAACAATGTTAATATAACAGACTCTTCTTCAATGTTACGTAACGATATTCAAAACATCACTCACGACTGTTGATCGAGAAATTTATTCTTAGTTCTATAGCCGTCGATAGATGTTATTCCTACAATTTTAAACAATGTTTATATAACAAACACTTCTTCAATGTTACGTAACGATATTCAAAACATCGCTCACGACTGTGAATCGAGTAATTTATTTATTAAATCTGTAGCCGTCGGCAATTATTATTCCTAAAATTGTAAATAATGTTAATATAACAGACACTAATGTTACGTAACGATATTCAATTCTTGTGAATTTAAAACATCGCTCACGAATTACGATAGAGTAACATATTTATTCGTTCTGTAGCCGATATTATTCCTAAAATTTTAAACTATGTTAGTAACAGACGCTACTTTAATGTTCGATCGAGTAATTTATTTATTAGTTTTGTAGCCGTCGACAAATAGAATTCCTAAAATTTAAAA
>JANCMC010043217.1:5451324-5474866 GCA_024363005.1 Charaxes varanes
CACAAGGAGACAGAGATGCAAGCAAAACGGCTAAATATTATAAGCCACGCGAATATTAAGTTGATCTCACTAAACGTTTTAAAGCCGTTCCTACCAAAAAATAAACATGCAAGGTGTTTCGATTTTTCCGATGAGAAGTATATTATTATTAATATTTATTGCTAAATTCACGCTTTAAATTCATGTATAATATTTCATTTTATTATTTAAAAGTTAAATTAGTAAAGACCTTATACGAAAGTAAAAATATAAATCGTACTAACTTATAAAGATTGCGTTTAATTTTTATAGAAGCTAATTTGCTTGAACAATAATTAAAAAAAATACATATTATATTCGTCTTTTAAATCACAAGGAGACAGAGATGCAAGCAAAACGGCTAAATATTATAAGCCACGCGAATATTAAGTTGATCTCACTAAACGTCTTAAATACTCTTGTTGTTTAATTTTTACAATAATACACTATATATATATATATATAGAGTACTACTGTATAAACATATTATATTAAAGTGTTGTTCTAGACATTTACGCCAAGTTATCAAATTTGTCTTTTCAAAGTCAACATCAAAATTTATTTATGGAACTCGGCAGACACCAAGAGCTTTATACGTGTACCTAAATGTTTATTGGGTTTTCACGGACTAGTGTGAGGAATAATTTTTGGTGAAATTTTAATAAATCGTGCATTAATACGCCATTGCTTTTTGTAGGGAAAATATCTAATTTAATTTTTTACAGTGCAATGTGGAGGATACTATGAAACGCCGACGGCATATTTTGCTTGCGTAAATATTACATATGACTTACCTATTCTTTTTCAAAACACAGAATTGACAAGCAATTCTCCACATATATTAAGTCATTAATCCTTATATTGACAAGAGTGTTAGAGATCACTTCCAAAGAACCTATGCGTGTCATCTGTTTGCATTCGAGTTTAAATATTTCAAAAATTTTCCATTAGAACGATTACAAGGCATTCAAAAGTATTCCAAAGTTTTATTATAGTTAAATTTTAAGCCGTATTGCCAACTTTATCTCCGAAACAATGTATAGTTTATGTGGAAATCATTGATATGGCGGTATTAAATGTACTCAACCAAATAACTCCATGGGTTATTTGGTTGCTATTCTTTAATACCTCCATAACCTAATTTATCCTTTAATACCGTAATTTTACCAGTAATCTAGTATACTACAATTTTAGTTAAAACCAACTTCTCTTAGTGTTAAAATAAGAAACATTTTGATTGTGCTTTGTTGGACAAAAGTCGTTACGGACATTTTAATAACACTTTTTTGATGGGGGAAAAATGAGAAAATAAAACAATTGTTACGGATAGTAAAATCTCGCCAGCCTTTTACAAATATTGAAATCCGCACCGGCAAGTTTACATTTCAATTACTAATGGATACAGACACTTCTTTTTTTTTCACTTTAATCGCTTTAATCAAAGAGCAAAGAGCGAGAGGGATGTGCCAGTGGCAGTGCGTTTGGGTTTCCACTATCGTTTTTCGTTCACTTTACATCCGCGCCACGCAAAATTTTTGTCGCCATTTTGAAAGAGGTGGCGAATCAAATAATGGAGAAATAATTTAATCATCGGCCCTCTCTTTGCTGTCGATTTTAAGGAGTGGGCTTAGAGCTTAGTATCGCCTGCGCGCACTCGGAAGGGTGGTGGAAAAAGTGTGTGGTTGCGTCGTGTGTGCAGCCGCCTTAATAGGTGGGTCCTGCCCTTACCCGGGCGCCCCCTCGAGCCACCCTCCGCGAGTCTTTGCGACCACAAATTGAAATGAAATTGCATAATTCCTTCGCTTCGAAAAGTTCATGCTAGGTCCTTTGATCAATCCGTACAGTATAAGCAGATCTCATGTGAGAAAGAGGTACTGGTACCCGGACGCACCGGCCCAATTCGGCTACAAGCGTGGCGCTACCTCTAATCAATGACAGAAAAGGGGAATAAAATCCACAATTTATCAGTTTTAATGCCAATTCATTTGGGCTATCGCTATAGAAGCTTCTAAACTTACTTAAATAATATAAAAAAATTCGCGAAAAATAAAAAAATTCAAGAATACTTATTTAATATTTAATTAATAATTACTGTTGCCTGTAATGCTTATGTGATAAAAATAAAAACACTGATTTGTAGTCAATAGTAAGCAACCCAACCTTTGGACAAGACAACGTCTGCTGGGTTCGCTAGTTTTATATAAAAGTTTTTGCTTAAAATGTTTTTTATTTCAAACTTTTATTGAAAATTTTTATTAGATATTTGTTCGAGTATTTCTAAGTTAACGTCTGTAGCTGGATTGGTTTGGTGCGTCCAAGTACCAGTACCTACCTCTGTCTCACATAAGATCGACGTGAAGTTGCGGCAATGCTGTCACGTCAAGTGATAGTGTTGTTGTCACGTTTCTTACCGTTTCAGAGAGTTCCTGGTGGCCCAAACCCATCCTAAAGACTGGCAACGCATCTACGAGCAACGTGGTGATGCAAATGTCACTTAGGCAAACCGCCTGCCCGTTTGTCCCTTGTAGTATTTAAGAAAAGGTATTTCATTTTTGTTTTAATATGTACAATATTTTTTTTGCGGACGGTATTAAGGTGTATTCAGAGGCATCGAGTGCGAGCCGCAGATGGCGTTGAGCAGTAATATGCGAACTGTCGTCGCTGCCCGATTGTGTGAAAATATACAAAACACAGCGTGAGATATTAGAACTGTTAATATTTCCACACGTCACTAGTTTCAAACTGACATGCATTAATATTTTGCGCACTGCAATGCATTTTTCGGAAACACCCTGTATTCATGCGAAAAATTGCAACATTTCTGTATATAATAATGTTATTGGTGAATAGAAATACAGCTTCAGCTTCGGTTACTCCTGATATTAATTATAGATCATACGTCACACTAATTTTACGACTTTTTAACTCAGAGCTCCCCCCCTCCCCTATCCTTATCACACGTTGTCACATTTTCGAAACACTATCCCTCTTGATATGATATCACATATTTTTCAATTTTATGCATGTTGTGTAAATAATAAAAGGAAAGCGACACTTTCAATATTTTTTCGATTTTTTTTTTATTTAGACATGTGACGTCCCAAAATTTTTGACCCCATCCTGCACGATGTCATATTTTGGTGGTACTCACTTCTTTAACGTGTGATATAATTTACGAATTGTCCCTGATATATACTAACAATTTCGCCAACAATTTGTGTACAGTGACAGAAATATTGGCGAATTTTTTTTACGACCACATTAAGCTGCTGCTACACCTGATACAGATATGAACCCGATGTAAACACGATCAGCGGGGTTGCCAATTACCGCGCAGTTGCCGAACCCCCGCCGCGCTGCCTATTACCGCCGCAAATCGTTATTGCTGCCTATACAAAGTTACGGGTCGCAGCCTGTATCTGAGTGCCTCATTACGTTTGTTTGGACATACAATACAACAACTGTATACTTTATGATACAAAAAAAAAATCTTTCAGCCGTTAATTTAAAAAAAAAAAAATTTTTTAATTTTAAATTATACGAAATTGTACATTTTTCTTTGTGAAGGTACTTTAAAATAATACGACCTTCTGCATTTACTAGTAAGTATCATTCTGGATCCTGGATGACAAAAGGACGGACTCAAATTCATGAGCCGTTCGTATGGAACCACAAAACCTCTATACTGCTTGGCTATTACTACATTACATTAATAAAATTATGTTAGCAAACACTTTACTCACTTTTTATGGAACAGGCACCAATTCTATAAGACCTAAATAAATAATATTTTCAAATAAAGAAAGCCTTTTATATTTGATATAGACCACCCTTTTACATTATTGTAATTACATTAGAATGTATTTTTTTTGTAATACAAAAAGCTAGCTTTTCTACCTTTGTGAACGGATTTTTACTTGCCGTGTGGAATTGTAAAAGGCAACTGTGATACACTCAATGTACTATTAAATATGAATACGTAGAGCGAAAACCTTAGGTACCATTTTAAGAAAATTGCGCGGACGGAGGAGTATGAAATTTGGCACAATTGTAGTTCATGTAGACGAAGGTGTTATGAATGATAATAGTTTTTTGTAATAAATCATAAATCATAAATATTTATTTGCGTAATTGTAGGTACATAGGGTGTTAGGTACATTGTTTTGAGGACTTTGACAAAAAACTTAACTTATATAAATTAGACTATTACTATTTCTATTACTCATTAAATGTGAAGATGTGTGTGTGTGCGTGTGTGTGTGTATGTGTGTGTGTGTGTTTGTATATATATGTGTGTTCTGTGTTGGTCTAGTTTAATGTAATGGTGCTAATTTGCAGATCCGAAAATGTTTTCAACTTCATCGTATGATATAGGGTCAGGTCATCTTCTTCAGGTCATCTCATTTATCCGTTCTCTCATTACAAAGGATCGTGATCAGAAGACCCACTTTCTCGAACAATCCGTCTCCACTAGACCGGGTTCAAACTTGGCCTCACCGCTTGTTAGAACTTGTTAGAGGAGGTAGCATCCTTTATTTGGTCGGACCAACAGGTTGGCCAACAGATTGTCACCTCCCTCTTCGAAGCCATATCAGAGGTCATAGGTACTAAAAATAGAGTTCGGAGTTATATTAGCTTGCCTATTTTAGAGTCACTCTATCTGAATTAACTTACTAGACTACAATATTTTAAATTTGATTATTTTTAATAACATCTATTTTTTACTGTTACTAAGGATGCACTGATGAATAAAGGGTATGACGTTATTTTTCAATTCCAATTCCGTAACATCACTTGAATGAATAGTCATCATACTCGTATTCAAAGTATTTATTGGCTAGCGTCTATGCACTATATTGGCTGTCAAACATTAAGCTATTAAACCTCAAGCTACAAATTATTAAGTGTTGTACATTTCACCTACATTATACCATCCATATTAGCTGTAAATTTTAAAAGAAGATGTCAGCAAAGTGACGGTCATTATGAAATGTCATAGAACCGTTTTCGATTTCTTGTTTCGAAGCGTATTATTACGCGGCGGAACAGCTTTCTATTCATTCACAACTATAGTTGCGAGCTTTAGTAATAGCCACGTTTTGTAATATACACGTATGTTACTTCATCGCTGTTTTTTACAATAATAAACCCCCGTTAAACCACTTATTAAAAACTTCTAATTTATGCTCTGTTTACGACACCTTTTGTAAATTCAATTGGGAAACATCTTTAAATATGTTTTAATATATAAAAAATAAGTATAGAACAAATTATTATTAAAGCGATATTACTTCTTGCGCTTACTACATATGCTGAAGATGAGGTGCGCAGTATATCTTTTTTTCTAATCAAAAGACAACTGACCTCCTCATATTTTTGTTTATAAAAAAGACATAAGTAATACTTTTTTGGTATGTCGAATATGCCCGTTTCTCATTCTATTAACCTAAATTAAAAGCATGTATTAGGAGTGGGTGCGATAGTATCCCAACGGCTTCGGGGTTTGTACTTACCTGCAAGATACCCATCTTGCAAATTTCAGTCCTTCTCTTTTACCGTTGAGCTATTGACGCTCCCTAATGGGCGTAGATGTTAAATGTCATAATAAACGTGTTGACGTATTGTGCAAAGCAAACGCCGGGCTTCCCGCAAGTCGGTTCTACACAACAAAGTGAAAGTGATTGTTTGTCGTTCACTTTGACCTCAGCGAGACACGCGTTATAACCTAACAACGATACAACGATATGTCGCCTATACTTGACACATAACTGTAACTTGAAGCCACGTTATTTTCCTTGCAAATAATGTGAAGAGATGGGTATACTCACAGTGGCTCTGCCACTTAGTCTTAGTTACTATTAGCGTTCTAATTATCCTTAATAATATGTATGTTTGTGTATAACATGCTGAAATTATACAAGTTAGGAATAGGAAAATCACTGATCGTATATAATTGTGACATACGTACAAAGCAAAGTAAAACCTGGAATTAACCTTGCAGCCCGTACTCTACACTCGATAGAGTACGGAAATTGGTTATAATAATTATGAGTGCAATATATCTAATAGAAGACCAAAAATTATTTTAGAAAAATATACAGATATGTATTGAGGAAGTCTTGGCCTAATCAATGGTCGGTATTTGATTCGATCGCTAAGTTAATTAGCTCTTGCTGCGACCGGGTGATAGACGGGTGACCCATTCTATCACTGATTTGTATTTGATATCTAACCTCGTCCGTATTTCAGAAGGCATGTAAAATAGTGGGATCCGATTAATGTCACTTTGTGATCTTCTTCTTCTTCTTGTGATATTAGCCGTAATGTTGTAGTGATTGTTGAAGTTCCGAGGATGACGTCAGATGGCAATCGGTCATCATAATTCACCCCACAGCCACATCCTCTACAAAATAAAGGACCTGATGCGAGCCACAGAGGACGCTGTTCGGGTGGCTGAGTTCTGGAACGGAACTGTCTGATGCGCCATCGACACGTAATAGACTCTCCCTTTCCCCCTACTTTGCCTGTATTCATAACCGTCTACCCGCTCCCATGTAATTCTGTGAAGCGGTATCGTGTTAAACGCATTTATTTTACTTTCTAATACAGATCAATCATACAAACAAGCATACTGCCAGCATCAGAGCTGCTTGCGCGTTTTTTTAGAAACACATACATATATGACACTCGGACACGTGACTATATGACACGTGACTATACACACATGACTATATGACATGACACATGTCTGTTCCTAAAGTAGACAACTTAATGTCTGTGTCATAGGTTACTGACGCCTGCAATGCACAGATATATTTTTTAGAAAAATATAAATACATACATCTCTTATATTAACAGGTGAAGCGAAAACTTTGGGTACAATTTTACGAAATGGCGCGGACGGAGGAGTGTGAAATTTGGCACAATTGTAGTTTATATAGAGGAAGGAGTGCGAATGCTAATCTTTTTTTATAATATGCAATATTAATATATTATTTTTTTAGAATAAAACCAGGCGCACACCAATGCCAGGTGATTTACAGCATTTACACACGCGTATTGGATGATGTCAAAGCGTAATCGTGACGACCGTACGCTATATTAGTTGTAAAATTTTATTTTTCAGTGAATAGAACAATATATAATAAAGGTTTGTGGGCGAATTTTCACTTGTACAGATAAATACACAGCCCACGGAGCGGAAGGCAAAGTCAATGCAACTGCCCTAATGGGCCAGTATATTCGTCAAGTCAAAAGTATGGTACGAAAAAGTTGTGTTCTGATTCAATGGAAATTTTAAAGAGATTCTTCCAACAGTATAGCTAGGGTCAATCAAATAGATTATTTATTATTTGCGGGTGCACTTTGACCCAGCTGGATTTTTTCTGCTCGCCCCTTTCCTTGTTCCTGCAGCTACAAGGCTTCTAAAATCCAGACGAGCAGTTCTAGCATCGCTTGCAACTTGAAGGAGCCACAGTCCTCCGACCTAGGATAGGCTATGCTGAAAAGATTTATTCTCAATTTGGCCAGCCCATCGCACGGGCACAACAAGTGCCACATCGTTTATGTTTCTTCATAAACCTGCAAATTGAAACGTTGCCTAATGTTATTCAAAACAGCGTCACTCACTGTAGTGACCCGTAAAAACCACCATCAAGTATCTTAACTGCTTCCTACTTAAGCCTAAAATGTTCTAGCACAAACTAGTCCTTAAATTGCTCATAAAGGGCTTGGAATTTCTGAGCCACCTTGTTGCCCTCCACTGGAGCCAGCTTGATAGCTCGGTCTTGCAGCGCTACAGCAATAGCACGAGGCTAGCGGTACGCTCGGCACGGACTACCTAGGATCTAAGGTACATAACTTTATTCCTTCATAATCTTCTTAAAACAGAAGCACCAGTAAAGGTCTTTATCTACACTTTGACATCGTATATACAGTCATGACAGGGATTCAAGTAAGTTGTTTATAAATAAGAATAAAAACCCATAAAAACCAACCACAATGAAAGTCAATATAAAAATATGGCATTATTTTAAAGGATTACCTTATTTTTAACTCGCATTTTACCAAAAATATAAAGGTTTTTGTATCTTTTAAACAATACATCACACTATTATTTGGGGATCTTTTGTTTTTCGTCTTCTCATCTTTACAAATTCAGAATTACGAATAGAGAGTAAAAATTTTAATGTCATCTAAAAACAAACTTTTTTGAGTTTGGTATGAGAGAGTGTTACAGATTTTTAGCGGTATAGAATAGATACGTATCTTTTATAAATGCTAATTGCAAATGAGAAAAATATTCCGAAGTAAAATGGAAAATTCCTTTAACAAAGGAAATCTCGAATACACAAAGGAAACGAATAAAGATAAAAGATTAAACACACGGAGCACCGAACAAAGAGAATTATGATTTGTATAAAATTTGCTTTAGAGCAAAACTAACTATACCAAAATAGACATATCTCGGAGTAATTGATCCCAGAGAACTTTTTAATAATGCTCCCTAAGATTTATCGCTCTTTGTAGAAAAATAGAAATTTTTTGTCTGAAACTCAGTGTGTTTGCTCAAGATTCACAAAGAACGTCTTCCTCTCAATTAAACTAGCGGAAGGAGCTAAAGAAATTTTAATAAGATTTTAAATTTTCTTACTTTTAAAAATTAGATTCATATATAAAGAATAAAATTATATTGCTTTAAAATATAACATACTAGCTTCTTCGTTCGCAACTTCGTCCGCATTGCTTCGACTTTCATACAAACTTTTAACCCCTATTTCGTGGCACAAAGTAATATATATTTATCTCCCAGGTGTGTTAACTTTCTGTTTCTTTCCATATTTGCTCTGTTTATTGTAACAATTATGGTAGCAATAAATGATATTTTATTTTATTTATTTATTTTATTTTTATATATCGTTGAGGTTAAGGATACCAAGATCCTTTATATCTGATTATATATGCAGTTACTTTTACTGATAACTTTCTTAACATGGAACATTAATGAAAAAATACGAACAATATTTCTTTTAAATCTTTCGCCATAAAATCTCTATCACTACATATTATAAAACGAATTTTACTCTGCGCCTTTCTGTACGTCTGTTCGCAATAAGCTGCAAAACCTAAAACAGTAGTAGGCGCGGAACAACAAATAAAACGGAGCGAATCATAAAATCTATGTATGTATTACAAAATCTTAAAGCATTTACTGCGCATCGCGCGGCACATCTCGATGATACGTCAATGATGTAATCTGAAAGTGTGACAGACGGATCTCTAAATGTTTACATTATATTAAATTGTGAAACATCGATCCCGGCCTCGATCTACGCAAATTGACCAATCTAAATCGTGTTATGGAAATCCATATAATTTAATTCAGATGATGTAGATTGTAGCGCATCTTAAAAAGGCAACACTGGTCCCATAAATTTCAAAGCTGCATCGTTGATACGAGTAGGAAATATAATATAATAACATAAATATATAGGACTATATGACACACAGACGTCTGTTCCTAAGGTAGACAACTTAATGCCTGTGTTTCCTATAAGTAACAGTCCCAGTTACACACAAATATTTTATTTTTGGAAATATATTAGTGCATACATATGAATAATACACCCAGACACGAGGCGGGAATCGAACCCACGACCCTCGGAGCGGAAGGCAGGGTCACTGCCCGCTGCGCCAACGGGCCAGTCAATATATCTCGTCATCAATAAACATCTACATTAAATTCGAACGTCTATCTGTATTTGTTAAATTTATAACTAGTAAGTTCCATAATGTATCCGTATTCAGACAAAACTTTAAGAATGCTTGATATTCTTTCTTTATACTACACGCCCGCGAACATCTGCACCACCCGGTAGCTCGCAGATAGGTTGCCGGCCTTTAAGAAAGGGTTTGGCCCACCGAGAACTCTCACAAACCGAACGAAACGCGACAAAAATACCATCACTTGACGCCAATCTTACGTGTGAAAGAGGTACTGGTACCCGGACGCGCCGACCCAGTTCGGTTGCAGACCAAAAGGACTGCAAGCGTGGAGCTATCTTATTTAAAACAAAGTAATATTATAGATTTTAGAATCCACCTAAGCGACCCCCACTTCCTATATTGCAGGTATAGATTAGACATTAGCATAAAGACGCTGTGATCCTATACATCCTCATTTTTAGATATTGCACAATAAGGTCAAAAATTGACATTTGATACCGTTCCATGTCGAATTGGTGATCAGGTAATCAGGCGTTTCGCAATCTTCATATATTTTTAAACAGGTTATTTACAGTTAATATCCAATCTGTTCTTAATTACGATTGGCCAATATTAAGCAGAGGGCATAATTAATGTAAATCTATGGCAATACGTTATAATATCATCAAAGTAATATAATTTAAACTGTTGTGAAAAGTCCCCGGATTTTGAACTCTAGATGATGGATAGAAGATGTGATATAGATAATATGTCCCTTTGTTTCCAGACGAAGTTTATACATTGATGATGTTGATACTTACGTATTAACGCCACCGCAGCTTTATTTATACATTTCGGTCGAACATACAAACTCACAGCACTAATAATACTAAATCTAAAGCAAAGTAGTTTAGTTTTTCATGCATTGTAGTGCGGATATGAGTTTGTTTTTTTTTATCTTAACGGAAATTTGAAAAAAAAAGCTGCGGTGGCGTTAATACGTAAGTACCCTTGCCAAATATTGTGTCAACTGCCGATTATTTTCTACATTGGGTAACTTGAATATAACTCATATGGAATTCAGATTTAGTATTCTTTTAGAGTGCGAATAACTGATTCTATCATATGAATAACTGATAGAATCAGTTATTCGCACTTACAATATTAAGTCGAGATTCAATACTCGATACATTAAAGTTTCACAATGTACAAAATAAACAACATTTGACACAATGTTGGCAAGCATCTTAGCACACTTTCCAACATTCTCACTTTTGTTTTGCGTCATCATTTTCGGGTTACGTAGCCAGCCGTATGATTGGGACGATTATGTTCGACCGCAGCGACGCGACGCATTTGTGTAACAAATTGATAATTCTTATAATAAAGATAAAATAAGTATTCCATTAAAAAAAAAGATTTACGTAAACTATTTTAAATGTCAAGACAAAGACTTTGTTAAAAATGCCCGCAAGTAAGTCGAGAAAATCGAATTTAAAATGAACTTCACAGCTAACTGTTAAAAAGTGGCCTCTGTAATTATTTCACTTATAAAACAGTAACTTAGCTGTCATATCACCTTGCCTACGCGATCGTGTGACATCACGTGACCACGCCTCTTGCATAGTCGTTTTATTCTAAGTATAGTTAATTAACTGTTTAAGAACATAACTGTACCAATAATTAACTGCTTTTCATATGACTCATGAATGAAAATGGATATGAAATGGAAATGGAATGAATAATAACGCGAAAGTGGAATAAAAAATCGAATGTTTGGAAAATCAGGAGTGCACGCCTTATAACGCTGACCTATGGAATTTAGTTTATAATTAATTGTATATTTTATAGGTAATTAACTGTTTGAGAACATAAATAATCAACTGTTTTTCATCGGTCTCATGAATGGATATGAAATGGTAATGGAATGAATAATAACGTGAAAGTGAAATAAAAACTAGTTACTTTGGAAAATCTAAAGTGAAGTAAATCTCATAAACTAAGCTATGAAATTTAGTTCTCAATTAATTATAAATAAACAATACCGAATAAAACATCCTATTAACAATAGGAATCAGGGCGCCGTAATTCTGAAGCTAATAAAAAACACATTAACGTTATAAGTTGACTGTTTCTAACGTGCTCGTGCCAGATCCACACACACACACATCCTGACGTCCAAGGATATTTTTTAATCATTTTTTTTACACTAAATATAATAAATATACTCTTGAAGCATCAAAAGTGTTAAAACGCTACTTTGCTTTGCTTTTAATCTGTTTGTAATTGTATAAGTGCCATATCAAAGGAATGGAGACGTTTTTAGTTCACAAAATAGCTCTATTTTGATTAAGTGAGAGTTTAAGCACACTCATAACGCTACGTTATGAGGCGTGCAGTATATACTATTAGTATCTATCTGTCTTCGTCTGTCTAGAGCTTTCAAAGCTTTATTTGCAACGTTACTTGTAATATAAACCACATACTTTTACATTAACAAGGATATCCAGTGAACGGTTTTTAGGACGCGGTAGTTGTAACGAAGCTATTTACATATCAGACGGACCCTAACGTGTGTCGCATGTTAATTTGTCGGAAATATTGTCTGTTTAGCTAATATTAGATTTAGTGAAAGTTAGTCAGGACGTGTGATACATATGTATATGTATATCGTGATTTAATTAGGATCTCCTTTAATGAAATACATACCTACGCAACAAATAGAAAAACATATAAGCAAATAAAAAGCGAGAAAATTTGTACCATCACCAACAAATCACAGCATTGTACTGAGTTTTTGTAGTGCATCAACATACGTCTCGTTCTAAAATCAGAAAATGACCAGTTTTTATACGCTGAGAATTGCATTTGCGAACTAACTTTGTCGAACAGCAAATTAACCACGTAACGTAAGGTCACACTTTAACTAATTTTAAGGAAATTTGGTCTATAAAATTAAGTACCTGATTTTATTGCATGATGAATCTATTAACGAGTACCCTCTTTAAGTATCTATGTGTCTTACCAGTCACTCTGTATACAAAAATCTTACTTTAAAAAAAGCATTTCCTTCAAATGTGTAACGGTTGAGTTATTTTGGATTCTGTATGAGTTTTGGTTATGTTTTATTCCTTTTGTTTCCGGAAAGGTTTAAAACGAAAAAAAGATTAAGAAAAAGTTTAAGTGTGAATTGCCTCATAGCAGATGAGTCAGAATTCGGGCAAGACAACGTCTGCCGAGTCAGCTAGTGTTATATACAAAAACATTAGGAAATGGCGAATTAACTTCAAACGAAGTTGTAGACGAAAATGTTTGGAGTTAGTTTAACAGTGCGTTTAATTCGAACGCAACTCATGTTTATTCATGCGGATTTGCATGACTTTTCGGGTTCGAATCGACCGATAGTAATCCCGCAGTAAACATTAAATGCGTACAAATCGTTTTAAGGTGCTTTCACATTTGTTTAATTAATTACCTAGTTTCATCCAAAGATTTTTTTTTCACTTTGACTGGTCCGTTGGCGCAGTCGGCTGTGACCCTGCCTTCTGCTCCGGGGGTCGTGTGTTCGATTCCCACCTCGAGTCTGGGTGTATTATCTATATGTATGTATTTATATATTTCTAAATAAAAAAAATTGTTTATAACAGGCGTCTGTTACCTGTAACACAGGCATTCAGTTGTCTACCTTAGGAACAGACGTCCGTGTGTCATATAGTCCTGTATATATTTATTATTATTTATTAATTTACTAATCACCAGTGCCTCCATATTCTTCAGGTAAAATTTCTTTAGAAACATGTTTGTGGAAAGCGTCAATGTTTTTGTTATGCACGTATAACTGAAAGAAACCATATTATTATATAAATAAAGATAATTACGTTACATATTTATAATAATTTTGATATATTGCAAAGTTTATTTTATTAATTGATTGACATAACGCTTTCTAATTAATCGATATATTAATACGTGAAGCGAACCTTTCTGTACCATTTTATGAAAATTGTGCGGACGGAGGAGTATGAAATTTGGCACAATCATTGTATTATGTAGGAATACTAACATTTTTATAACATACGCATTATAAATATATTAAAATAGAACCACACGCACACCAATATCAAAAGATGTACACACACATGTATACATTTTACTATAATTGTGTCAGAGAGGAGTTTTTTTTTTTTTTAGTAGTTATAACAATCATCACAAAATAACAACGTATTTTGTTAATATCAGAGTAAAAAGAATAAAAATTTTGTAATTTAAAGATTTCTGACCGAATTTCGACCAGCAGGCGATTTCCAGTATCAATAATTTAAAAAAATCGGCGTATTTAAATACGTCTTACTCACTCTGTTTCTGGTTTTTTCATTAAGGAATATCTTGGATAATTTGAAAAACGTTTCAAAAAACGGTCCGGTGTTTAAAAAATGTAAGCCTTTAACTCTTATTGGGGTAGCGTTCTGGAAACGGTGAAATTAATTAAATTAATTCATTACGTTATTTTTTATTTCAATCTTCGGATTCTAGTAACTTCCTATTAAATCGTGGTGAAAGAAAATCAAAACATAAAATACGAGTATGTTATATATTTCCAGCCTAGAGCCTAGTTCTGTCGGAAACAATCATTTGGGAAACTTTAAAGAGCCTTATGGAGAGTAGAGTCTAGTAGTATTTGAATAGACTTCGTGCTCAAGTTGGCCGAAGTTAAGATAAGTTCAGATGGGGTTTTACGGACGATACCAAGATGGTTCGTCTTTGTAATGCGATCCAAACTGATGTTCCACCTCATGTCGTGCCCTGGTGCCTAGAGTACACCATACACTAACACCTGCACATAGAATTAGGATATGACTGGCCCGTTGGCGCAGTTGGCAATCCTGTCTTCCGCCGCGTGGATTGTGAGTTCGATTACCGCCTCCTGTCTAGGTGTTTCATATATATATGCATGTATTTCTTTAAAAATAATATTTGTGCATAACAGGCCTCTGTTGTATAAAAGACAAAAAGGTGAGATTGTAAAAGCGTAGTTTTGTAAAATTGAAAAAGTGAAAATGAAAAAATTGAATGGAGATATCAGTATATAGGACCGCGTTTGTTTTTAAGGTGTAACCAGCACAGCAAACCAAAAAGGAACACCTCTACAGTATAGAGAATTGACGTCACAACTTACAATTCTCGCAGAGTATATCGGAACACACACATAGGCCTATGTACATATGTGTGTATTGGAGGATTTATTGGCTGCATCACATAGAGCATTCGATGTGACCACTTTCTGGGCCGCTTCTATAAGAACTAATTTTTTGAAGTTTCTATTAAAACGATAAGAAGAAGAAGAAGCAGTTAAAGCCCAAACTTTGTCCATATCCATTTTCGATATGGTTGAGATCTGGAATAAAATAAAATGAATTAATTACCTGGTTTGCATAAATCAAATTCTTTAAGTGCTGTAGCGACGTTTGCGTGTAGTGACCGAGTCTCGTGCCACCCAGATCAACCACATTTATAATGCCAGATACCACAAAGTTGTCATCCTCCATGAAACATAACTGCAATTTATAAAAATAATTCACACCACGAAAAATAATAATAAGCAAAACCTAGTTTAAAAGTTTTCCGATAAATATTAGAGGCGTCACAAAATCGAATAAGTTCTTTTTAATGCGTTAAAATCTCCTATATACATACAGGTACACAACACATATACATAGTTTATCTTTATACGAATATTAGGTTTCGTTAATAGTCAATCGAGGGCCTAGCAGGACCTTTTCGAACCGAAGTTACTCGACGAGTCGACTTTAGTTAGGATAAAAATGTTCGTGCTAGGCCAACAGGCGGCAAGTCTTAATCGTGTCACGCTTTTAGTCAATGCTAAAGCAATTTATTGGCTGGCCCGTTGCCGCATTGGGCAATGACCCTGCCTTCTGCTCCGGGGGTCGTGAGTTCGATTCCCACCTCGAGTCTGGGTGTATTATCCATATGTATGGCTAACTCTCGTGCTTTTCTTGCGGCTTCTCTTCCTTTTGCTGACCTAATCGCTCTTTCTACTATACTTGCTGCTAACGTATATATTTACAAAAAAAAAATATTTGTGTATAACAGGCGGCTGTTACCTTTAACACAGGCATTAAGTTGTCTACCATAGGAACAGACGTCCGTGTGTCATATAGTCCTGTATATATATACTTATTATCATTAATCCCCCTATAAAACGGTAGATTTATTTCGCGTTACAGGAAAACGCTTTGTAAAAGTATTCTCTGTACAACGTGGTTGTATAATCAACCAAGAAAGTGCATTACCATTTTGGATGACAGCTCGTAGTTAAAGAAAATTTTGCTAAGGGTTATTGTTAGACATTACCGTAATGCATAACAAGCAAAAATAAACCTTTTAACTGATTGACGTGCAAACGACACTCGTCTTTAGTATGGCAAACCAATTTCCTCTTCTTTTTACTATACGACCCCGAATGCAAATAATACAACATTACAGAATAATATAAATGTCTTATAAGAGTTCCGTGCTATAGGGGGGATCACTGTAATAAGTATTAAAAGTTATAAATTAACATGACTATTTAATCAGAGCGATGAAGTTCAAGCAGAGAGAGATAAGAACTGGTATACGAAATGGCGCCATAAATGGAAGGATTTGTACGAATATGAGCACTCGAGAATAGAGCCTGAACCCTCGTTCTACACTGCCACAGACAGGCCTGGAGTCAGACGGGAGGAACAGTAAGTAGCCCATCAACCAATTTGTTTAAACTAATGAGGAATGAAAACAATATATTTCCTTATATGTATGAAAGAACATGTGATATGAAATTATCCTCTGCAGGTTTCTCGTCAAAGACAGACACACACAGTTCTCTCCAGCTCAACGTAGTCTTCTAGTCATGCAAATCTTACTCAGAGCAAAATATGACAATAATGAAACAAAGGTGAGTTCGAAGAATTCCTTCAACCGTTGAGTAGCTTTACAAAAACCTTATGTATTTATTGAAACAATATCAACTAAATTTTATTTGTTTTATTCCTGAATAATCCACTATCTGTAGGAGCAATCTCTTATTAAGCAATTCAATGTATAAATTCAATATCCAGAAGGAGAAAGAGCTGGTGGGCAGCAATTGAGATAGATGGAGCTTAATGTTCAATATATTATGCAGCGTGTTTTATTAATACTTAAGATTATAAATGGCTTCTGAGGATTAACTAAGTCTTGCTGAAGATTGCATAGTATCTTTAAAAAACCTTTTTGTTTTTCTTACGAACTATTTAATTAGTTTCGAAGTAAGTCTAGTATAATTGTGTGAGAACTATAAAGAAAGTTATCCTCAAGTGTATCATTTTGCTCCATTTTTTTTTCTTAATGAGTAAAGGGTTGCTTTTTACGAAATCGTAATTATGTCGGATTCTTTTTCAGATGGGTATCCGTCGTTTACTCAATGATGGTACGTATCTTGCATGTTTTCCGCTGCACGAAGGACGATATGACGTCGATAATGAAGATAAGACTCAAACGGATAGACGGGTTAGTTAAAAACACTAAAATCTATTTTGTCATTTACATTATAACAGTTGTGCCTGCATAATTGCAAAACCAGTAATTGGTCAATTGAAAGTCAAAATGTTTAAAGGCAATTAAAAAAAAGTTAGTAATATTTTTCGATTATTATATAATCGATAAATATACTAACCGTGTCAAATAAATCAAAACAAATTTTTTCTATTAAACTAATCGCCGAAAATCCTTTTTTGTACCAGTTTTTAGCATGTCCTATGAACAGGGAAAATTTAAACACTGTACATCTAATAGTTTGAAACTCCTAGTTACAGTCAAAATGTTTTATTCAAACAGACTTTCCAGTACTTATGAACGTCATGTGTATTATTATTTAAATCATTATTATAACAAATTTTACGAAATAAAAGCAAAGTTTATAAGGGGTCCTACTAGGGGTGGGGGGGAATCACCTAGCAGACGAGCAGACAGCCGGACTAATGGACGGGCAGAGTAAAAGTATAAGGTTTCCTCGCAGGACTTCGGAGCTTTAAAAATACCGAAACAAAACTTGTTTGCAGCAAGAATTTTTCAGCTCCTGTACTTGGAGTGGGCTCGTCCTTGCAAATGGTTCAAGAAACAACCTCTATGGCTGGTGAGAAGATACTTCGGCGAGAAGATAGCGCTGTACTTCTGCTGGCTCGGGTTCTATACCAAGATGCTCTACGCGCCGGCCATCGTCGGGACACTGTGCTTTCTATACGGCCTAGCTAGTATGAATTCTAGTGATAATATACCTAGGTAAGCAATATTTATATTTAAGCAGAATTGTAACAAGCTTACATACCTCATATTCTTAACCTTTAAAAAAATAGGTGTTACCTATAACACAGGCATTAAGTTGTCTACCTTAGGAACAGACGTCCATGTGTCATATAGTCCTGTATGTATTTGTTTATTATTTATTAATAAGTCAAGTTTAGTGTGGCCCTATATGAAACTATAAATTGTTTGCCTTATAAAAGAAATAGATTGATACTTCTGTTTAATACGTAGAAGACATTGTTATATTTGTTCACTCTATGCACTTATAGTCTAAAATCAACAATATACTTAAAAATATCCTTACGTTTTAAGTAGGTCAGATACGTGGAACGTTTATTGGAATTGCACCATTTAAAGCAAACTTGGGTTGTAATTAGACTGTTTTATAAAATTATCCAATGCCCTTGAGCCGTGAAGGTTAATTTGCCACAATTATCTCTAGACCCTTGGTGACCGCTCCTTAAAGCCCTTTTGTCCTTTTTCACAAGGATTAAATAATCTACTTAAGGAGATTACAAGCTTCTTGGAAATTGTTTAAGAAATTAAGTTGTTTTAAAAATACATATATATTAATAACGTGAATGTTATTTGGACAAACTTTGTCACACACTATAATACTAAGATTTGTAATCGTAATAGAATGTAGTAAATAGTTAGTAACCCAACTTCTGGGCAGGACATCGTCTGCCAGGTTCACTCGTTAAAACATAAAATAAACACCTGGTATTTGATATGTCCAAAATACAATTGTGATTATGCATTTAAAGAAAAATGGGAATTTAATTTCCAATGTCATTCCCAATTGTTCGGTAACGCATCTGCGAACCCTCTGGTGTTCCCATAGTGAATCATTATGGAACGTGAACGGGAACTTTTCGTATCTAACACTGAAAGAATTTTCCAAATCGGACCAGCATTTCCTGAGATAAGCGTGTTCAAGCAAACAAACGAACTCTTCAGCTTTATATATTAGCATAGATTTTATTACACACCAAATTTAACTAACGGTCTCCATATAAGATGATGTGTATCGAAATTAACAGCAAATTTAATGAAATAAACGGATGCTCAAAAAATAATTGTGTTGATTTAAATTAAACACAAAGGTATTTTATAACACTCGTGCATCCGTACGTACGCGAAAAATTAATTATACATTAAAATACAACACAAATAAAATTAACACAAACAAGGCGACCCTAATGAGATATGCAAATGGGCCACGCTGTTTGCTTTACCGCATATCTCCTAGATATTGCACAGTGACGGCGGTTACTGTATGTAAATCTGTAACAAGCAGGGAGATAAATTACTTTGCATAAATGTAAAATATACATAAAAATAAAATTGTCTGTACGTAACAAAGAACTTAAACAATCGTGCTTGTATTTCTCTGTTGGAATTTACATATGATAAATATAACAAATTAAAACATTTTTGTCTGTCTGCTAGTTACTGGTAGTCTCCGAAACGGCTTGACCGATTTTGATGGGACTTTCACTGAGAGGTGGCTAACGTTACAAGAAGTAACAAAATCACTGATTTCACGGGGTAAAAGTCGTAGGTAAACAGCCAGTAAGTAATATAGAGCCTCAATAACTCAACGGTAAAAAAGCTGAACTGACATCCGCGAGGTACCCGGTTCAAAACTGGACCCCGTTGGGGTATTGTCACAACCACCCTGTCACATTCTTTTCATTTAAAAGTAAGAAAAGCCATTACTTATTAAAAATATGTATGTTTTTTTCCATCGTTATAGAAATTTTGAAGGTAAACTAAAACTATAAGGGTTCTTCGTAGGACTGACTACGGAACCCTAAAAAGAGACCACTGATTAACCAACGACCTCCTCTCCTAGACAATATTCGTTGATTAAAACAATTTCCTAACGAGTTAAATGCTTGTATGGACGAGGGAAAGGATTAATTAAATTACTTTGCATACATCTACAATAAATCCTTTACCGGTGGCCTTTGTGCTCCAACACACGGTAACCTTTATAGGTCTTTCTTAGTATTATTTCATGATTATACGATTTATAGCCAGTTTAGGGCATAAGGAAAAGGTATAATGTAAACTTTTAACGAAAAAGGTATGAATCGTAAAATAAAGACCGTAAAGAATTAATTAATTATTTACGGTAGAATAATTAAAATTACGATTAATTAAATTACTTTGCATAAATCTACGATAAATCCTTTACCGGTGGCCTTTGTTGTTCAACACACAGTAACCCATATAGGCCTTAATATTATTTCATGGTTATACGATTTACAGCCAGTTTAGGGCATAAGGAAAAGGTATAATGTAAACTTTTAACGAATGAGGTATAGATTGTAAAATAAAGACCGTAAAGAATTAATTAATTATTTTACTTAACTTTAATGGTATAAAAATATCTAAGCAGAGCGGCCAGACAGTGAGGAGTGCGGTCCATTCGTATCGGCGACCGCACCTGTGATCTTCTACACATTCATCACAAAAATTTAATAAGATACCTTTTATCATCTCCGTCTGTATTAACGTAACTCTGTTCTCCTTGAGAGTGTTATTAAACTTTATAACCTTCTAAGAATCTCTATAAAATCAGTTGCCAGCTCCTGTGTTTCCGAAACGAAGCTGCAAGAGATTGATTCGTCAAAATTATTCTTAAATAAAAATATAATAGCCAAGAGCGTGTCAAGGCCGTTTATATAGAATGGTTCCGTACATAATACTCCATAAAAGTATTTGTGTTTTTAAATACCTTCGAAATTTGTTGTTCGATTTTGTTTAAAATTATTTTGCTAAGGAGTTTTTTATCAACATAAATAATTTCAAGTGTCTGCGTCTAATAGTTTAAAAATGCTAGGGACCATCTTGCGGGCGGACAGACGCGTGAACGGTTATTAGTTATTTGGCACTTACATATGATTGGTTAGACACCTAATGTGTTAAATATTTTCAAATTCTTATATTTACAGAGCAACACATGAGTATATTTTTGCAATAGAGTACGTAAATACGTACAGTTATTGATAATGTTAAATGTCACCGAAGTTGGTCACAAGTTGGGATCCAATAGACAACATTACGGCTGTATAAAATCGCAATAAATAAATAGGAAATGCGACCAACTCGGCCCAACTTGCCACAACTTATTTAATAACTTCGACTACTGGCCGCGGACGGCGTCTGTAAGAGACATATTTATATGTTCATCATGATATCACACTCCTTTTATCTCTGATATGTGATACTTTACTTACTTCTGTGCTTTGAACGCAGTGGTGTACGTATATAGCGTATAGTCTATGTAATGTCTATCTCTATATACTATATATATGTCACAGGCAACTAGCATAATCAGCCGTTCAATAAACAGTCTAGCCTCATTATTAAACGGCCCTTTTACAATAATGATATTGAGCCATTTGATCAAACTTTCTTCGCTTAGTCAAAAGTTTAAAGAAAAAAATAACCGAGTAGGTTAAGGCGGGTGTTCCGTTATGCTCAACCTTTAACATGTCTGTTTTCAACAGGAGCACGTGGACACTCGTTACGGTCTCTTTTTCCATGTACTCCTGTTGAAAATAGTTAGGGTTACAATGTTGAGACAGGCGCGGAACTTTTTTCTTAACTTTCTTGGTATTCTTTTCTTTAACTGAAAAAAAAAACTTTCTGTATAATAAAAGTATTAGTTGCAACGACGGTTAAATATCATTTAGGAAGTTAGCTGAACAGCGCCGTTTAGTAAAGAGGCTAGGTATTTAATTGAACGGCTGGTTAAGCTAGTTACAAATAGTAGAAATAGTGTTGAATGTTTATCTCTTTAGTGGAGAACCGCATTTAAACTAAGTTGGAAAACTGCGAGAAGAACAAAAATAAAATAGAAACCCGTTACTTTAAACTATGTTTTCAACATAACCGAATAACCCGATATCAATAAGTAAGAGCAAACCGTTTTACAGTTCGCGAAGCCAAGTGTTAGATTATTCAATGAAATAGATGGCGTTCGCATTTCAAATACCCCTCGACTTCAATATGTATCAGTTCAAACGGAATATCGGCTTTATTTAGCTACTTTGGGGGGATTAAAGTCTGGCTGGACTCAGCGCAGATACGTTTATACGACTGCTGGAGGTGGCTTTTAGTCTTCAATTAATAATTCTCCCGATTTAAGGACATCTCGCCGAGTTTGTATTGGATCAATATTATTTACTTTAAAGACCTACTGAATAAAGATTAAAGCCTAGAACATAAGATTGTTGATCGTTTCTAAAATAAAATGTGTCATGAAATACGTTCATCGAAATCTAAAGAGACAATGTAGCACGCAATCATTCTTAAATTTCTGCGCATATTACCTATTGAAATGAACACCTCTTTTTAAAAGATTGAAATAATATGAAATTACTAGCACTAGTATAATAAAATAATTTTTATTATTTTTGTATTATTATTTTATAAATATAGGGAGAAAAATATGCTAATCTACGTATCGTTTCAGTATTTTTCCGGAACATCAATTTTAATGTATAAGATCTATATAAAGGTTTAAATTTACATTGTAACCTATAAACGCTTGTAATTAAAGGAGTATTAAATTTAATGGATT
The DNA here is from genome assembly GCA_024363005.1 of Charaxes varanes. NCBI lineage: Eukaryota > Metazoa > Arthropoda > Insecta > Lepidoptera > Nymphalidae > Charaxes > Charaxes varanes. The sequence goes on from JANCMC010043217.1 coordinate 5,473,988, forward strand.
AACACAGTCCAAGGGTTTAAACTTATACACACACAGGACTTTTTATTCGCACTAGTCTTCAGCGAACGCTACAAAACGGCTGACCGTACGAACCTCCGTGCAATTACTGTCTATCTGGTATCCGTCTACCAATCAGCACTTAGCGGTCAGTTATTTCAGCAATTTGAGGCATCGCTAACACGAGTAGCAGATGATGAATATGTTCTTAATTACTATATTCCAGTTGCCTCCAAAACTATTCCAAATAATGGGTCTCCAATACGGGTACATTAACGGCTGCTAAACGCTCGCTGTAGATATAAGCTGGTAGTAAAACTCCGCAGTAATCCCAAGTTATTCAATTAGCTCCCAACTTTACACATTCGCTAGTTTTTGCACGGCTGCCTTTATTAACCGACACAAAAAGAGGAATGTTCGCAGTATAAGGTCTTGTTTGAGTCTCACATTTACTGGTGTATTCTACATTTATAGTTTGTATTTTGTTTTTGTTGAGCGCACTTTTTTGATGTAAGTAACTTGGCAAACGAGCATGTGATGCCTAATCGATGATAGTATCCAATGTAGTCTACAGATTAAAAATTCATTCACTCGTTGGCGATCATATCTTCCTCTCCTTAAGGAGCTCTAGCAATTCTATTTACCAATCGACACACAATACTAAGCAAATAATATTTTTTTCGTTTGTGGTTTTCTGTAGGTGAAGGTAATTCCTTCCTAAGTTAAAATTTGCCATTCTTTTTTAATCTATCAGAAGTTCAGTTCTACGACTTGGCAACAGATGTAACCAGTGCCTGGAATATATTTTGTATGTTTGTTTTTATTTATTAATTCCATACCGACAGTCAATCAATTACTAAATACTACAAGCGAATATATAAG
>JANCMC010043217.1:5476645-5589387 GCA_024363005.1 Charaxes varanes
CGTTCGAAACAGTCAACTTATAATGTTAATGGATTTTTATTAGCTTCAGAACTTAGGCGTGCTGTTTCTTTTGAAAATAGGTGTTTAATTCATTATCGAGTATTTATAATTAACGAAAAACTACGTTTCAGCTGGACATACCACCTAGCACAATATTACCGTACTATTAAGTATCAAGGTTCCTCTAAGAGATGACGCTTAACGCCAATGGCAGCTTGCATAACTGATTACTTGCTTGTAACATTTTCGAAATATTACAAGCTATCAGCTATATAAAGTAAAAAAAAATACTCTAGAACAATAATAGACAATAATAGAACAGTCACTGAGTTCCGCACATTGCCTAGCCGCAACAAGCCAGGTTAGAGTCAATCGGACATTGGACAAGAGGTAACCCCCCCTTATCTGCGCTCAGATCCCTCCCCTCTGAAATCCTCTCGGTAGTGTCTCTTAATGTGCAACATATAGTATAAGCATATACTCCATGGAAAGCTCTTTACCAAACGAAACTTTATTAAAACGATGTTTATGTTATTTACAGTTTGAAAAGCAATGGGAACATCGTGCACAAAATGGTTTTTCAACGTTGTTTCACGCATTTTGTTTTGTTCTTAACAAAATTCGTGGAACATATTTCGACGTGAAGACAACACTCGATACGCCTATTTATAATTAATCTAGGGAGGCTCAATATGGTAATAACTGCAGGAAATCCATCACGCGTGTAATAATCTGATAGCAACCACGCTTCTTGGCGATGACACAAGTAGTTTATAATATAATTCAAATAATTTAATGTAAGTTGATAAAAAGCGTAACGCACAAAAAATCTAGATAAAGATGAACACATGAAATAAAAGTAACACATAACGGGCGCATTTGGCAGTCGACACCCACTCCCAAACTTATGTAACACACAATTTATGCGGCACTTAACGCTGCGTCTAAAAATCTCCAAGTAGATTTTGTAAGAGTTATGGCTGCATTATAATACGGTCTACCGTACTCCACACCTACTCGCGACAGCATGTCTCAAATGAAATCATACTTTACAACACAATTTTCGTACAGGTGGAGTATAACCAGATTTACGGTCACATACAAAGACCCCAAAAGATTACATAGAGAAACTTGCCCTCGACTTACCGTCTGTCGAAAAACGAGGATTTCCATCCACCACCTGGTTGTCGACGGTCGAAAAAGACCTGAATAGTGCTAAGTGGGGAACGCGGACAGGAAGGGCCGGCCCTAAGTAACGGGAAAGGTCTAGAAAGAAGAAGTAGAGCATAATCAGATTACTTATTCTTAATTTTATTAGTTGCGATTGGGGCAGTCCTGTGCTCTGCATCAAGAATTCAAGAATGAGACTCTTTTTAGGGTTTTTTAGTTTGAAAATTTCCTTTATATGTAGTCTCGCTCTGTCCATTTGTCTGTCTGTCCGCCCGCAAGATGAACCCCCCTAGCATTTTTAAACTATTAAACGTAGAGACTTGAAATTTTCCATGTTGATAGAGCATGCTAAAAAATCATTAGGAAAATTATTTTGAACAAAATCGGACAACTTTTGAAGCTATTTAACAAATACGTTTATCGCGTTACAGATACCGAACTCTTCTATATAAGCGTGTGTAGACCGGCTCTTGGCCATTTTTTTAAATATATTTATGTTGACAAATACATTTATATTTATGAAATAAATATATTCACAGAATATTATCTGCTAACCTCACGCGGCACAATATCACTCATATATTATTTTTCGCACACACGAGGGCTTATGAAAACATCTTTGGGCAATTTCGCGCGTAATATATACAAACGATCAAAGGTTTTTTCACTTAGGGCACTAACAAATACACTGTATAAGAGAGACACTTACTTAACCTGTAGAAATGGCTTTGTTTCACTTTTAAAAAAAAAAGAAACGCGGTGTCAGCAATCCATCGCAGGTTATGAACGTTTTAATATCACGAGACATGTCGCAACAGATTGTGAAACAGATATCATAGCTCGAGTAATCTCTTTTTATTAAAGTCTCCGGAAAATATGGTGGTTTAAAAACACCCATGAATAGCATAGAGACTTTAAAAAAGTGTAAAATCTCTTATGGGAAAAAAGTTGAAAAAGTGTCCAGCAGTATACAATAAATAACAGACCAGTAACCTTCCAGAACGAAACGGTATGGTATGAACGCAATAATGAATTTACCAATAGTAACCTTTAAAATTCACCCTGATACTAATGTGGCGCCCTCTTTATTTACGCATTTTGTAGGACATTATTACTATACAGATATGTTATTCTTTATAGTCTCCATGTAAATGGTGAACAGAAATTTCTTTCCCGCAACATTATATAAATTATATAGCAGGTTTGTAAGGTATTAGTGAAATTTTAAAATAATTTGTGTTTCAACATAATTTTAATAGCGAGAAATTTTCTCTGTAAAAATGCGAGACTGGGCAAGCCTTTGTTGCTCTAAAGCTTTGTCGATTTGGATTAAATTTTGTGTGTACATTTCAAGGGGTTTTTAGATGGCTTACAAATAAATTGTACCCAGTATGTGGCGCTGCTGTCGGTATATAACTTAAATAAGGTAAGTGTTTCACTATAACTTAAAAAAGACTGGGCCTGTTTGACTTTTGTCTGTTTTTTATTCCCATTATTTCTGGAAAGGTTTAAGAAAAAAGAAAGAAAGGGTTTTAAAAGAATATTTAAAATATTCGTATAATAAAAGATATAGAATTGGCCGTATTTTCGAAATACTTCCAATAGATGGCGTAAGTACCTTCCGTCTGATCGTAAATGGGGCATGACAGCGTCCTGCCTGGCCCGCCAGTAAATATAAAAGTTTAAGAACTAAATATATGACGTATGAACGCAGCAATGAACGACAAAAATGACCAATAATAACCTTCAAAATTCACCCTGATACTGATGTGGCGCCCTCTTTATTTACGCATTTTGTAGGACATTTTTACTATACAGATATGTTATTCTTTATAGTCTCCATGTAAATGGTGAATGGAAATTTTAGCAATTACACTCCGATTGTCTCAAATTTCTCCACTGCTTACAAATTTAAGTAAGGTTTAAGCAAACAAATTACAAACTTATGTAAGGTGTAAGCAAAGTCTAGTATCTGTTCTAATAAACTCTAAAATTATATTATTTATTGATATTAGCAAGTAAAATCTAATTATTACACTTGATATAAAAAGGTACAATAATGTCAATTGGCAAATAATATAAGACATTTTTAGGCAACGGCTAAAACTTCATGATTTTAAAATGTTTACATTAAAATACTTCAGGGCTAAATAGTAACGTCTGTCATCAAAATATCTAAAAGTTTTTTTGAAAAATAACATCAATAATAACTGAATAGGAAATAATAAGGAAAACTGAATAGGATATAATAACTGAAGATGTGTTAACCCTTTTGTATTTTTATTTCTTTTTCACGGAAATCGTACGTGAAATTCAATTTAGCGTGACAAAGGACAAATAGATATAAAATTTACTTGCGCGTAATAAAGGCGGGATTACTTCTGACCACAAATTACGCAGTCGATTACGTGCTGACGTTATTAATTGGACACAACGAAACCGTTTCGTTTAAATCATTTAATTCCATGGAAAATTTTATCGATGTTCTTTAATTATATGTAATTGTTCTTCAGTAATTCACTTGATTGTTAATCATTTCCCCGTCGCTCCGAGATAAAATGAGGTCTATTTATTGGCTGCATATATAAATAATTACATAAGTAATTATAGTCCGGTGAATAAAGAGTTTGTGGATAAATATGGTTTTAGTACGATTTTCCCAGGGTAGGACTGGTAGAAAAAAGGTAATTTTGCAGAGGTATACAAAGAATGCAAGCAAACTTACGGAAAAGTTCTAGTATAAAACATACTATCATAGTTTTCATTTCTTCAAATTCTCTTGTCTTCCATTGATAAAAAATTCACAGCCGAAACCTTAAAATCTCTTCATTATCACGGTTAAGGTTCTCCAGTAGAATCAGTTGCCAGCTTCGGTATTTACGAATGGATACGACTTAGGGACCTTCAAGGAAAGAGCATACACATCAAAGGCCGGCAACACATCTGCGGATCTTCGGTATTACGGTTGTCCATGGGCGTCGATGACCTAGGTGAGGCCTTATATTTCGCAATACTTTACTAACATTTCAAGTTTTGTATAAGAATAATAGAAATACTTTTTAGGTATACCTATGGCAATCGGTTATCTTAACTCGCCCCACAGCCACATCCTCTGCAATCTAAGCGGACCCTGGTACTAGACCGGGATATCGGTAGGAAGAAGAAGAACTATTAACGCCTTAAGTTCAAAGACTGCCTGAATTAGCACCTTATAAAGTTGGCCGTAGACTTTAAATTAAAAATACGATTACAATCAACATTGGAGGATGTGAGGCTCATTAAACTAACGCAAAACAGAATATTTTAAGTTATATCTACCAAATCTAAACTTAGTTATATTTTCCTGTCAAACCAAAGTATCCGTTTAAATAATTGCACTTTTAAGGTAATCAAAATTAATACGTAAAGTGAGTGAACCAGGAACCTTTAAAAATGAAGAAACAGCTACAAAATAAAATCCTGTTTTAGAGAGTATCATTTCCCTTTTAGTAATTTTACAGTCATGCCACTTAAGTGGCTATTAACGCATAACGTCCATTCATATTTATTCACGGGCAATTAATAACGTAATCCTATTGCTAATCATCGATATCAGAAAGAGAAAACCACGTTTTAAGTCATATATAGACATTCATCGAACGTTAATTGCAATAGTGAATTTTTACTCAAGTTTAAACCAAAGTAGAAATTACAGGAGGCATTAACCTCATTCGAACTGGTACCGGGTAGTTACAATGAGGAATAAAATTAACAGTGGAAATTCGAAACTGGGTGTACTAGGGAGTTTGTACACGATGCCCGGAGACATATTCAATGCAAGTTTTACCACAGTCGCGCGGCATTTGAATTGCAACGAAACGTTATCTTTACTTAAATCCAAATTAAAGTAGAAGAAGAAATTACGCGTGACGCTAACCATATTAGAACAGATACTGGATAGACATCTACCATGTGTAATAAAATTACCAGTGGAAATTCTAAACTGGGTGTGACACACAAGTCGTTCGTAGAACGTTCCCAGAGTCAGTTTCCGTGCACGTTTTGCCACAGTCGTTCGGCAATTGAATTGCAAGCAAAGCTGGTCTTGACTTAAATACATACATACCAAAGTAGAAAATACATCAGACACTAACCTGATTAGAACAGGTACTGGAAATAATTATCGTGTGCAATAAAATTAAAAGTGGGAATTCAAAATTGGGTGTGCGAAGTAAGTAGTTCGTAGACGATCTGCAGACAGTTTATGTGCAAGTTTTACGTGCAAATGAATCGCAACGAAAGGTTGTCTACACTCAAGTTCAAAGCAAAGTAGAAACTACACGAGGCATTAACCTCATTAGAACAGGTACGAGATAGTTACCATGTGCAATAAAATTTACAGTGGAAATTCGAAACTGGGTGTAGGTAGTTCGTAGACGGCTCTAGGAGACAGTTTCCATGCAAGTTTTGCCACAGCCGCACGGCAAATGAATTGCAACGCAAGGTCGTTTAACAAAGTTTAATCTCATTTGCCCCGTGCGCTGTCGTCTGATTGCTACACCGGTTGCGTTGGAAAATTCGCGATAATTTATTGCGAGGCATTTGAACGCTTTATTGGCCCACCAGTCGTGTCATAAATTCATTCGACCGGCCATCGTTTAATTCGTTGAAATGGGCCTCAATCAATGCTGTTGTGTCATGTTTCATGAACGAATTCTTAAACTGAGCTCACGTGACTTGAAGTTTCAGTACTAAAAGTGTATGTATGATAAAGAAAATATTACACATCGTATGATTATGATTCAAATTATTTCGCAATTGTAATTGTCAAATTAAATTATTCTATATAAATCAACAAATACAAGGAGGAAAAATCAATGTGATATCATATTGTACCTTAAATTCTACGTTCTTCTTCTTCTTCTTCTACGCGGGCTGCTTTGCGCACTCAGTCGCAGTGGGGCGACCATTGTGCGGGGGGGGGTTGGTTTTTACTCCATCCAGCCCAGCTCCTGCCAGAATTCGAGAATCCGCTGAGGTTGAGAGAAATTTGGCGTTGTTATTCAGGTTATGATTACTCATACTATTTTGCGAATAATCATGTTATCTCGTGATGCTTCACTTTTGAAGCGAAATTTTTTTTGAGGCACAGAAAATCAATGCAATGTATCGGTGGCAGGTTGTTTTTTTTTATGTGACATTGTTCGTCAATTAAACTGTTGCCTTACTCGTTTCGCCCACCTCTCGCACTATAGAAGTCCGCGTATTTGTATATATGACAAGAGCAGCGCCTTCCAGTTGAAACAATTGTCATTCATCGCTCGGCCGCATTCTACAGATTGGAACGTTAAAATGTCCGATTCAGTTTACTTTATTGTCATCAAACCGGTCCAATTCTGCGTTACAGAATACATTTGACTAATAGTCTCGCCATCTTTTCCTCGGTCTTCCTTTTCTCTTTTTTTTTTATTTTTATACTAATATTTAAAAAATGTATTTAGAATAAGTGTATCAAATAAATGATAGATTAATAATTGACGTATGACAATTGTTACTGGTGGGCCGTAATGGCGGCAACAATGAAATGTTTTTAGAACAGTGTTACCATATTTGAGAATTGTGTCAGCGGATGCTAGTTGCTATGGCGGTAACGATGTATTAATTAATGGATGCCTATAAAAATAATATGTTAAATAATTTGGTGATTATTCACTTAGATCATTGAGACTAATAAAGACAAAGTGAAACCAAGTGATTTATACCAGTTATATCTCCAACAACATAAGTTAGAGTTCAGTTAGTTTTGAAAAATGTGTTGTGTAACTTTAATCATGAAAGACAAAACATTTTAATACTGTATCCTTCTGAACAATCGACCTACGTGCGTGCGTCAATGCATATTAAAAAATTAGAGCAAAGCATTGTCGATGATGTAGCATTCGGTTATAACATTGCACATATAGTCTGTCTTTTCATTTCGTAGCTTCAAGCAAAAAGTTTTGGATGAATCATTTTGTTAAAATTAAAAAGACATTTCAGCCATTTAGTAGAAAAAATAATATCGTACAGGATACGCATCCCATGGGTTCAGTACATGATTGACTCTCCAGTGGTGAAATTTTTCATCGGCTTTTCTTGAATTGTCCAATTTTTTTACCATTTTTTTAACTGAAGACTTATATATTACGATTTTAAGTCAGAAATATTTTTTTTCAATATTGTAACATCAAACCGCAATTTAAATAAAACTTAAAAGTGCGTAACAGTGGTAGCGCGGCGCGAGTCGTTGACTTGTTTTGCGTATCAACATTTTGTTGCCGATTGTTTTCCAATGTTCTCGATACAATGCGCGCTCAAGAATGGGATGAGGATGACAATATCTTTAACCTCTCATTTCTGAGATGAACGTTTTCTGCGATTTTATTTAGGACACCAAATGTAGCCTTATCACAAAGTTTGCGGTACGATGTCTTTTATACCTATATATGTGTATACATATGTGCTAAAGAACCGTATCAACTATATTTGTTAGCAGGTTATTAAAAGACAATGGAAGCTTTACAGATTTATTGACATATTCCGGATGAGTATAACAAAGTAAACTTCACATTACAAGATGAGAGGAGTGAGCCTAGACAAAACTCTCTTATATAGCAACTGTACAGCGCCACACGCGGCTATTACAGAAACCAAACAAACGTTCGGAAAACTTTATGTTTAATATTCCAACAATATTATATACAGTCTCTTTCAGTTCCTTGCTAACAATCTGCAAATAAACATGCAGCTTGCATGCCAATTGAGTTAACTGTCGCTGCATGGAATTCTTAAACATTCTGATACTTAAATGGGGTCTAAAATTGAATCTCAGATACGTGTGGAGTCCTTTTGTGGGTTGTGATACCGAGTGTATATTTTAAGGCACTTTGTTTTTGTTTGAGAGCTGTTTACGTGGTTCTGGAAGGTTATTTGCATATGAAAATGTTTAAATTGTCGGTAGGGGTTTATTAGGTTTTTCATAAAAAAATATTTTTAGACTTTTATTAGAGGTCATTGCTTAATCAGTAGCCCGCATTTGAGTTGATCGCTAAGTCAAGCAGTTCTCACCGTGAGGGGTGATGGGTGATCCATTCTAAAACTGGTTTTCAAAAAACCTCTGATCTCCTCCGTCTTTCGGAAGGCTCGTAACACTGAATGATATTGGTCAAGAGATTGTAGAGACTACGTGGGTTCCGGGGATGATATTAGACTGCAATTGGTCATATTAACTCGCCCCACAGCCACATCCTCTGCAATTGAAGAGAACTCTGCTACCAGACCGGGATAACCCTAGGAAGAAGAAGATTGTAGACTTTTATATAGACCTTCAATAGCTGAAGATAGAAAGGCTATCTTCAGCTATTGAAGGTCTGCCCTGAAATAGTCGAGATGCCTGGTACACTCTCCGAAGACAGGTAGGACCCAATTACGTGTTAGAGGAATAACAACTATACATTAATACTCTTTACTATGATGAACAACTTTGAGGGGAACAGATCCTTCAATGTACTGATCAAAATTTTAAAAACCATGGCCGTGGAATATTCGATTCAACCGGAATCACAACTGTAGAACAACTGTTTCATTTAGCTATAGATAAAGAGGTTTTTAAAATGCTTACGGCCAACCTTCAAAAATGAAAGGGAATAAAAAGGGTAAATATTTGCAAAGTAAAATGTTTCGTGTGGAAATCTTTAGGCTCTGGTACCTGTGTGTGACAGTCACTTCAGTTTTTACGCTCTTATTGTTATTGATAGGTATATCTATCTGATAGTCATAACTATGGATAGTCATTTAGGCAAATAATAACTCGATGACTTTTGCGTATGTAATCGTAAGCTACATTTTTGCCCTTTTCACTTTTTTAAGTTTTCTAAACGAACTTGATAAGTACTATTAACTTTGTTAATTTCAAAGTACTTAAGTAGTAATATACGTGCAGCGTAATTAATCATTATACTGACTCTGGTTAGTTACTTGGGATAAGTGAAATGGGCCGTGCAAGTTGGCTTTTAATTTTAATGGTGATTTTGTTGAACTTCTTGAGGTTTGTCTTTGTTTTCCTTATATGTACATATGCAGTACATATAAAAAAACTAGCTTCCTCTTCTTTTACGCTTAGTTATTTTAACTACGCAACGGATTTTAAAAGATTTGTAATGTAATGTCATAAAAAAAAAACATATTTTTGTATATTACAAACGTTGGCTAAACCTTATGAGATAGGTCAGAATAATGTACAGAGTTGTATATCTTAAAAAGATCTATAAACAAGTCATTGTAAGGACAATAATAATGGTTATTACCTACAAATAATTTACCCCCTACATCCGTTACACCGTTCGCTTAAATAGAGCTGCTACCAAATTGGTATTAAAAACAACCAATTATAACACAGTACCGCAAGTTAGGAAGTAATGTCATAAATATCAACATCGGTTTGGATAGGTATTTCCATAAAACAATTTAATGCACTTGCAGCGAGAAATAGTAACAGGAGTTTTTACTAAAACATGCGCATAATGTCTTTAAATCCAACGGTGCAAAAAAGTAAATTCCTGGAAAAATATCAGTTAGGAGGTATTGGTACTTTACCGTCGATGACACCGTCGTCGCAATATAATTAATTTTAGCACCAAAACACTAGACTATTGCTATATTCATCGTCTCTAATCCATTTAAGACTTTTATTCCACTAAAACTTTAAGAAACTTTAGACTTCTCTTACTAAAAGGTTCTTGCAGATAATAATTTCACGTATGAATAAATATGAAAACATAATAATTTTATTCTAAATTCTATTTTGCTTCTTTAATAACTATTCTCATCTTTAGGTGAAATTAAAATTTACGATATTTTTATTTATTTCGTTTTGGTGTAGGTATGGTGTTTATGTAAAAAATTAGGAAATTTTATTTTTAAAACATCATAATTATAGTTACGTACGTTGAATCCATTAGGAACACGTAAATATGATGATTTTTTTTTAAAGAAATCACATATGTCTAGAACGGTCTCGTGTTCAGACGCTGTCTACTTCAGCGGTGAAAGGCAAGTGCGTCACGTTGCCTCGTGACGCTTATCGCAGCGTTGTGCGTTTCGACCAAGTGACCAAAGCTTTATTATTATAAAAGTTGGCCGTTTTAAGACACATTTTTTTCTGTTGTTATCTTTAGATCATGCTATGTCGCGAATAGAGCAATGTCCCTTTTGGCGTTCCCATTCCTTTAATCATTGGATTAACATAGCCTACTATTTTGAAATTTCGGTTAACATATCGTCATTTAAGTATGTGAATAGGAAATTTTATTGTTGTGTATATATTTTTTTCTGTAGACTTATAGCGAGATTGAATTTGTTTGGTAAATTCTTGATTGCTTGTATGCATTTGTAAAGTCATAATTATTACGCATATAAAAAAATTGATGTTTTTAAACCCTGCAATAATTGATATGCCTTTCATTGGTGTGTAAGTCGTTTAAGGTATCTTTTTAATCTAGTAGAGTTCAAATTTATACGTATTTGCTAAAATGTTTGAGAAAATTAGTTACAATGATATCAAAATTTAAGCTAAGGGGGGTCATCCACAATGACGGTGACAAGAATTTTACGAGTTTTTAACTCCTTCTTGTCACAAGTTGTCACAATTTCCAAACTCCCTTCCCCCTCAGTGTGAAAATACATACTATTTAATTTTTTTCATATATTAAAAATAATTAAAAGGAACCTGCATTTTCTATTAAATAATTTTTAATAAACTCAAAATGCTTTCAATTTTAACATGCGCGGTCAGAGTTTTTGAACTCACCTTCCTTTTGTCACATAATATCACATCCCCCCCCCCCTCTCCTTTGATGTGTGACTTCGTTTATGGATGACCCCTTATTAGGTGAATTAAAATTTCTATATTAAAAGTTGCTGTAAGTTAAAATCTACCGCTACATGGTTAGTATGCTAGTTTCAGAAGGAAGAAAATTAGTGCTTTAATTTGCAAAAAATCTCCCATTTTTGTAAATACAGGCACTGCTATGGTTCCTTCCTCTGCAACGCGATGGACCCGGCATCCGCACGGCGAATCCATGGAATGCTAAGAAATTCGTCTCTGAGTGCATCAATTGCAATTAAAGTTAGTCCCCCTACATACTACATGCTTTTTGATGTCTTTTGACAAACAATGATCAAAACTTGAAGTTTCAATTGGCACTTAACCTATTTTATTCACAATTCAAACGAAAAATTTACTTTACAGGTATGCCAAAGCTCTTGATAAAAGAAATGCTCAAAGAAGTGTAAGCCCTCCATCAGATGACTTACGTACATCACAAAGACACAAGAGTCCTGCACCGTCCACTTCACAGGAAAAGGAACAGGTGCAATTTTTTATCAATAAGATCAAACAAATTGATATTAGGAAAAGAAATAGACTTATTAGCAATCGAAGGGAGGCACTCTTCTGTGTAGGATTTACTTTGTTACTACAAATACAGAAATTGAAGAACTGCAATGAGCCACATATACTTTTTATATTCCTTTACTTATACATATGTTATTGGGATTATTATTGGTTATAAGAAGTTTTTTGAGTATTCTGTTCTATGAATATTTTTATTTCCATTTAAGAGTTGCTTTTTATGTACATGTACACATATAAACACATAGATTCTGATACATAAATTTCTGTCATTTTTCAGGTTGTGAATGTCGAGAGTAGTGCGGAGAGCAGCCCTGAAGCTATCATGGAAACGTGCCGTGCCACTGAACCAGAGGAACCAGCCCCAGCTCCCAGTGAAAGAGCAAAAAAACGTTCTAGCAGCGACATCAGAGGTAAAATTGAAATTCATAATGGACAAACAATGCGTTTGTTTAATTAAAACATTGCAATGGTTGCCTGGAAGACATCATTGCCACAGTGGTAAGGCTACCCTTTGTACCTTTGTATTAACTATTATTGAGTGTATTTGTTTAACTTGTTTGTTCATAATAAAGAATATACACAGTGGTGCAAATACACAAATTCATGGAATGCCTAAAATAATTGTAAGAATAATAATGTTAAGACTGTGTCCTCGCGATTCTTCTGACCATGGGGCCCCTGTTGTCTGGGGTCCTTGGCAATTCGTCTTCTTGCCACCCTATATTTACGCCACTATATTGCAATTTGTTTATTTAATTAATTCGGATATTCTTTGTCAAACCTGCAGAGAACAAGGAGCGTGTATCAATCCGCAGCGCGGTGGAGAAGATCCGCTTCCTGACACTGTCGCCGCAGCAGTTCGCGGGCGGGCCGGCGCGCTCGGCGCTGCTCAGCGAGTCCGAGGCCTTCGCCGTGCTCATGAACATCCTCTCGTCCGCCACCGATGTGCCCATGCCCAAAGGGTTTTCCATATCGCGCGAGCCGCGGAAGCAGCTCTTCGGTGGAGGACCTTCGTCCAATGTGAGTATCTTGCAAATATGGCTTATAGACCCTTGAAATTAACCAACATTGATTTGACATTGCTAACACTAACTCCGTCTGCTCAAAGACCTTTGCAGTTTTGTTTACCTGTTGGAATAATAAAGTTTAAGTTACTTGTATTAAGTAAATGCTTGGGGTACAGATGCCAACGTTCACGGTGGACACGCCCAGCCCCGTGACGGTGGACCAGTGCGAGCTGTCCGTCTGCCGCAGCCCTGTGTCACCACCACGTACCCGCGTCCCACGCGCCAGGAAGGTAGGCTGCTAGTATAGTATGTTCCACATTTTGTAATTTATCTAAAGCAGAGGTCAACAACCCTTTGGCAGAACAGGGTCATATTGTTAAAAAATGAGACGCAGGCGGGCCAAATTGGTAATAAATTAGGTGTAGGCAGACAACACTTGTAAAATAATTAGTTGGCAATAGAAGTCTAGATATGTATTGTAAGGAATATTAAAAATGTTAAATTGAGATACATATTGTGTTATTTATATTGTAGGGCATTATGACAAAACTTGAGCTTCTGTAATATAATTATTATTATTTTAAAATAATAACAATGCAATGTACAGTTGCGGGCCACAATTAGGAGGGTCGCGGGCATTCAACACCACTGCTCTAAAGTAAATAAGAAAGTACCTGTGTCAGCTCTAACACACAAATTTATTCTCTAATCTGTGATTTTACCCCCCATAAAAACAAAAGAAAAGAGTAAACATCATAAAGATTCCTAGAAAAACAATTGCAACAAGGATACAGGTCAGAATAACGTTCCATATTCCAATTTACAGCTTTATATTTAGGGCATTAAATTTTTTAAAATACTTGTCGTCAGCTCCATTGTTTGAATAAATTTTATGATGACTTTGAAATATTTCAAAATTCCCTTTTTCCCCTCCTACTAAGCTTAAATTAAAAGCTTGTATTAGGAGTGGGTGCGACAATACCCCAATGGCGGTTGGGTTTGAACCGGGTACCTTGCGGATTTCAGTTCACACCTTATACCGTTGAGCTATTGAGGCTACAACTATTACATATTTATTACGGTATGTCTATTAATAGCGGCCAAGCAAAAGTATGGTTGGGCTGAATATGTCTGGTGCATGTCGGATGATATTTGGACCAAAATCTCCACTTTATGGACCCCAGGTCGGAAACGACCTCGCGGCAGACCAAGAATGAGATGAAGGAATTACTTGGATCGTTATAATAGAGATTGGCAATGCATAGCCTTAGACAGAACCATATTTAGAGATGGCAGGGAGGCCTTCTCTAAAGTAGTGTTCAATAATGTGTACAAATAAATAATATAGCAAAATTTAATTAGTCAAATTGGCTCAAACGGTGCAATAAGGAACAATTTGTTAATATTAGAACTTAAGCTAAGTTAACGAAGGTTCAAAGATCTGATTTGAGCCTAAAAAGATATTGAAAGGAACTCAGTCGGGCATTAACCGTTGCACAATAATTTACATACGGCTAGAGCATATTACTCCCATGCACTTTCGTGGTGCTTTGCACGCGTGGGTTCAAATCCCATCCTCGTCGCCACGTGTTAAGTGTGGGTATTGGAGCGCACCCGACCAATAACAACGCTGGTTTAGTGTTAACTGTTTTATTCTGCACTTAACTGCGGCAGGTCGCAGCCCGCATATCTTACAAAACCTTTACATAATATAAAGCTTGTGTAACGGAATCGCCTATCATGAAAATTTAAGGAAGTAGAATATTTTAAGAGTATTTCTTCAAATTCAGAGTTCAAGATAAATTCACAATAGCAGAGTAAAATATATAGCTTTAGTTCAGGAATGAATTGAGGTCAAACTGCTCCACTTATGTTACAGGCCACGTGACACTGAAGTTTGAATGTAAGCACTTCTACAAGAACACGAGAGGCCGTGCTTGAATTTCGTATTCTGAGTTTCTTAACTCTTTTTTATTAATTCTTAACAAGGGAAGGCGACAACAAAATATTTTTAATTAAAAATAAAGAAGTCAGCAAAGCTGAAGAGGGATCGGGCTGGGCAAGTGGCTCGAATGGCCGAATCGATGGAGGAAGAGGCGGCTCGACGATTTGGATATCTTAGCGGGAAAGTTGTGGATGAGATTGGCCCAGGAAAGAGGAAAATAAATAGTGGGATAGACAAGAAATAGTGGGTTACAATATACTAATTTTAAAAAAAAAGGAAGGAACTAAAACAAAATAATTGGTACCTACAAAGGATGTGTGACCAAAGTTTCCCAAATAAATACAATGACTTTTCTTTAAAAAAATATTATTAAAAGATTTATGAAAGGAGATAAACAAAATCTGGCCCAGAATTTACAGACGTCACAGTATACTTAAAATAATTTAAGATTTTTACAGTGTTTCGCAAAGACTAGTAAGTAGTATATGCAAAAAAAAATAGGTGAAGGAATAACCGGGTCTAGGAAAAACAAGTTTGGGAAAACTTGTGTTAGATATATATATATATAACTATGTTTGAAGTCGGTGCTAAGTCCAAAAGTAATAAAAACAATATATATACTTACATATGTCATAAATTCAGAAAATACAAAGCAAGACTAAAACTAAGATAAATTCAGAAGCATATACTTTAAATAAAAGTACGTCAAAGTAAGAAATACCATTTCTTATATTCCTAAAACCGGTTAATATTATAAAGCTAAAAAGGTTTTATTTCCCTGATACAGAATCAGAAAACAAATTTTACGATGTTTCGGAACAAGATTCCCGACTCGAAATGAATATACAATCAAGTAAAATGTATTTCTTCAATTCAGAAATGAATGGACGGTAAAAGGCACTACTTATGCTACGAAACTCGCAACAATGGGTTTTAAATGCAAACACTTGGGTAAAAATACGAAAGTCCGAGATCAAATTCATATTTTACGTATCATATTTTCTAAAATATATACAGTCACTTTCATACATAGGTAAATAAAAATATATTTGTTTTGACTCTGTGATGTAGGTTTTAACTGATATAAATATATACTGATTGAATATAACTTATAGCAACTACACGTATGTTGCTTTTCTCAAGCAAAAAAAGATTAAAAACTACACTAACGCAAGCATACCCGCACCCAAAAGCTAATTAGAAAGAAAGAAAGAACCTTTATTCAGACATAAATAAACAACAACACTATATCTAAAAACTTATGTCTACTACCCACAAAAAAGTAAAAATAACTTCGTCGTCGCTTTGACGCAATCTTACAGTAAAATGTATATGTACATGTGTATGTAAATCGTTTGGCATTGGTGTGCTTGTGGTTTTAATTTAATGATTTAATATATTAATATTGCATATTATAAAATAATATTAGCATTTACACATTTTCCCTTATAAGAACTAGAATTGTGCCAAGATTCACACTCCTCCTCCCACGCAATTTTTCGTAAAACCTCAATAATTCATTTCAAACTTCACAATTATTGAAAATAAATTGAGGTTTTGTATACTGTAAGAAGAACAATAAAAAGAATGGAAAATAAGAAAAGTCATAAGATTTCTGCGAAGAACAACTAAACGTCTCACTAGTGGTACCCGTCGATTTTCGGCGTTCTTTTTTTAAATTGTCCCTCTCTTCCCTCTAAGCGATCAGTTTAAATGCCCAAAAATATGTAGGAAGTAAGAATTCAGCTGATTATCATATACATAACTGTTTTCTTGTTACGCAAGTGAATTTATAGCGATCTTAGTAGTTTCCCGTTAGTACAGCTCGATGCACCTACGCGTTAAGGCGATGTCCTCCTCATTTAAAATACGAGCTTTTTTTATATATAACAAGGCGAGCAGGCGGTTCACCTAAGTGACTACCGACGCCCATGGACAATTGCAAATGCGTTGCCGGCCTTTGAGAAATGAGTATACTCTTTTCTTGAAGATCCCTAAGTCGTATCCGTTCGGAAAAATACCGAAACTGGCAACTGATTCCACAGAGAAATTGTGTGAGCTTGTAAACTCTCTATTATGAAAAGTACTAACTGAGGGGGATGTAGCTTAATCGGTCGCGGGCATTTGAGCCGATCGCTAGGTTAAGCAGTTCTTATCACGGCCGAGAGATAGGTGGGTTGTCCATTATAACACTCCTTTTCCAAAACCTCTGTCCTCCTCCATGTTTCGATAGGTACTGTGGGTCCCGATTAAGGTCACTGAGTGATATTAGTCCTGACATTGTAGGGATTGTGGGGGTTCCGGGGATGACGTAAGACGGCATTTGGTCATTTTAACTCGCCCCACAGCCACATTCTATGCTATTTAAGTGGACCCTGGTACTAGACCAGAATAACGCTAAGAAGAGGAAAAATTTAAAGTACTAACTTATATCCACGACTTCGCCCGCGTGATTATATTGTAAGGGTATTATTTTTTTTGGTGCGGATCCCCCAATTATTTTGCTAAAAGCAAAGTAGTCTGTGTTATTCAATTTCCCATCCAAATAGATCCAGCCGATCCAATAATAACACAATAACGAAGACAACAAAAAAAATAATTATTCAATTCTGTTCGGAAGGTACTCGCTGCCTTTATAATTAAAATTAAAAAAGTAAAATCTTTAAAATATATTTGGCGCTCTATATTATATCACATACCATATGCTCATTAAAAAAAACTGTCCCTTAAAGATTTCACTGTCAAGCGCATTGCCACGTGATGTCATTTATTGTATATCTCTTTCAATCGCACGCGTGCCAACAAAGCATCTATCTGTCTCCCTCTAACAGTAGATTCCTCATAGATTCCTGTACGTTGCGTTCCTGCGTTGCAGTGTCATTGACTCCCTAAGCGATTCTCACTACGGAAAACAAGCTTTTGAAAATGGCCGTTTATTTTTTATGCTAATTTACTTAAAATGAAAGCTGATTAATGTTTCCTTTTTTTCCTAAAAATAAGCAATTAAAAATGTTATTAGAATGTATATATGTGTAACTATAATTTAATAATTAAGATACTTTCTGTTTAGTTTTTTTTTAATTTATTTTGCGCCAGTCGATGTAAGCTGTATAGGATGCAACCGTTTAACAAAAACGACATTGTTAGCATTGCTTGTCAATTGAAATAAAATAACGTGTGCTCATTGCCCCTCTCAAAAAACCTCCATATTTCTTTTTTTTTTTAATTTATTTAACAGAAAAAAATACAGTTTCTTAAAATAAAAATTCCGCCAAACAGTTAAAATAGTTTAACGGCCAACGGAGCGGATACCATCACACAATTTCGCTCTGAATAACTTTACGCTCTTGGCAATTTTCGACATAAAAAGTCGGTCTCGAAAAAAAACTGTCAAAAAAAAAACGCCTTGTGGCCTTTGGGGTACTTTTCCTATTCCCGTGGTCACGGAAATAAAAATTTTTAACCAATTAAAGTGCAACTTTTGTAAATTAAAGTATTCCAAACAAAAACCTCCTAGGCAACTATCCTATCAGACACAGTCCATTTGAAGCTGACACCAATAACTTATTCGCAAAACTTCCGCCAAATCTGCATAAAAATATTTATTGTAATATCTATATGATCATTGAAATGATTATTCAAATGAAGCTATGTCTGGTTCCGGCAACAAGGACCGAAGTGAAGAAGCACGAATACATATAAAATATTGTTTGTATATTTCCACCCACTATTTCCATACTATTGCCGCCATAACAACCACCAACAGAAATTCATCATACTGTTATCAATGATGGTAGCACTACAAACGGAATACGTCATGCCGCTATTTTGACCGACCAATAACATTCGTCTTACGTCTGATTGTCAAGGTGGCAATATTGACAGGCATTTAACACAGATTACAATGAACGTTTTACTAAAATAAGTCAATACATCTACTTCTATAATTTGAATTATAATTATAAATAACAATAGACACTCCATGTCCTTGTCGTAACTTCGGAACTTATAAGAAATTTAAGCATACTCATTTGTCAATCACCGGTCGTCTATTGGCTCTTGTAGTCCCTTTATTAGGTAAACCTAAGGAGGTATAAAGGACTCTTTTTTTGTGAATAGGAGTGGCTTAATGGCGTGCCAATACTTCTGCGCACAAAAATAGACCCCAAAAATAAGGCTTTTAAAAATATCGTTATAAAGAATCAGTTCTTTCTCATTAAAGTTTTGAAATTCTTGATCTCTTAGACTTTTTTTTCCACTTTATCCGCGCTCGGAAGGTTTAACGAGGTAAAAATGTGCAGCTCGAAAAATAACTAAGATCAGGACGTCGTAGAATGGAATTCTTTACCGTTAAATAATTCCAAAGTTCCAGTAGGGACACTCAAAAACTTTTTATCTTATCGAATAAAGTTCTAAGTAGTGCTTTTTCATACCTTCTTTAAGGACTACTTTAATCCTCGAATTTGGGTCCATTGTACCTGAATCTGATTCGAAATTAGTTTCTTTAATGAGGTCATCCAAAAGTTACGTCACAAGAGGAGATAGAGTATCACCTAAATGTTTTTTTTTTAAAGAATATTAGGAATACTTTTTATGTATGTCTAATATTCCCTTTCCCCCCTCCTACTAAGCTTAAATTAAAAGTTTGTATTAGGAGTGGGTGCGACAATACCCTAACGGCGGTGGGGTTTGAACCGGGTACCTTGCGGATTTCAGTTCATACTTTATACTGTTGAGCTATTGAGGCTTTAAATCTAAATGTGAAAGGAGCAGGGGGCGAGTTAAAAGCTGTGTGACGTCACATGTGAAAATTTAATTTTTTAGTCTTTTATTAACATTATACATAAAATAATTAGGAGGATCTGCTGTTTTCTTGTTATGTAACGTCACAGCAAGGACAAACCCCCTCCAGGTTTCGCAATAATGACAACCTTGTGACAAGGACGGGAGAGAAGTAAAAATACGTAACATTTAAGAATCAAAATTTATAATAGTAAGACAATTTTCGTTTGAAATTTTTAAAATATTTCACTTTGAAAACGTAAAGTCACATATTTTAAATATATATGAAATTTTAGTTGTGACTTTTAAATATGCGTGTAATTTTTTCTACGCCTTACCAACTGAGCTAAAATAAACTTCAGAAATATTCACGTTACAAAAAAAAGATGCTAGAGCAATATTTACCTGAAAACTATATTTTCTCTATTCAGAGGCGCTAACGGGGGCGGGTGACTCCTATTAACGCGACGCGTTAAATTAACTGCCGAGTATATAATTTTTTAATTACATTTAACATCAGACTAACTCTACACCTGCGGGGTTTTTAATTAACGTGAAATATTCCTCTTTACAGGTCTACTCCTGTTTAATGTCGCCATTTTATATCTGATGCCGGGTATACTGGTATCAGGATCGTTTTAGCTACATTGTGATATTGCACGACACTCTCTCTCTCTCTCTCCCACACTCCCTTCGTCTCATTTTCTCTCTAATATGTTTTCTAGGGGAAAAATTGAGTTGGATTGAGTTATTTTTTTATTTCAAATGATTTTATAACTATTAAAAATTAAAATGAGTACACTTTTGGATTTTTTTTACTACTAGCTGTGCCCGCGACTTCGCCCGCGTAAATTAGCTAAAAAATGGATTTAATTTTAGCGTGATTGTATATAGCCTTCCTCGGTAAATGTTCTATCTAAAACTGAGATATTTTTTCAGATTAGACCAGCATTTCCTAAGATTATCGCGTTTAAGTAAAGAAACAAACAAAATCTTCAGCTATATATAGAAGTATAAATTGTCCTTTACAATATCGAAGTTTTCATGCGAATCTCTAGCTTTTTTGATTCTATCGTCTGGAAGGAATTTTTCAAATCAGTTTCAGAGCCTATTTAATGAAAACAAGCAATCAAATACATCCTTTATAATATTATATCTCTTGATAATTTATAAATTTAATTAAATTAAAATCTATAATTAATATAATTCTTGATAAAATAATTAAAGCCATTTATGAATTCTAGTCCATTCTTGAAGTAAATACTTCTTTAGAACTGTACTGTATTACTGTACCGATACTTCTAGCTGCGTTCTACAAACGTAGCAGTTTTCACTTCTATCAGTATCCCTGGAATGAAGGTTTTTTGTTTTTGACTTACTTAGGTGTAATATTTCGGTAAATATATCGGGTGTATTCTTGGTAAGTAGTATTTTTGTCGTAGTTCCGTCCGCGCCCCCCCAAAGCGTGACGGCGGGAGTGATCAACGCCACGTCGGCGTGGATACGCTGGGAGCCGCCACCCGCGCACACATGGCACGGGGACCTTACCGGCTATCTGGTGAGTGGGCTAATTGCAATAGTATTGAATATGAAATTACTCAGAATTAGTCTACATGTATATAGATCTTTCTTCTCCCTAGCGATCTGGGTTCGTTTAAATTGCAGATGATGTAAATAAAATAAAAACAAACATATACAGGACTATATGACACACAGACGTCTGTTCCTAAGATAGACAACTTAATGCCTGTGTTATAGGTAACAGACGCCTGTTATACACAAATACTTTTTTTTAGAAATATATATTACATACATATGTATGTAATATATATTTCTAAAAAAAAAGTATGGATAATACATACATATGTATGTAATATATATTTCTAAAAAAAAAGTATGGATAATACATCCAGACTCGGGATTTAATTTAAATCACATGAATCTGTTTTCAAATCACTAGCTTTGACAAAAGCTACTTTTGAATTTGAATTGAATTTGAATAGAGTAATATCTGAACAGATCGAAATCAGAGTAGGCGGTGGTAGCAGCGGTCGGGTGGTGGGCCAGATGTCGCTCGGGGCCCGCACGCGCGCGGCCGCGGCCAGCTCGCTGCGGGCCGGCGGGAGGTACAGCGCGCGGGCCGCAGCGGTGACCAGACGGGGCCGCGGGCCCTTCAGCGCTCCCACGCACGTGCACATGCTCCCCACGCACTCGCAGCGACACTATGTGCAGTGAGTGCTTCTAGCGATTAAGCCTTCTATGTAACATGATTTATATCGATTGTCTGGTAGTTCTACTAACTTACTAACATAACGTAAACATAGGTGTCAAATTATGTTGATAGTAATAAAGTAAAAATTACTGTCTTCCATATATACACTAAGACATTGTTTTTTATATTTCTAAAAAATACGTATACGCAGACTTTAATAAGGAATTAATTGTAAGTAAAGTGTAGGCTCTGTTAAAACCTCGACGCCTCGAGTAAGGTTTTTATAAAAACTTAACTGAGAGTGAAGATAATATAAGGCGTATTTAGGCTTCCTAAAATACTTAAAAATGATCAAAAATCATCAAGTTCCTTTGTAACATCATCATCATTATCATCATCATCGCCATCATCATCATCGTTCTCAGGTTCTTTTCATTCAGCATTCTTCAAACTGATGTTTGACGGTCAGCAAATGAAAACTTCTACGGCCCACAGCAATTCTTTTTAATAAATAGCATAATTAGGTACTTTTATATGCTATATTTTTTCAAGATCTTCTAGCGTGTCATTTAAACGTACTTAATTGTAGGACAGAGCCGCCCAACGACTCCACCATCCCGCACGTGCTGCGCGAGACATGGCTGCTCGCGTTGGCGCTGACTTTGTTCTCTATTATCGTGATCGGCATCGTCAGTATTTATTACATCAAACGAAGGAACAGCATTCAGAGGAAAAAATCTACTGGTAAGTAGTTGACAAGTGATAATAGATATAATATTTTATAAGTGATAATTTATAGATAAAGCTTTCAGACATTTACTTTTGATATAAGTATAATAATTAATATTTTAAACTCGCAAATTTGGAACGCGGTGGAATTTTTGGAAAACTATATCAATTGGCCGAAGAGCTTGTAACACATTTTTGGGAAGGTGTTTAATACAAGTCGAGATTGCAAACAAATAGTCATTTGAATAGGAGAACCGTCAATCATGAGTTGGCTAGGATGCTTGCAATTTTCTTAAACTTAGAATGCAGCAGATAGAATGTAAAAAAATCACCCAAAAAAATGTAACCTAAGCAACTTGGAATTTTTAGTATTTCATAATTTCAGTTTTAAAATATGTAACCGCAATCATCCTAGCAGACTCATGATTTATGACTCTCACATTCCTATATAATTTGTTCGCAATCTGAACTTGTCTAAAACACCTTCCCAATTTGTTATGAGCTCTCTGCCTAACATATTATATGTTAGGCCTGGCGTCTGTTACCTATAACACAGGCATTAAGTTGTCTACCTTAGGAACAGACGTCCGTGTGTTATATAGTCCTGTATATATTTATATTTATTTATTATTAATAAGTGAAACAAAATCGTTACAATTTTACGACAATTTAGCGGACCGAGGAGTATGAAATACGCACAATAATAGTTCATTGGGGGGACGGCGTGCAAGTGCTAATATTTTAATAATATATGCATTAGAAATACTCATATTTACTTAATAAAATAAACCCACACGCACACCGATGCCAAACGATTTACACAGACATGTATACATTTTGCTATAAGATGGGTGGCAAAGCGTATTCATGACAACCGATAAACTAACAATATAGTTGTAGAAATAATTAAAAATAAAAATTACAATTTTACTTGAGCATACGGTACGCAAATCTAAATATTTGTGGCCGAATTTCGATCAGCTGGCGATCTCTATGTTAAGGCCTATAAATTAAAGTTTCTAACCAAAAGATACTTTATTCATACATTAGTGTTTACTAGCCATATTTTAAAATGTACCGCTGATTCGGAAAAGTGAAGACGTACATTAATAAATGCAAATAATAAAACGTGTGAAAGAACCTTAATGACACTTCTATCACGAGAGCATGTTAACGTGCTACGAGACGCGATTTCGAAATTAAATAATTAAATCCCACTCTACTAGTTTTAGTGTAATAGCGTTTCAGACGAATTTATTACCACTATAAAGTGTTGAAACTCTTGTATTACAGATGTAAGTATAGAGTAAAAAACTAAGAATATTAAAGCGAATCACAAGCTATATTACTACAATCACACGCTCTCTTGGTTAAAAAAAAATGGTAATTATCCTATAATACAAATATTTTTTTTTTATAGAACAAAGTTTGAATATTGCAAGCTTTGAAATTTTATAAAAAAAAATTCAAATTATAATTCAACACACAAGAATTTGGTTAAGTGCGAAAATCTATCTAAGATGAAACTTTTTAAAGAAATAGAACATCAATAGTTTTCATTAATTATTGAAATAACTATTTGTTTCCAACATTGCAACATATAACAACTTGCACTTTTCTTTCCATTCGAAACAAAAAGTGTTTAAAATCGCGCGGTCACCACATGCGGTGCACGTCGGATCACTGACACCGAATATTTGGATCAGGTTTAGCCCCATACTCAGACAGTGCGTGCCAAACTGGATCAAGTACAGTACTTGCGTGGTATTACATTGTGGTGGGTCAGGGCTCCGGTCGGTCGGTTTGCAGCGTTCCTCTGTAGTTAAAAATTGGCAAGTTATCTTTAAAATGCTTCAAGTTTTGCAATTATGAATGCTACTTATTTATATATATATAATAAATAATCGTTGTTTCGTAATGTGGCTAGAACTCTGAACCACTAAATTGTGTTTATTTTATGTTCCCCTTATGTCAGGGAAGGTTTAAAATGATGAAAACAAAGATATAGTACAAAGATTTAATGCTTTAAATATAAGACGTTCGTACTTAACCTTTTGACTGATGTGCACTGTAACATTATTTCATAAAACATTCGGCAAGTGCCAAGTTTTATGACGAAGACATAAAGATTATGCGGTGGATTCTGAAATAAAGATATGAAGAATGACCACAAAATTTCATCTTCCTAATTTCAATAAATGTGGAACTTTGCTAAATCCGCTAATAGCAGATGAGCCAGAATTCGGGCAAGACAATGTCTACCGGGACCGCTAGTACAAAATATTAATTAAATATAAAGCTTATTTCTTCAGATATTTTTCGTCGGAAACAATATTAATTCAGAGTATAGTTATTATTTTATGGAACTAATGGAAGCAATATTTCACAGAGCCTACACACTTTTTGTTTGCACCTTAATCATTCTGATTGTAAGTTCTTTTCTAAAAAGAATGATTATTATTTCAATAAAAATATTTTAATATTGACCGATGTCCGCTTTTCAATCGGACATGGTCGAAAAAAAGGTTGGAATAAAGTGTGGTCATTAAAGAGTGATACGTCGGATCACTGACACCGCGCAGATTTGGATCAGGTTTGGTCTCTTACTCACGTAGTGCGTGTGAAACTGTATCAAGTACAGGACTTGCGTGGTGCAGTATTGTGGTGGGTCAGGGTTTGGACCGGTCCGTTCCCTGCATTCCTCGCCTCCTAAATATAGCTGCGAGTAAACGCACCCACGAAGTATGCTTAAATCGCTTTCACTCTGGTATTGTTCCCTTCGCATGGATAGGTTGGGTTATGTGCGTGCGAAACTGTATCAAGAGTGCAGTAGTTGAATAGTGGTGTTGTGTGGTTGCCATAAGATCTTTTGCTGTGCCGGGCGTGTCATATAGTTCTTTATATATTTATTTAATATTTTGGAACAATACTTGGATTTAAAATATCTTAAGTTGTTGTCTTAAAAGCGCGTATACATACTCGTAATTTCATAATAACCGTTTAAATATGAAATCCATAAAAAAACAAAATTATATCGGCATACTGAAATATAACTTACGCAAGTAAACCTACAAGCAAAATATATTTCAAAATAAATTCATATTTAAAATGGTTTCTTTTTTTGTTGTAGGTCCCTTATAATATTCATTTAGTAAAATCTATATTTAAAAAATATAAACCCTAGTTTTATTTATCTGGATATAATAGTTTATATCCAGACTTAGCTTATATCACTTTAGATAAAATGATACTTTAAACACCTATAAAGTGAATGGATAATAGCTCATAGCTGAAAGTGGATTTCCCATAGACACAACAGAGTATTATAGCCCTATGTGACGAGACCTGGGGCTCCGAGACGGATCGAAACTCCCGGGCCCAGACTACGCTCTATGCATTGTGCATATACACCCCCACTATAAAAAACCCCATGCGCAAAAGCACACCATCGAAAATTATACCTTAATATCAACACATCAGAGTCATAGTTTTCTTGCACTTTCAATACACTCTGAGTAATACTAAAGAACGTATGTACGTATCGGCATAATCGTTCGATTTTCAACTGTATTTTTTTGGTATTATAATTCAAACTTGAGCGTATACCTCTAATGCACTTGCATTGCACAAGTGCTAGCTGAAACTTAATAAAGGTTCTTCAAATAAGAACCGTATGGGTAATAGGTTTTAAGTTTGTTTTCCGTTGTAGAAATTCGCTTGCATTTCCGGGTCTAAAGAGTCGTGGTTGTGAAGCAAGATGAAAATATAGGATTTTAATATTAACCACCCGCATTGTAGACTTTGTCCGTGCTCTTGTATGTGTGTGTGTCAAAAGATTGTCTGGAACCCCAATTATGCTTGCGCGTAATTGGAGAACGGCTTGACCAAAATTTTATGCGATTTTATTTCATTTTCTGTAAGGATTAAAGCGTTCAATACTACATAGTACAAAAAAATTACTGCATATTTTTTTTATGTTACAAGGGGCAAACGAGCATACGGTTACGTAAGTGACCATCGACGCCCATGGACATCTGCATCACCAGGAGGTTAGCAGATGCGTTGCCGGTCTTTAATGACGAGATTAGATCGCCGGGAAGTCTCACAAACCGAATCAAACGCGACGACAATACCATCACTTGACGTAACAGCATTGCCGCCATTTCACGCCGATCTTATATGAGAAAGAGGTACTGGTATTAGGACGCGCCAAACCAATTCGGCTGCAGACCATAAAGACTGCAAGCGTGGCGCTACCTCTAATTAGATACACAGGAGTAAAGGAAAGGGATGGAATAAAACGATATAAAGGTAGATGGAGATGTGAGAAAGGATGCGGACACTACTGTCACGGAAGATGTAGGGGGAGTGACAATAGCAGCTAGGGTAGTCCGAGGTCGCGTACTGGCAGTGGATCTGACCAATTATCGGACAGACAAAAAGGAAAATACACTCCCTGGAGTCAAAACTAGATTATTTATACTTTGCATTTATTGGATATATGTTTTATTATTTAATAACTGCATGTTTAGTTCATCTTCTAGACAATCTACATATATAATTTAGGAAATTAGTATACTAATTACACAAACTAATTACAACAACGCATCTGCGACCCTTCTGACAGTGCAGTTGTCCTTGGGCGTCGGTAGTCAAGGCGAACCACTAGAATGGTGATGTATAAAAAATGTATGCCTGTTTGTCACTTATAATAATATGAACCGTCTACCATTTATGAATTTTCGTAAAGATTAACTTATTTCTTACCTATCATATTTAATTATACAAAATTATTATTATAATTATATTGATATTAAGCAAGCAAACCAACTGCACCAAACAAAAGGGGGGAGAATACAGTCAGTGGTTCCCCCTTCACTTAGTCTGCTGTAGGATGTCTAATTCGCTGATGTCATACTTAAATATTATACAACTAGCTGTAGCCCGCAACTTCGTCCGCATGATTTCAGATTTTGTTAAATACATAGGACTATATGACACACTGACGTCTGTTGCTAAGGTAGACAACTTAATGCCTGTGTTATAACACAGGCATTAAGTTACCTATAGGTAACAGACGCCTGTTATACACAAATATTTTTTTTTAGAAATACATAATTACATACATATGGATAATACACCCAGACTCGAGGTGGGAATCGAACCCACGACCCCGTCGACACATACTTCTTGCAGAAAATTATTTAGTAAACGATTTGTTTAGTTTCTCATGCATGTCATGGATTTCTGCAGAGTAACGCCTGATTCTATCAATTATTAGGACAGTCTACTTTATTTCTTAATAATTTATATCAAAACATTAAATCAAGTAAGAATGCTACATGAATCTCTTCTGAAGGCGTTCTATCCTTAAAGAATGGGAAGCGTAATGAGAACGCCAAACTATACTACAATACTCCAAGTGACTACGAACGAGGGTATAGTAAAGAGATATTTTAGTGCTAGTTTCTTTAAATATTCGGCCATGACGTAAAATAAATCCAAGTATTTTTGACGCCTTCTTGATAACATGATTTATGTGCTGAAGAAATGTCAACTTGCTGTCTAATAACACTCCCACCCAAGTCTTTAACAAATTTAACTTCCTTAAGTATTTTACCGTATAATTTATACAAAGCAGGTACAGGATTATATTTACGCGTAAATTTAATATGAAGACTAGTTATTCATGCGAGGAATATGTCTACCTCGCCAATACTGTCTAATTAGGAAGATCCAACTTCGTGAAAGTGGTAAATTGGCGAATCCAACTCGAATGGGCAGCGTTCTGAAAGCTACGTGACATCTTTTCGTCCACAATACCTCATTGATCGAATACTTAAAATTTAAATTATTCGATCAATGCGTCTTTGTCTGCAACAACTTATAGAACTGGGACGTGTTCCTGTACTCTTGGTCTCATAGGTAAGATGAAGGTCGTACAATTAGCACTGAAGGGAGAGATGCTTGATGTTACGCTACAGGATAGAATCCACATCGAGGAGATACGCAGGCGAATCAATGTGACCGACATCGCTCTCAAATTATTCAAGTTGAAGTGGCAATGGGTAGGACACAAAGTCTGAAGGTTTGAGAATCGTTGAAAGTTGAAATTATTAAATGGCGACCACGTCTGGGAAAAGGATAAGAGGGATGTCCTTCTACCAGGTGGCCTGACAATTTAGTCCGGTTCGCAGAAAGTCGCTGGTTGCAAGGAGGACAATATCACCAGTTGTGGTGATTAATTCAGCAGATGTGGAAAACAAACCTGGTTGAGAAACAGACAAATATTGACTCAAGGATCAGATCTACTTTTATTGTTCCTCTAACTCGAACCAGATCAGCAGAAAACGGATTTATTAGAAGATGCTGCAAGCAATATAACAAGTATTTTCAAGATTTAGACATGTTTCATCTCTCTCTCCCCAAATTCAAATTTGCTATCATAAATAAATGAAAGGAAATTAATTAATTGTATTATAACAACAATCTCCATTTTTCTTTTTTTTTGTTACTCATAATTATCTTTTAATTAATTCTATTAATCTAAATTTAATCTCATCAAATTTATAATTTATGTCTGTATTAAAAGCTTCTATACCTAGATATAAGTTATTTTTCAAATTTATTGCAAACTGTTTTGGTTTATGTTTGTTCTATATATGTTAATTATGATTGTTTATTGTTGTACTGTATGTTTCCAAAATATAAATAAAATTAAAATTAAATTAAATAAAATACTGCAAAATTTTTATCCTTTTATTTAATTTTACATTACTGTGATTTTCTCTCATTTTCCTCGATTTGAAAAAGTTTCCCTTGTTTTGTCCTTATCCTTTTGTTTAATAATGATATACACAATTTCAAACCAATATATCAAAGTAGGGACAACCATCACTTTTTTATATTACACTACCCCTAGTGGACCCAGCAGACGATGTCCTGTCCGAACGTTGGTCTACTTAGTTTTTACTTCTATTATCCTATATCGTTCCCTTTCCCGTTCCCGTTCCCGTTTCCGTTCCCGTTCCCGTCCCCGTTTCCGTAATATTAAAAATAACGTAATATGTGAACTTTATTGAACACCAATAATAATCCAATAGTGGTTATTCCTAACATATCTTAGTATATATTCCCTGGAATAAGTATGTGACCCTTATTTGAGGAACTCAAACTTACAACTTTAATATATAAGTTATTGAATAGCAATAGTTCAAATTGACTCAACATTTTTGTTAGAAAGCGTTTGTATGGGGAAAAGAAAAGGGTTATTCTTAGGGTTTTCCGGCAATTATTCGAATTTTTCTCGCCGTAAAAACCATCCTTGGACTTCAACAAACATTTAAAAAAAGAATTGGTAAAAGTCTCCGCCTTTATTAATTTATCAATCTCCCTATTATAAAATTGTGCCGTACATTAAGTACCTCCATTTCATAAAAATTAGATAATACTAATTACATTTATATAAATAATATAAAAAAATCACTCTATCACTTGAAAGCGGGTGAAATAGGGGTTGAAAGTTTGTAGGAAAGTCGAAAAAAACAACGCGGACATAGTTGTGGGTTGAAGTTAGTAACAAATATTTTTAAAGTTCAATAAGTATTTTAGTATAGTTAACTGCAAATCGCAAGTAGAGTGAATTATAATCTGTTTACACACATGAATATCTTCCCTTGGTCACGACACAACTTGAGAACGGCTGGACCAATATATATTTTTTTTAAATATTCCTTGACGTTATTGTCAAGAAAGTTCTTGTACAGAGAAACAGAGAATTAGGGTTCTGTACAAAAAATTAAAAGCTATCGAAATTGGTCAAAGTCATTGAATTTGAAACGGACCAAGTCGCTGCTAGCTAGCTAGTTATAATTTTGTATAGAACGTTGTTCATTAAGCTAAAACACCATTTTCCGTATATTTATACCTACCTATTTATTAGTCACATCGCATACACATACGGCTACGGTATTATACAACCAAATGAGGTGTTTATAAAGCAAGAGACGAGCAGAACAGAGGACCCACTTAGACAAACGGCCATTTTAGTCTTCGTTACGGCATGCATATTCCGCGCACGTGAGACCTCCGCGTAGTTCTATGTGACGTATCAGTCTTCTTCTTTGTTAGGCCTATTAATTAAACGCTTTGCTAATTTAAGATGAAGACACCAAATTTAGATTTCTGATTATCTGACTTTATTGGCCTTTACCTTTTAAGACGACTCTTCCGAATCAGTGGTAGCTTTTAAAACATTTGACGACTCAAAAGAGCTTGTAAAAGTAAGTCTACTTGAATAAAATATCATTTGAACTTGAATAAGAATCGAATTTTATATTTTCAAGGCCCGGCGCGGCGTATGAAAATTTGCCGGAAGTAAAACCGACGTCATGCATCCGTTCATATAATGGTAATTAAATGAAAATTGATTGCTATCGAACAAACATTTTAAAGACACAATTTTAAAATTAGGTAGGTCAGTTTTTATAGTTTATATACGAGTAATTAATTATATTATTAGCTAAAACTTAAAAGGCCCGATTATTTGTTGTTCTCAAAACCCAAGACCCATACAAACTGCTAGGAATTTTTTTGCCTCGTAAATTTTTTATTGCAGTTGCATGCAGTTTTTAGTCTTTCCGAACCTATACGACGTCAGAACCTTCAAGAAAAGCCGGCAATGCTATCTATCTGCGCGCCTTCTAGTTGACTATGAAGGCCGGTAGTTACTCACAGGTCGGCTATCATATAAATAAAAAGAAACCGGTAAAAAGACAATTAAATCTTTATTCCATCAATCAAGTCTTAATTAATCAAACAGTAATAAAAAAAAACACTTCGCTCCTTATTTTTTTGTTAATAAAAAAAACAGCGGGCAATATCCGCGTATTCTTTTGTAACACAAGTACCAGGAGCGCAGAAACATCAAGCAGTTTGTAAGCAACGCCTGCCGCGTTGTGCGACAGGGACGAGTGTATGCGCCAGACGAGGCGAGCACGATGTGGGACGACGAGACGCAATCGGCTTGCCGTGCGCAAGTCACCAAACGTTCAAGTCACAATCAGTCTTCAACAGACTCGCGTCGAGGTACTGCGTATTCCACGTCGATAACTTACTTTCGAGTTAATATAAATAACTATCAGCAATATATAATGTAGGATAATGATAATAAGTTAGAAACAGCTACATTCCTAGCTAGAAGGTCCCCAAGTGTTATCATCGGTTTGTAGACACGCACACGGGATATTTGGACAAATTAAGAGCCGGTGCACGGTAAGTGGTCCCTCGTTGGGGGCACAAAGGGGCTCTGCCCCCGGGCCGCCTGATCCCCAGAACAAACACTCGTTGCACTTAGTGCCCGCCTCAGAATACGTGTAAAATCCTTGTAAATTTCGGATTTACAGAACTTTTTGTCTTAGGAACAAGTACTTAGTAATTTATATACATAAAGTTCAATCATTTTTTTGTCGTTTGTTACACGGCTGATATCCGAAACGGTTAGGTCAGTTAGGATGGGACTTTAACTGGTAGAGCCGAAATTACAAGGAATAATGTAGACAACCTTACTTTTAGCAAATTTTAGGAATTAGTGTTCCATCTAACAAACGCATTCTAACTATTACTATAAGATGACGGCAGTTATATAAAAATTTTAACAGAAAAGAAAACCGACTTTACTTTGGCTTGTCAAGAACTATCATAAGTTCATTACTAGTAAGGACATCTAAAGCCGCACTGTTAGGATCATACCAGATTTGGCTAGGCAGGGGAGGGAACACTGGCAGTGAAGGTGAGTGTTAGTGATCACTATAAAGAAATTTGATTGGTACAGGATGCTTGTTTTCTTGGATTTTGTCCGCTATATATGATGCGTCTGTAAATACAGATCCTATTTATAAAGTTACTAGCTGTTTCCCGCGACTTCCTCCGCGCAAAATTGAACTTGCAAGAGTCTTTTGACCTATCGAAAAATCGTTCTTAGCGGATGTCTACTAAGTATATACTGCCTCCCTGCCAAATGTCATCTTCATACGTTTCGCGGTTTTCGAGAGTTTGAGTTAAGTGACCTTTTGCTTTTATATATATTTATTTTTTTCACATAAATTTTTCATAAGTTCATAGGCTTAAGTTTTAAAGATATTGTGTTGTTTTCTGTCTAAATAAAATTCAGTTTTTCTATAGGATACCGGAAAAAAAGCCACCAGAAAGGAGATCTAGAAGTCTAGAAGACCTCAACACCAAAACGGACATCTCACTTTTTATTTATATCAAGATTTATAATAAAATTAATAAGGAAATAAAAACTTTCATTTTCCATTATTGTAAGTAATATATCTATTTTTCAAATGTTAGTAATTTTCTCGAGATTTATGCGCGATATTTAGTTTTTCCTGCTTGTTGTGGATACCCGCACACAACGCCCGATTCTGTGAATTATATCAAATATTTTAGTTGGTTTTTCTTTCAATTATTACATTGCTCTAAAAGGCAGCTGGGACTCAGTTTTGCGAAAAGGAATACCTCTGTAACGAGCCACTTGCATACCGAGATTCAAGCGTTTAGACTGCGGCATCTCCTTAACCTTTATGTCCGCTGGATAAAAACTATTTTGGAATATTCATACCCGTGAATAGCTGCGTGCAGTCCTATTTGATACTGCGCAAGTCAGAATATTTGATTTTGCAAAGTATTTTAATTAAACGGTTCGAAAATCGTAACATATTAAATTAAGGTTACTTTGCAATTCCTGCTTAAATTTTCCTGGTAAAATATGTTTATTTGTTTTAAAACCAATTATTAAAAAAATAGATTTTTTTTAATGTTTTTGATTGAAACATGTAGTCTTTTTAATACTAGTAGATATAAACTTAAATCTATAGAGTATTTTAAATGTAATGTATTAATAAAGGTAACTTGGTAAGGATAGATTCAAATTCGAAAGGTACTCAGTTCAAAATACATATTCCTGCTGGAATATAGGTCGTGATTGGGCTATACATTTAATTGATAAAGAAATAAAAATACTGTACTACTGTAGTACTCTTAGAAAGTTTAATTCAAAATCAAATTCAATTTTCTTTGTTAACAGACAACATAAGTCCATGTGTTACTAAATAAAATGAACAAAGAAATTTTAGAACTGTGTTAGTAAAGTATTATTATTCACCAGAACTCTGATAACATGGTTTAGTGAGGGTTATGTCCTCTTTTTTCATTTAACGGTTGTTTTGTTTAAGTTAAATCATAATAATAAGTCATTATTCAATTAAAACACTAAAAACGTACAAAAACAATAATATTTTTAATTAAAATAGCTGTTACCGGTCGTCATTAAAGGTCAAAGGTGATATTTTTCCTTGAATATCGCATACTTTCTTCGAAAAAATACAACTTGAAAATAAAAAATTACCAAATTTTTAAAATTTAACTTACGCCTTTTGCCCTCACCGGGGTTACTTCAAAGAGCGCGGCCGACTGTCACGCGCCATCAAAGCTGACACATCGACATCGAACGCTCTGTACTGAAAATTAAGCACCGACAAAAAACATGGCCGCCAACATCCAACGCGCCGATAATTGCTGCAATTTCTACAGTAATGTATTATTTTAGTCTATACATTTATTAACCGGTTCCTATGTTTCGTAAGGCAGTCTAAAAATGCACGCCCCCCAAAGTAGTCATTTAGAGACGTATAGAGACATGCAAAATAACGTGTAGACGCAAACACGCAAGCTCTGGATTATCATTAGCTTACAGTGCGCGTTCGAGTTTGCCTTTATAATAATAATGCTCCATACACATACAAAAGTGTTGCATTTAATTAGTGGAGTGCATTTTTAGACTAAAGCATTTCTACTAATGGTGCATACTATTTTCTAATCGTATCCATCTTTATATTGACATCGGAAGCAAAAAAACAGTTTGTTTTATTTATTTAAAGAAAAAAATTACCAATACAGAACACACCTTTATTAAAAAGATTTTTTTTATAATATAAAAGGGCAAGCGAGCTGGTGGTTCCACCATATGAACCATCAAGAGGCTCACGTATGCTTTGCTGGCCTTTGTGCCACTGGGAACTTTATATATTTACTAGCTTTAACCCGCGACTTGTCCGCGTTGTTTTCTTCAACCTCCGTAAGAGAGCCCCGACATGGAGAGCACTCCGCGTCCAGCCGAGGAGCCGCCACGTCCGGCGCGGCGCACGCAGACCGTCATAGATTCACTGCTGCAAGCGCAGGGACATATGGCATCGCCGCGTACACCTGCATTATTTATATTTGGATGTTAATCCAAGCAAACAGAATAAATTGGAACAAAACAAAATGAAATCATTTTATTCTATTAGTTATTTCCATTCCATTTTGAATGTCCAAATTTTAGCAGTCCGGTCTTACGTCTTGTGAACTCGGGGTACAAATATTTGAATCGGTTTTCAATTAATGCGATATAAGGCTTAAGGTATTTTGTGCGGTAGGGCAGTTGGTTTAAAATTATAACACAGTTTTAAATATTTCGTTTATATAATAAAATTAATAAAAGAATACTAAGGAATCCTTCAGGAAGTTTTACGATTCGTGTTTTGAGAGAGGTTCTGATAATAGCAAAGCGGTCAGATTTGAACCACATATATATTATATTTCTGTCTACTTATTACCATTGATTAATAATAAATAGTAGTTGTGTTATTTTCATTCTTTCGATTCATAACTTATATTTAACTACAAACCTTTACTTTGGAACACGGAAAGAAATTGATCACAAGATGACAGAGACCACGGATTAGCCCCATCGGCCACTAACAGCATTCGAAGTGAACTCAGCGAGATCTCCTTATGGTCGCGTGTCGCCAAGAGACCCCAGTGGAGATCGCGAGATTTGACGATAGCCACTGATGCCCTGGGCGGTAAGAAGTTCAGACATTTAATCATTACATTACTTGTGCTGTAACTTTTTATTCAAACAAAACTTCAATTGAAGTGTACGTCAATAATAATTTCTTTGGGATGTGACCAACTTGGGAGGAGAATATATACAAATATAATACTCACAGCTATAGAATGACCAAATGAAAACAAATATAAGACGCTTTCTTTGAGAAAATAGTTTTCCAACAATGTCTTTTTTTAACTTATAAAATTAGGTTTGTTGTGGGGAACGCAATATTTACATATTACTCTCTAAAGCTGAGCGAGTCATAAACAGCGAATACGAGTCACTTTTCTTTAACACATTACTCCGTCTAAGTGATTCATTACTTGTGCACATTAGTCATGTTAGTTATTGAATCACCATTGTAATATTTCTATTATCTCACAAACAAGCTTTGTTAAGAGAATCGCTTTTAGGATTTATCCTAAAATACAAAATGTGAATATTTTTTTCGAAATACAAAAGATAGCTGACGCAAAGCCAGCTAACTCATGTGCAATTAAGAAATCAGTAGGGTTATATCACGTGAAACTTTTATACTGCACAAACGAGCAAAGTTTATGAAAGGTTTTTAATCAGGGCCTGTTATTCCTAACCTTATGACGGCGTTCATTTTAATCTTATAACGATTAAGATTTAACGCATAACATTTGCCACTTGTTTTCCATATTATAAACAAAATAGGGATAAAATAAGACCCAGTCTAGCTGACAGGGCACCTGGCTCCAGCTTACAGCCAGCCGAGCGTATATTTTCTATTCATACAAGCGTACATCGTTTCCAAATTTTTATCTGGATCTCTCAGCTCCAGTTTAAATATTTTCTGATATTATTTTACAATTTTCCAACATTATTCTAATATTTAAAGTATTTGAGAATATTTCCTTTTAAATAAACAAAAAAGTTGTATTTTAATAAATAAATAAATATTTACTTTCAGTTAATTATTTAAAAAAAGGAGGTGACAAAGGGACTTATATATATTTTTAATTGCTTATGCAATAGATAAAGCCTGTAACACACCTGTATTTCGTAATCATGTGCATCCAAGAAGCGGGACTGACTTTCATTAGAGCGTAGGGTATGAATATAACGTGCATCCCATTAAGGACGCTCGCGAGCACAGCGTGCCACAATCCAGTCTCACGTTTGAAGTCCAAGACACAAACCATATGCTCTCCTTCAGTGTAGTTGCAAGCCACTGAGAGCATCCGACAGTGGGCCAACATTGACGCCCTGTAATACATTAC
Organism: Charaxes varanes; assembly: GCA_024363005.1. Classification (NCBI taxonomy): domain Eukaryota; kingdom Metazoa; phylum Arthropoda; class Insecta; order Lepidoptera; family Nymphalidae; genus Charaxes; species Charaxes varanes. Next base: position 5,513,107 of record JANCMC010043217.1, read on the forward strand.
TAGTATTACTTAACATTTAACATCAAGATAATCACAACACTTAAGACTGAACGGATCTAAATGCAACTAAAGACTCAGTTTCGGCGCTTCAATTAGTGCATAGACAAATTTTACCTTCATTTATAACAATCGTAAAAAATGTAAAGTATATTTGTGCATGTAGTGTATACGTATGTAAAAATATGTAAGGCATTAAATATTTTCCTGACTGTTGCAATATATCTCGTCCACGCCCAATTCTAGTAAATATACAAGCTCGCGGAAATGAGAGTTCCTGCATGCTAGTTTGCCCCTTGTAACATAAAAAAAAAAATTACCAAACCAGAAGAAAAAATTACTCGAATAAAGGTTAATATGAATTTAAAAGCGTGTGTAGTTTCGGTACAAAGAAAGTTAATTTTCATCTCAATCGTCGATTTAATGGAGTAAATATGGGAATCTCTCATGGATTAGCTGTTTTATTGTTGGCGCTGTTTTTGTGCTGGCCATTTTGTTGAAAATGAAATTATAGTACCTTTCGTACGCAGTCGGGTTTGACATAGTCATTTCTCATACATTAATTTTCGTTGGAAGAAAATCCAACCTGTTATTTTTATATAGCAGCAGAGTCGGCAAAAACTATGAGAGCTTAAATATTACGCGTTAGTAAGGACTGACGAGTTTTAGCTAATTTAAAAATTGTTTTGTATTGTATAGGATTACTTGAATGACAAAAAGTTTGGATGGATTTGGGAATAATGAAATGGTGATGTCGCTACAATAGTTTAATCAGCCGTTCCGTTCAACTAACTTCAAACAGCTTGGCAAATGACTTGGATTGATGACGCTTCATTACAATGTTATATTTAACAATTCATATACATACGGGGTACTAAACTTTGACACAATCTTATAGTAAAATGTGTAAATCGTTTGTCATTGACTTGCGTGAGGTTTTATTTTATTAACTTAATATATTAACAATGCATATTCTATAAACATTCCGCGCAAATTTCTTAAAATGGTACCGAAAGTTTTCGTGTCGCTTATTAATACAACTAAGCACAATATTTATATATAATCAAAAGTTATGTAGCGTTTATAGTATACACATATACATAAGATAATGTTATGAAAGACAGGGCACTTGTACGTGTCGATATGAGACACTTCAGCTGATAGAATTTAATATAAGCCGGCAACGCATCTGCGACCTGGCCTCCTAATGGTGCAGTTTACCATGGGCGTCGGTAGTCACTTAGATAAGCGACGATTAATTGCTTATGGATATTTCTTTTTATATGATTTTTGTTTGAAGTAATAGATTACCAAACCGAGTGGTAAGTGAGTCATTACTGCACGAGTGTTTGGTTGGTGCTCGAGAGGATGTGAGTACGCTAAAAAAACACCATTGTAGTTACTCACTTCAAGCAAGGTGCGTAATCCCCTTTTCTCTCAACTATTTGAAACTGCAAACAACTTAAAAAACCCTAAATTAAGAAGCACAAAGTTTCTTCTCAAACAATTAAAATCGAGAAATGTGGACTAAAAATCACTCTATTCCTTTGATATAGGAATTATTAATAAATGTAAATACACACAGGTTAAGATGTAAGTCGTGTTTTAACAGTTTTAATACTTACTTATTATTTAATTTTGTGTCAAAATAAACTGATTTAAAAAGTATTTCCTTAGACGTCCAGACGTCTGTGTATAAATTTATCACGTAAATATTTTTTTTATTAGCTTTAGAATTACCGCGTGCTGTTTCCTGTTGAAAATGGGTGTGTAATTCGGTATCGTTTATTTATAATTAACGCAAAACTAAATTTCAGAGATGGCGCTTAACGCCAAAAACATCGCTGATGACTCGTAATTTTTAGGAAATATGATGTGGGCACTTTGGATTTTCCAAACTATTTTTTACTTTTTTTTAACAAAGATGAATAGGTACTTTTAAGGTATGTCTAATATTCCCGTTATCGGATTCTTTTAAGCTTAAATTAAAAGCTTGTAGTAGAAGTGGGTGCAACAATATCCTAATGGCGCGACGTCGGGATTTGAACCGGGTAACTGGCGGATTTCAATACATCGCTTCTACCGGTCAGTTATTGAGGTTCAAACTATTTCGGTATACTTGGAAGGTTAATATTCGCGGAAGTGTACAGCAGATACATATGTAGATTCAATGGTATAAGGTGACGTAACGTCTGATTGCAAGTACTTAACAGAGTCATGAATGGACTTCGGTGAGCACGTGACATAATAGTTACATAACTACCGATTAGATACACATTAACGCTTATGATAAACGGACACAGGTTATTGTACATCCGTGTGAAAATAAAAATTTATTCGAACACCAAAATCTTTTAGGTAAGATAAAAGTTCAACTTGAACTTGGGTTCTGTACAAGCAGGAAAACCAAAAGAATTTTTATTACATTACCCTTATTTCAGGGAAGGTTTCAAAGGAAAGTAAAAGTCGAATAATTATTAAAATCTTAAAAAAAAATTCGAATGACGTGAAAAGTAAAATTGCTAAATTAGCAAAAAACCGGGCAAAACAACGTTTGCAGGATCTCAATAAAATAAATTTATATTTCCTTCATGTCATGTTTCCTTGTAGAAAGAATATTCTCATTTACTTAAAACGTGATACTAGAAGAGGAGGTTGTGGCCTAATCAGTGGTCGGCATTTGAGTCGATCACTAAGTTTCCGTGTTTCGGAAGGCCACTAAAACAGTGGGACCCGATTAGTGTCACTTTGTGATATTAATCGTAACGTTGTAGAGATCGTGGGGGTTCCGAGGATGACGTCAGATGACAATCGGTCATCTTAACTCACCCCACAGCCAAATCCTCTGCAATCTAAGCGGACCTTGGTACTTAACCGGGACAACGCTGGGAAGTAGAAGTGATACTAGAAGTAGCATAGATAGATCTTCTTCCTCTTCTTCTTAGTTGCGTCAGTCTTGGCAGACTAGTCGTGGTCATCATTTAGAAGCATTTTACTCCTACCGAGCTCGCAATGGACACGTTTTCGTTTCATCTACTCAGATAGATCTAGATATGTATTATTTGCAAGCATTTACATTGTAGAAATAAAAGTCACGTGTTGATTGTCAAGAGGTGAATAAGGACCTTTGTATTACTAACCCTGTCCCAAGGTAAAGACCATCCTTTGACAAGGAAGAGCTCACATTCTCGCCGCCACCTAAACAAAACGCAAAATCCCCTTTTTACGCTAAAAATAAATACGCGAACAAAAGCGGAATTACGAAATAACAACCGTGTGTACTTGAAACATAACTTAGGCAAAGGACTAACAAGAAAGTAAAACAATGTCGCGCAAACATTTACGTTTGCTTTTGTTTGACTTAAACAATCGCGAGCAAACAATAAACAACGTTAAGAATTAACAGACGGATGGCAGCATACACTCGAATCAGTGCGAGAGGAGAGTTAAAATTTAATTACCGCTGTTTATACAGTATCGCTGCTCCCGAGCGTCGTTTTTAACGCTCGCTTCGAAATGGTGCCTTAATTATTTGTATTACGAGTATGTTTGATGTAACAGTCAGCTCATGTTTAAGCTAATAATACATGTTTGTGCGAAAAAAACATTAAGCAACCATTGTTCTATAAATGTTGTTCATGTAGCTTTTTTTCTTCTTCTTCTCAGTCGTGCACTCCTGACGGAGTGGTCGTGGTCATGGATCGTCTGAATAAGTAGTTGCGGCTTTTGCGATACTTCTCCATCTAGCTCTATTCGGGGCATTCCGTGAACAGTGCGTGATGGAGCAAATTGTTGAGGAGTCGATGAGTTCCGTCCATCTTTTGGGTGATCGACCGCGTGAACGTTTACCCAGTACGTTCCCTTGTAACACTATGCGTTCCAAGGAGTTTTCGTTGCGGATAATGTGGCCAAACATCTTTAGGATTCGCATAGAGGTTTTTAATTTTATTTTTTTAATTTAATATACTTACCCCAGTCTTCATATGAAATTTAATACATATAAAGATAATGTGAAATCTATATAGATAACAGCGAAAGGTCACCTATAGTAACATCTCGAAAACCGTAGGACGTACAATCATTAAATTTGGCAAGGAGGTTATAGGTAAAGGTACATCCGCTAAAGTCACAAGTATCTAAGAATAGATTTTTCGCTAGGGTTAGATTAATTAGGTCTAGTGCCCTCACAATTTTAGCCGGACAATGTCGCGGGAACATTCTCCTATATTAAACACCTAGTATATTATAAGAAAGTGTTGAAGAATTTTATGGATTCAAAACTTGAGAAATGTGCCTCAAGGTGCCCTTTGTAATAAAGCACTTGTATTTTTTTTTAATAAGGTAATTCAACAGTGTTACAAGATTTAATTTAACTTTACAATATATTTCTATAACTAAGACCAAATGAGAATTACACTAATACTTTAAATTTAAACATGAAAGAAGAAAATACATAACATCTAGAAAAAATTAGACTGTTAGGACTCTTAGATATTATAAATAAAAAGTACAGCGTTACAAAGGAGTGGTAGGTAAATTATAATAAGTCAGTTACAAAAATTCGGATATTTGGACATTTATCTCAATTTAAAGATTGGTGGAATTACATAAACTGATTATTATGTACTCGTATTGGGAGTTGACAAATAATGCCGTGATAAATTGTAATGCAGATGACAGAGAAATGTGTAGTTATCGTGAATATGTAATGAGCGTGACATAAAATAATACAAAGACGTGGTTGCACTTTCATCTTTATTGGTCTTAAATATATTCGTGAATAAGCATGGATATATTATCCATCATATTACTGAAGGAGGCACATGAGAGGGAGAGGTTACCATGATAGTCTAAGCCAAAATTTATCGAATGCTTAATTATAAACTGACCTAACTTAAAAAAGCTGGTTTTTGGTAGTGACAGTGATATCGTACTTATATTCACGTCTTACAGAAAGTATTTGCTTTAATAAATTCAGCTATAATTTTTTATTAAAAAAAAAACCATTTAAAACCTATCTGTAATATATTTAAAAACTTGTAGTTCCGTTTCGGACGTAATTTAACTTTATTATTTATTATGTGTAATGTTTGAACATATTATTTATATTTTCAAATATTGTAAAATATACTTATTAATAAGACATAGTAAAATATTCCTTTAAAAAATTCAGTCTTTATCTGTGGGTAACAATTTACAGTTCAAAGGGTTTTTTTTACACATTTATTGTATTTTCTTACTGTAGGATAATAATGTTATGTTTTTTTATTACAATATATAAGTCATTTAATCTAAAAACTATTATTTAATTATCAATTTAAAGTGATTGTGCATAATATGCACATAGCATAAATAAACGGGTTTTGTAAGACAATTGTAAGTGTTGCTAGAATAAATTTTCCTCATAATTGAAAATTATTTGTTAGTAAATCAACGGAAGATAAGTAATAGCAGCTTTTGTTTTTTTTATGAAAGATCCAAAACTGATAAATCTGCCAACTGCGTTAATATGGCGTGAAGTTGAAATATTTATTGCAGTAAGAGTTCCTATTAAGACAATCAGGTTCTTTTTTAAATTTATTTATCGTGCTATAAAATACTCTTTGTGTAATATATAAATAGCGTAAAGTTGGTACATTGCAAATAGCTCTCGCAATACATCGGTTGTCACACTACGTTTTTCAATAATTATTTACAATCTAATTTTAGAGCTAATCTACACCAGCATAAATTATTTTTATTACTTATGATTTGTAATGGAATATGCACTATGATTATAAGTATATATGGTTGGTGCCTCTACATTCTTTGATATTCTACTATAAAGTAAAGCAAAAAACGCTTAAGAAAAAAATTCTCGTTCTATTCCGAAATTTCATGAAATTATACTTTTGTTTTTTTTTTTTTAATTTAGAATACCTTTTAATTATTGCAAACTAGTTTCATAATAAAAGTTCAAATATTGGTTACGGCAACACTATCCGGCATTTGCCTATGATTTGAATAAATTAGTGTGTAGTACATGAATTATGTTAAAAAGATTGAATAATTTTGAAGGAATTTTTCTTTCTTTATTTTTTAGTCAATATGGTTCTCAAATTATGATAAATTAAAGCGTTTTTAATTACTGTATTTTACATTAAGAAAACCTTCGTGGGTTCACTATATTAATGCATTTTCTTGTTGTTTAAGAATGCTTACAAGGGTCAGTTTGTGTGAGCGTATAAAAACTATTTACCAGTATGTAAAGCATTTATATTTCATGTTATTTCGTATTTTAAATATATGATTACAGTCAGTATGGCAACGGGAGCTTTTAATTTATGATTAAACTCTTAAACTTTCTGTTAAAAATAGTGTTTAATAAACATAAAATACTGTAATACCCCCTATAACACGGTGCTATTATGACGCATTCATATTATTGTATAATATAGAATATTATAATATGTATAATATTATAATATGTATAATACTATATTATGCGCATTCGTGGTCTATAACTATCGTGTTATAGGGGGATTACAGTACTAGAGCTATAACCAATATTCCCGGTTACAGGTATACATGTTTATAACAACTCAACATATTTTGTTAATGTTTTACATATACGAGTATAAAGAAGAGCAATGATAATATAAACATATGTTAAGATGTAAATTATTGTAGAAATGAAACCATGAAGTGCAAATTAAACATCGAGATTTTTTTATCTCTCTTGAACATAAGTTATATTCGCTAGTTTGAACTGATGGTAATATATTTTTAGGGTTCCGTATCTCTAAAGGAATAAAGAACCCTTATAGGATCATCTCGTTGTCCGTCTGTCTGTCAAGGCCCTTTTTCTCAGAAACGCGTAGAGTTGTTAAGTTGAAATTAATACCAAATACTGAGGTCTGTATCCCTTGATGCGGTAAAAAATTCAACCCTTTAAGTATACGCAATCAAAACCTATAGGTTCGTTCTCGTTAATCTGGAATCATACAATTTGGCAAGAAGCTATATCTTGTTGTACAAGTATAGGAAAAATTCCATAAACCGTAACTTTGAAAACAACACAAAATAAATTGCGGAGATTTTGTCAAATTAAAAGAAATCTTATGAAAAAATAAATCTTAAAATAACCTGGTAAAGTATTTCGTGATGGTACGAAAACCTTAGTGTGCGAATCTTGCTCGCACGTACCCAGTTTATTTTGCATATAAAATAATTACATAACATTATAATATTAAGAGCGTTCTGCTGGATTTTAAAAAGCACCATATCTCTACATGTACCATCAATCGCTTTGCAACGCTGCCAACGTTTAAGTCCTTTTTTTCAAGCGCTTTAGTTACGCTCGATTTAAAACAACACCATAGAGGTTTTAAGCGTCCGGTTATAAAGGGCCCTTTGATTGCGCATTCGTTTGTTTAGTTGAAAACAAACAAACACTGTACTCGAAAACATTCTCTCCATAGTTAAAACAGTTATATTGACAAATAAAATAATTAAGTGCGTCTAGTGTCTAATATACGAGTATATATGTTCATAATATATGTAAAAAACATCTTCAAAGGTCAAGTTTTTACATACATTATTTAAAAAAAATGAACACCAAATCAACGCTAAAGAACTTTAAAGAGCTTTTATAAATGCATGATATCTCTTTTCGACGTATTTCGCTTGAAAAATAATTTGCATAGTTGAAAAAAAAAATTATAAAACTTAAAAAAAAATACTCGATTTGAAGTGGTTCTACTTTATAAAGTAATTATATCCTAGCTAAATATTTCGTAATTTAAAAAAAAAATGAATATCAATTTTAAGCGTTTTGTTGACCTTACTATTTCGTTGTGTATTAAAAATCACAGATATTTTAAATTACTTTAAATACCCTTTTTAAGGTCACAGATGAATATAAAAAATGATACCATACAAATATGCAGTGATAATAAAAGTATTACCAATAAATATATTTGAGGTAGAAAAAAATAAAGTGAGGTGAAATGCGTCCTAAACCTCAAATAGCTGAGGTCGAGGCCGCTCGGGCATTGCATCGCTTGGCGTTTGCGCTATGGCGGGCAGCATTCTACCTTCAACGCGGTCCCAGGAATGCAGGACTTTCCACTGCCAAACAACACAGGAAAGCAATGGTTTGTTTTTTCTTCAGAATATTAAAAACACTTTTATTAGGCACCTGAGCTTTTATATATATAAATAAAACATATAGACTGGCCCGTTGACGCAGTGGACAGTGACCCTGCCTTCTGCTCCGGAAATCGTGGGTTCAATTCCCGCCTCGAGTCTGCGTATATTATCCATATGTATGTATGTATTTACACAAAAATATTTGCGTATAGAACGCGGCTGTTACCCATTTCACAGGCATAAAGTTTTCTACCTCAGGGACAAACGTCCGTGTGTCATATCGTTCTATTTATGTATTATTGTTATATAAAAATTCAAAGGTCACCTATCACGAAATCTGGAAATCCGCGGGACGTACTAAAATAAAATTTGGCAAATAGTTACTTTATAGTAAGAACCGATTTTCGATAGAGTAAGAATAAAAAGGTGTAAGGGCTCTAGCAAGTTTCATTTTACGCGGACGAAGTCGTGGGAAACACCTAGTTTCTTAGAAAACTTAATCGATTTCAGACTTTTTCTACGGATAGGCCCAATAGGACTCAAATGAAATGAAGGTCACGTAACAGTAACATCGGATGCAGTCAATCCATTCGGTGTTATCGAGCCGACGCGGCAGATCAAGTAAATCAGTTCAATTAAAAAAAAACAATTATCAACCTTATTCGTAAAGTGACAAAAGCGGCACAAAGTCGAAACTAAGCACACCAATGCCAAACGATTTACACAGACATCTTTACATTTTACTACAATATTGTGTTAAATCATCAATACAATATCGTAGTCATGACAACGGTAAAAGTATGAACTGACAAATATTCAAATGTACAAAGAATTTAATTGTGATTTTATTTCCATAACCAGACATTATTTAGTTTAATTTATTTTACATGGAATAATAAGGCAACCTCACCACAATAGTTCAGCGAGGTAAAGCATCTAAATGCTCGCCTTACGGATTACAATCTGCCTCTTTTTCTACTAAGCTATAGAGGTTTTTAATGAAGGTCGTGTAACAGTAACAGCAGAAGCCGTCAATCCAATTGGTTTTATCTAATCAAGAGGCAGATCAGTGCGTCGTGCCGCGTCCACTTACACTTTTTACCACCGTCTATATCACATCAATCATGATTTGAGATTTCTATACAAGTGGAGGTAATGGCCTGTGGAAATATCCTCAGAGATTTCTTGTTATAACCGACTTCTTAGAACAGGAGAAGCCTTTCAAAAATAATTAAGGCAACAACGAATAAAATTAAATTAACATCTTCATATAGATAATTACAACCAGTACTATTAAGTGACTTTTACTGCGGTCAGGTGATAGATGGGTGAACAATTCTAACACTGGTTTTCAAATATCCGACCTCCTCCGTATTTCGGAAGGCATGTGGTGGGTTCTTTGTAGGGAGTTCCCAACCAATATAAATAATATTAGTTATATATTAGGTTGTGATATTATTTCATATGGTTTAATTTTGTTAAGAATTTGAATTAGATTTTTCCCCCCCCTAACGTGTGGCTTAATTTAAGGATGAAGTAGGTATGGTAAAAAAATACACTCACTTAGCGTCTCTAACTCTAGAAGCAGCTAGAAGGAATGTGCCGTCTCCGCCGCAAGGGACTACCACGTCGCACCAGTTGATCAGATCGTCGTTATATGTCAACCTAGAAATTTTAACTTTGCCTTAAGAATATAATACACTAATCTCAAAAACCGCGGGACGTACAATGATGAAATTTAAATGGAACTTTGGTTTTGGGAATTTGGTTGGGTACTGGGACTACTATAAAGTTAGTGCTAAAAAGATTTTTCGATAGACATAAGGAGGCCTACGGGTTGTCGCAATTTTTCGCAGACGGATAACAGCTAGTAACTGACAAATTTAATTAACGATATTATCTTGAAAGGTTTTTCCATATGGAAATAACAATTTTAATTGAACACCAGATAAATCCTATTTTATAAATACTTAATCTGCCCTCAAATCGTACTAATGTTATAAACGCGAAAGTTTGTACACATGGATGTCTGGATGTATGTTTAATGCTCTTTCACGGAAAAGCTACTTAATGGATTTTAATAAAACTTTACAATAATATAGTTTATACATCAGAATAACACATAGGCTATAAAATATAAAGATATTGTGTAAATTGTCCAAAATTTAACGATAAATGTCAAGTAAGTAGGAAAAAATTCCAGCTATTCTAGATTGCGCTGCATAAACCATTAGAGTTACACTTATATAGTGTATGAAGGAAATGTTTATCTTAATTAGTTCTACAAAAAAGCCCGCGACAGTATATATCTATCTTTCATGTTTAAGCCATTAACGCCAAAATAGTGAATCATTATGGAACAGGAACGGTAAAAGGAAAGGAAACGGGAATTGGGACAATGTTATAGAATACTAGAATGTCGTAAATAGTAAGTAACCCAACCTTCGGGCAGGACAACGTCTGCCGGGTCCACTTTTACATTTTAAACATAATATAATCCATACAATGCGCAATATACTGTTTTAACCTTGAATAATTTGCTGTCTTGATAATAATTTGATATTCGGGCATCGTCACAAAATTATTGCCTAAGCTATAAAAATAACATTGCTAAAGATAAAATGCCATCCGTCAAATTATCGGCGTAACAAACCGCGTTATCAAATAATTAATTGTTTATATCTTTTGCACGTCAATCATATAATAATCAATGCAGTCGATTATGTTTGCACCCTAAATGCTTCACTTCCTGGTTGCGAATTATGTCAGGTTTTAAGATAAAAAAGTATTTTTAAAGAATATTGTAAACAATTTTTGGTTATAGTTTAAGAGTAGTGACCAGCCAATGTGCTAATAGAATTAGTCAAGAAAAACAAAAAGTGATACCTCAGATAGATTTCTTTTTTTTTCTTAAATTAAAGTTGCAATTTTTTTATCTAGTACATCCGTGGTTAGGTTAGTTTAGGTTATAGTAGAATGCGACTAGTGACCCTACGTCGCTCCATCCAAGGATGAAGAGGACCTGGTTGGGTTTTAGTAGGTATTCTGGCATTCAGCCAGCGAGTCTCACATTCCTGGTCTCCGGACCAAGGTGCGTAAATGCATTTCCCAGCGAAAAAAATAATGTTAGGTTAGGTTATTCGGAGCACCATGGTAGAAAGCACGAGCGAACCTGTGGTGTTCAGACATGAATGGCGAGGGTGCCGCTGGGTTTTAGTGGGTTTTCTGGCTCAAGCCAGTGAGTTCCACACTCCCGGCCAAGACAGGGGTGCGTTAATGCATTTCCCAGCGAAAAAAAAAAGGTTCGGTTAGGTTAGTCCGTGGTTATGTAAGCTGGCAGAAAATGTTTTTAGCATTAAGCTCGCTTAATTGTACAATTTATATATTTTTAATTGTGCAATAAAGAGGGAAAAAATGGTAGCCATACTAGTTCTTACCTACTAGCCACTTCCACCTGAAGTCCCATATTCTTCAAGCTCTTTAGTACGCTTTCTTCGAACGACTTCTGTTCCCGGTGATTGCTGATCATGGAGTCGTAATCAGAGCCTCTCTTCCTTAGGATCTTTTCCAATTCTGCGTCTGGGATGTAGTCGTGACTATGTCTGAAAAGGGGAAATTATTTTCATAATTTAAATTGGTACTGAAAGTAATTGTGAAATAAACATTACAGAAGAATTTTAGACGAATTACGTTTAGAAGAATTTAAACTTCTTACGAATATCGAGTAAAATCAGTAAATTAAAAAATAAATTATTCATAAATAAAGAGAAAAAACACTATGGAACTAAAAAGCAAACAAATAATTAGTACGATTTAGTAGACACCAACAGATATGATATGTAGTCGGTACCAAGACAAACGCGTCCCGTGTACACCGATGCAGATGGAAACGATTTCAACACATCAGCAGGTATGTACTAAATCGTATGAACTTTCATTTCACTTACTAAATTATTTGTGTTTGTTTGCTTTATAGTTCCTTGGTGTTTTTTGAAGGCACTTTTCATTTTATTTATAAATAACTAGCCGTGCCGGCGACTTCGTCCGCGTAAAATTAGGTAAAAAAAAAATAAATAGATTTAATTTTAACGTGACGATATATAAACTTCTTCAATAAATAATACGTACAATCATATAAATTGCCCTGATATAGACATCTTTCACAATGGTTTTATAGATTTTAAAAGAAGAAACATCACATGCCTTTTCTCAAGTTCCCATGTTGTTTAATTTACATTATAACATACTCATATTTATCTTTTCTTATTGTCTTTTTTTTTAATAATATAGAATTTTTCTTTTTTAATATTTAGTTTTGTATAATTTTTAATTTTAATTTGTTGTACTCATTATGTATTTTAACGCTGTACGTGCCTATAAAAGTGTTTTACATAGCTTAAGGACTCCATAATTGTAAACTTATTATATATTTTAAAATTCTGTTGGTTCGTCAAGATAAATAAAATAAAATAAATGGGCTTTCTATCACTGAAAGAATTTTTCAAGTCGTACCAGTAGTTCCTGAAATTAGCGCTTTCAAGCAAGCAAACAAGCAAACTCTTCATCTTAATATATTAGTATAGATTTATAAATGTAAAAAATACCAATAAAATTGAGAACCTCCTCCTTTTATTTTGAAGTCGGGTAACAACAACATCTAATATCGCTGAAATACAAATGTTCCGATCTACTCTCTGTAGACGTTATATATCTATGATGTGAAATGTCGAATAAAAAAAAATGCCCAAGAGCGTGTCAAGACACGCATAGAAGTGTTCCGTATCTGATACACTATAAACGTATTTGTTAAATAACTTCAAAAGTTGCTGTCCGATTTCGATCAAAATAATTTTCCTAATGAGTTTTTATCATCTTCTATCAACATGAAAATTTATCTTCTCTCTCTCTCTTTCTCTTCTCTGTCTCTTTGTCTAGTAGTTTGGAAATGCTAGGGGGGACTACCTTACGGGCAGACAGACGGACGGACGGACGGACAGAGTAAAATTATAAGGGTTCCTTGTAGTACTACGGAATCCTAAAAAGCATAGAATACAACCATGGTAGACTTTTTCATCATATTTATTAAGAATACCTTTCATATTCGTATCTGGTGACCTTGGAGACTATGAGACACTTCTCCATCTTCAGGCCAGGTAGCTCATTGGAGACGTGCTGCCTTCGGCCTGACACACGATCGCATAACTCCTTGTTATGGCGTAGTCCTGTAATTAAGGTTAAATACAAATCATACAAATATCTAATAGAAACAGGCGTTACTTTCCGGAAATCCATGACACGCATGAAATACTAAACTACTTTGCTTAAATCCGCGAATGTCTACGAGAGAAAATCGGTGCAATGCTGCTACCCGAAAGCTACACGACCGAATCCGCCACCAAAGCACAGCACTACAACGCACGTTTCGCTTCTACACCGAAGCATAATCAGGAGATAGACTCTAGAAAGGTTATTCGTAAAGAACGAAGACTTTATCAATATTCTAGATGTGCTACGCGAAATATTCTAAACAAAAATATTTTTTAATTGATCTCTCTGAACGGAACAGTCAAGTTGGATATACCCAGGGCAATTTTTGTGGGTGCACGCAGTTGCACACAGTTAAACAAAATTTCGAAAGTATCCAAAAATTTCCAAAAAAAGTGAGAGAAAATGATGCTTTTTATTCGCAGGATGCATCCACCTATGTTCCAAACACAATGGCAACAGGTGAGGAATTTGTACAAAAATTATGAGTTTATAACTTTCGAGAATTACCGTGCCCCCAAAAAAGAAGTAACAAAAAAAGACCTGGGTATACCTAAGTTTAATCTAGAAAAAGCTTAGAACAATTCGATCTATACGAAAACCCAATGAGAAGGCCTGTGTACAGCAGTGGACTTCATCATACTGAAGGAATACAAAAAAATCATGGTACATCTATGAGTATTTTACATAGACTATGTGCCATATTATTGGATGCACATCACTAAAGTATGAATGTGTGTTAACAGTTGCGTAATTATTAAAAAAAAAAAGAGTAAATCGCACATGTGAAAACCGATAAGAACTTTCTGCGTATAACTTGATAAGAGGATTACAGCCGACCCAGTAATAAACCGGTCATCTTATCTTGCTTTTAGTATTTTTCCACTAGCAGGCCTATATTTAGCGGGCACCGGAAAGAATTGGTTCACGCCTTTGAGTTCACAGCGGGTCAGAGGGTGCGCGATAAACACTGGAAATGTTTGGAATGCCCGTCTAAAGATAGTATCTGAAGCGGTTACGTGCAAATGCAATAGCGTTCGATACGATATAGCATAAAGTTCCGTCTTCACAATATATTATATCACTAATTACAATCAAAATCGTTTCCTCCTATTGATAAAATAACTGTTTTTATTTATTTAAAAAATGTGTAGTTTTTGATTTTATTGTAAATTCATCAAAGTTTTTTTCTGTAAAAGGCATCTACCAGGGTTCAATAGTAGGTCCTTTCTTATTTTTTATGGATACTGATGAGCAAATTATTCTATTTATTTTACTCGGTACCTTTTGCTGTTTATTGTAGTTTGAGATAAAAGACGAAATCCATTACGTAGAATAATAAATTCTGTACCGCAGATTAAGATATAGATTTACTTAAGATTACTGGAAATCTCTTTTTAAACGTTAATGGTTAAATTAACTAAATGTGTAACAGTTTTATAGAATATAAAGAGCAAGGGGTTATAATAAAATAAATGATAAGAATAATTTATTTTTAATTCGGTAGTGAAAAATAAAGAAGGTTTTTTTCTTTATTTTTCACTCTCTGTACAGTTTCTCTTGATTACTGCTTGAGGAGATTAAGACGATATCAAATTTTCTTGATTGTTTATCTTCGTGACGAAATTTCATAATATCGATATAATGCTCTAAATGGCATAATTTTAAAGGCGTGTTAGTGTAAAAAATAAATACAAACGTTGATAAGATTTATTAGCTACTATTAGCAAGGTTTCCACCACACCCAAATTCGATTATGGTAGATATTTCACTAAACCGATTGACGTAAATTGTTTCGATTATAAGTAAATAAAAAGATATGTATTCCACCAGCTCTTATTCTCGTTTAAGAACCTTGTCTATCAGCACTTCATCATAGAAATCATCGTGCAGAACATGTGTCAGTATGAATTTATACAACGTTTTCGCAACGACTCACGAGCCGATAACCTTGATCTTATTTTTACTGCAGAAGCTATTTGTTAACGAGTGCAATGAATTTTAATCTGACGTAAACATCTTAGGCAGAAGGAATTTCGAATCAATTGCATCATGAGCTATAAAGTCAAATTCAAAAATGTTTTATTCATATAGACTCTACAGTACTTATAAACGTTATGAGTATACATAACATATTGGTAAAAGTCAAGTTTGTATTCACAATTGCTGAACAGAAACCATATTCCTATACACTTATAAAGTTTTTCTGTCAATTAGGGTTCCGTGCCTTCAAAGGAAAAAAGGAACCCTTTATAAGATCAGCCTATTTCGACCCACTGTTGGGTATAGGTCTCCTCCTGTAAGATCAGTTCGTTGTCCATCTGTCAGTCAAGAACCTTATTCTCACGAACGCGCACAGTTATGAAGTTGAAATTAATACCACATCCCAAACTATTCGGACCCTTGAAGCTGTAAAATAGTTAACTCTCTAAGTGTACTGAATCAAAAGATATAGATGTTTATGTCCCATTTCCCATACTTTTTCAAAAAGAAAAAAACTTTTGGGTTCTTCCCGTTCACCAAGAAACATAAAATTTGGCAAGAAATTATATCTTACAGTACAATTATAGGAAAAATTCCGCAAACCGTAAATTGGTAGCTACATAAAACAAATTGTGGTTGACTTTGTCAATGTAAAAGAAATCTTATGAAAAGTATAAATCTTAAAATAACCTGGTAAACTATTTTTCCTAATGGTACGGAACCCTCAGCGCGCAAATCTAACTCGCACGATGCCTTGTTTACTTTTTATTTCTATCCCAAAATGATACATACTCAACGTTTGAAGTTTTTTTGTATTACATATATATAGATAATTTCAGAGCCTCAATAGCTCAACGGTATAAGGTATGGACCGAAACCCGCAAGGTACCCGGATCAAACCCAACCGCCGTTAGGGTATTGTCGCACCCACTCCTAATACAAGCTTTTAATTTAAGCTTAGTAGGAGGGGAAAAGGGAACATTGGCACCACTTCACGTCGATCTTATGTGAGAAAGAGATGCTAGCACCCGGATGCGCCGGTCCAATTCGACTTCAGACCAAAAGAACTGCAACATGGCGAGATCTCTAATTGGATAAATAGATAGGAGATGATATGGATATTAGAGTAGAAGGAAAGGAGAAAAGGACGCGGATACTACTGCCACTGACGGCATAAGGGGAATGACAATAGCAGGTAGGGAAGTCTGGGGTCACGTAACCGTAGTGGATCTAACCATTTATCGGGCAGATAAAGAGAAAGATCCTCCACCCGGACTAAAATATATGACTACTAAATTGGAAGCGTCAGCGGGACCAGCATCCTTTGGGAAACAGTTTCTTTAAACTGTTCTCATAGATATTCCGCTTGTATTTTATATGTGAGTGCATACTACACAAAAACACACACTCCATTTTATTTTCTCCGTCCTATTATCGTAATCCCGCGCTCGCGCGCGTACAAATAACTCGCGACCTTATCCCATGGGAATCGATTTTAGATTCGCTTGTCTCCAACAATACCGTCTAATCCATACAATCAACAAAACTCGGTGCCCCGTCTTGTCAACATTGAATCGCTGTCGCAGATATTTTATGTTGAACGGCTGGAGTTGCTTAACCAGCCTTAACTCACAGAGAGCCAGTTGCAAGAGAGAAAACCTTATATCTTATATATACTCTTACCGTACTACATTCTCCTATTTCTAGCTTGTTTCCTTGCACCTTTGATACTCTTAAAGAAACACTCTGTGTTGCTTTGCTAGTGGAGTTACTAGTTTCTTATGGGTCACCGCATAAAACCCCGATTGCGTTTACCTTAATTTTGTTAATTTTTTGCGCCTCAATAATTCTTCAAGCACTACACACACACACACATATATCCGTATTTAACATGACAATACCTCTGGCTACGACTTAACTGAAACGAGGCATGTACGAGTCTAGTAATGTACATTTTAAAGTGATTTAGGTTAATGAGGTAGTAGTTACTGTTATTTGTATAAACATAGCTAGTGTTGTGTTTGGTCAAGTGTAGAGCTGTTAAAAGAGAGAGAAGAAAGACATCGTATTGCTATTTGATACTGAATCAAAATAAAAAGAAATTATGCAAAAAATAAAACTCAGATATGTAATGAATTTCTATCAAAAAATTAAAAGACGCTAATTGCAAAAACCGTACGCCATCTCATTCCGTTAACTTTGGTATTCCCAAATACAAACGGAGTTGGGCCTTATCCCCGGGGATTAGATTTGAAATTCCTTCGTTTGGGACGAAGAAGAAGAAGAAGCGGCTTAATCCGTACGATCAACAAAACGCTACGCCCGCATCTCCGTCAAAGAGTAAATGATGCAAAACGGTACCAAATATAATAAGTTTCGTATCCTATGTCAAAACACACTACTCACAATTACTGCGCCTTTCTTTCCCTACAATTGTATTGGCATTAATTGCTTCTGCCGCTTGTTTAACATACAATGGTACAATACGCGGCCCTCGATCCTGAGTTAAAGTAACGACACTTAAGCCTGTGCAAATGCTCACCGCAACGTTTATTGTACTTGCGGACAATTTGTGTATTTCATTTTAAAACTATGTTCACCTTATCAGATCAGACATTTTAGTTACTTAGAAATAATAAATGTACAAATATACAAATACAGGCTTTGTCCAATTCCATAGATAAGAAAACTGAAAACAATCTTAAAAATTCCCCAAAATAATCAAAGCGACCTCACTAGAGCGTAGAAATGATGTTTAATATCGAACTAAATCAATACATGTTAATGTTATTATTAATGGGATTTTATATTATTGTTGTTTTTGAATAAACGAATTGAGATTGACAGTAGCACAATCATTAACATGAGATTACTTGTAATTACTAATTATTAGTTGAAGTTTCGTACTTAATTTGTTGACGGATATATTCTGCTAGCTTTATTAAGTGGCGCTCTTTTACTGTACGATATATTCCACTCACTATAAAATAATGATTTTAATCGTTTAAAAGAATAAACATCCAAAAGAGCAATAAAGTAATGGACATAACTTCGTAATCAAGAGTCGACGCTGACGTCACATACACTGTATAAATGTAGATGGAGACACAACGGCCCGCTCCCACCAGAGGGCAGCATCTCCACTGTTTTGATAACCGAGATGGTGATGACGATACGGTACACGCCGACGGCTAATTAACGCACCCACAACAGGCGCCGGTGTTCTGTGCCCGAACTTTGTTGGCTATTAGCTGTATAATATATAGTTAAAAATAGTCCTGTAATAATTTGAATAATTACCACGATTTTTACAACCTTACGACTAATATCACTCAGTGACATTATCGGGTACCACAGTTTTATGCGCCTTCCGAAACACGGAGAAGGTCGGATATAAAATATAAGCCAGTGTTAGAATGGGTCACCCATCCATCACCCGGCCGCGGTTAGAACCACTTAACCTAGTGATCGACCCCAATGCCGACCACTGATTAGGCCACGACCTCCTCTATGCGTACTATAATATTGCCAAATGTCGCACTCCTCCGTCTACGCAATTTTCATAAATTGGTACCGAGTGATTTCGCTTCACATATTAATATGCAAATAAATATTATAAAATTATTGACTAGTAGATAGATTAATATGCAAATAAATATCATATTGTTATATATTATATTTTAAATCATAGTTTAAAATTATGTGTTTGCTGTTTTAAGCTATCTTCGTTATTTGTCTGTTCGAATTTTTACGTAGAAAAATTGTTTGTTCGACTAAACGTGTTTGGAGGGAAAATTTAAAATTTTACTACATAACTGTTCTAGAAAAATTATTCCTTTATATTGAATTTAAGAAAATGATCTTGTTAATATGATAAAATCCTTTAATTACATAAAGAAAATATTGTCTGCGGAGAATGTGTGGAATTCGGAGATAATTAATTTTGTTCCAAATTGGCTCAGCCATTTTTAAAAACGACCTAAACACAGACAAGACTGTAAAAATCTTTCCATATGTGTTACGTAGATTTAGTAAAGTAACGGTATTGACTAAAAACTAAATACACAGACTTTACATACACTATTTATATACATTTATTTATCCTGGTGGACCGAACCCCTCCTCAAAGGCCGGCAACGCATATGCGAGCCTTCCGATGGTGCAGATGGCCTTGGGCGTCGGTAGTAGGTTAGGAAAAGCGTGTGCCTGTTTGCCCCTTGTAATATATGAGAAAAAATATAAACATTGTGTGCTCTTATAGTTTCCTTGTATTTCGTAAGAATTCCAGTAATAAAACTAGTCAGCTTAATCCAGATGAGCTCGCACTTGCGAACGAAGTCACGTGCCAAAGTTAGTGTAGTTTTAAACTTCCCGTTAACAAAGTAGTTGAGTCTTATTAGTTAACTAGCCAGTTAAATAAATAGAGTTAAGTGAGTCTAATGTTTGCTCTATTTTTTTCTTTTTCCTTTTATTTGCTCCTATTCATACAAAATAAGAAATAAAAACGTACAAGGGACTATCTGTTACACCAAAGATTGTTCATAAATAACCAATCCTGAGGCGGGAATCGAACCCACTGCCCTGGTGAAGAAGGCAGGGTTACTGACGAGCGCGACAACGGGCCAGTCTATGCACTAATATAGCATATTTAATGTAACCTAAATATTATAACGAACCTCGATATAACGAATTTCCCGATTCAATGATAGTATGCAAAGTCCCCTAGAACTGTCCATAAGAAGTAATGTGAAATATACCTTTACATTACGAAAATATTTATCTGTTTTATAACGAATGCAGATTATATTCAAAATCATTCATTTGACGTTTCGTTTCGAAAGTTAAAGTAAGTAAAACTATCGAGAATTATCGTGCTAGACCTCCGACATCTTTCCGACGGTGCGAGCCATATGGTCTCGTTTTGGAAAAGTATTTCATGAAAATGTTTTGGTGGGGTATATTAGTCACAATGGTAGTATATTGAGGGTAGATGGATAAATTGTTAAATTTGAACTATTCTTTAATTGAAATGAGAAATTTTTTAGGTGCCTAAGCATTTTTGAGATGGGTAAACCACCGAGCTCGCGATACTGTTCCCATAACCGATACCTCCGTGCGCTCAAGTTTTCACTTCGGTCGGTTTTTTTTTCACGTCAATGAATGGGTATTTAATTTCCTTTGTCTAAAGCCAAAAACCGGTCGCATTTCCCTAATGACCAATTGTTGTCGGCGAGTTTCGGCCAGTGGGACCCGTCGGCTAATTAGGCGCGTCAATCTGGCCGACATTTCGGAAATTTGTTTGGCAAGATATTCTGTACTTGTTTATGTGTCATTTTTGATTATTTGTAAACAATAATTATGGAAATAAACCAGATTTACATAAATGACTAGCTGAAACCCGCGACTTCACCCGCGTGATTTCGTTAAATTTTGAGGGTTTTTTTATAACACTCAAGTAGCCTATGTTATTCCTTGCTACGTCACCTATCTGCCAGTGAACGTGCCGTGGAAATGGGCCCAGCCGTTACGGAAATTGCCTGGAACAAACAGACAGACAAAAATGTTTTAAATTGCATATATGTATACTAGCTGCATTCCGTCCGCGTGGGCCACCCTTATGTGCCCCTAACAACTTTGTTACTTAATTTCAAGTCACTAAACAACCGATCAGAACGGACTGTTCAAAAAAATATCATAAAACATAATGATTCATATAAAATATAGCTGCACATAATTAAATTAATATTTACTTGTAAGGGCATACTAAACCCCTAGCACTTCTATATACATATCCTCTTCTTCGTATACATTTAATTCAAGTACATAAATACAATGATTATTATTTAAATATTTATGTATTAAATGTGCCTAAAAATCTTGTATATGTAAGCTTTACATCATTATTTTCTCTCTTTTCTGCTGTAAAATACTGACATAAACGTGACTTCAACTAAAAATTCCAAAGCGAATCGGTAAAGTTCGCTGGTAAAAAGGATATTCGCATATGCACTGAGGAGTCATGAATTTTTAATCATGTGGCAAAAACTCCTGCGTTCGAAATGCCTTTGGCTGCGTTAGTATACCGCGTAAATACATCGTGTATTTACGTGGTTATATCGTACAAAACACCAAATAAAATACGTATTTTAATTACGCTATACGGGTAAAATATACTTAATCTTAAGAATTTTTCTCAGACACCTTAAATGAAACTTGTCAAGCTTTTTAATATCTGCCTTATAGAGGCAACATGTCTCTACTCCATATAAAATAACGGGGAAATTTTTACTGTAGTTGCCGCTACATAACGAGATGGCGATGATTATCAGTGGAAAGATACACCACAGTAAACTAGATGGCGCTGTACGGACAGGTCGACGGACGCGGTAGAAACGCTTTCGCGTACCATACTATACGTAACTCACGCTAGCGATTTTTCTACTTACGATCACTATATATACAAGTCTCGAGAAACAACAGTCGGCGAAGCGCGGCTGCTTCGGGCAACGCCATCCTATCCGGACTAAAGATCTTCGTTTGTGGCAGTAGAGCATATCGACCTTCGCTCCCGCTTATTTCACTCCTCGCCGAACACTTTCAATCGTAGTATGCCTTTCTACATTGCCCTGTATACACTATTCATTGTCTCCAGCTTGAGTTCATGGGACATCCAGACGCGACATCTATGCTATAAGGATGTGCTCAAAAGACACCTTAACTCAGAGCAGCTTTCTGTCCGAAGGTCATCTTGGCGCTCTATCACCTATAATAAGATCAAATCGTTCGAGAAAAACTGTGTTCGTTAGACGCCAAACGCCAACTACAAAAAAATCCTATTTTCTTGAAGTTTGTATTGGTTCGCAACATCTATGGCGGCAGCTGGTTCCATAGAGTTGATTTTGAGCGAGCGATTTAAGTTACTGAGATCCTTTTAAGAGTTAATAAAATCCCCATGCCTCACTATTTAACCCATAAATCAAATATACGCTATACGTAAAATTTGACAGTGAGAATCTAACGTAAGAGGTAGCATAAATCAAAGATAAGTGGAACATTCAGTCGCGAATTAGAATTGAACAAGGATTTGCATGTCAACTCGGCTTTCATAACGTAATAGTTTAGTTTAGCCATTATAGCGCGGCTAACTTTCTCAACAGGCAAACTTCAAAATGACTATGGAATTATTAAGATTTCTAACAAATAATTTCAAAAGTTTCATCCAATATTCCCGGAGTATTCCTAAAGTAGACGTTAATACTTTTAATGAACGACTATACGTTCCTTTACTGCCTGTTAGTGAATTAAAAATTGGAACGATTGCTGTTAGAAAGTAGAGCGGATCTCTTTTTAAACTGTATTATTTTAAATGTTACTTATATTTTTAAAGTTGCTCTCTGTAGCACCTCATCAGCTCACTCTGTTTGTTAAATCGCCTTCGGAAGTTAAACCTATTGCATTTCTAAAAAGAATTCTTGATTCTCTTGTTACTCGCATCTGTCACAAATCCTTATTCCAAGTTCCCCGTGCAACCACTAATTATGCCAAGAATTCTATAATTCCTCGTATGACTGGAACATACAACTCGGCCAATTCAGAATTAGGAGGAACTACTGGTCCGATTTGAAAAACTTTTCAGTGTTAGATACCCCATTTATAGAGGCAGGTCATATATATAATTCTTCACCTACTTTTACACAGACGAAGTTGCAAGTAACAACTAGTAAATAAATAAAAGAAAAGTATCAAACACACCTGAAATCAACGAAAAGTTTGGGTAACCTAAAAACGTTCGTTGTTCAAATAGTTTTTAATTTTAGTTATTACAAGAAAAAAAAAAACAAATATTTTATAGGGGTAGCAAATACATAAGTACCATGAAACCATGTAAACGGTTTGTCTCGGTTGCCAGTTCTGGTATTTCCGAAACAATACGAGTTAAATGCAGAGTCCCTACGCAAAAAGACCATAGATTGGAAGTTAAGCTGTAATGTAATTATTTTCAAGATCAAACATTAATAGCGTTTCGATATTAATTAACATTTCTGGGCGGCCTTGTTTCGGGCTTGTTAATTGAAAACTTAGAAACGGGACCAAGGATTCTCGTATTCCTTACAATTGTTAATTGCTGTAATATCGACGGAATTACTTTGAGACTTAGAACCTTGATGGTCAAAGCAAAAGGCCATACTGTAATCCGTAAAGTAACCAGATCAATTCATGACCCTGCTCAGGTGAACCGCCCGCTTTAATTTATTTTTCCTATCTCTCTGTCTGTATATTTGTTCGGGGTAATCTCTGAAACGGATGGATCAATTTTGGTGGGACTTTCACTGGCTGATAGCTGATGTGACAAGGAACAACATAGGCTACTTTATTATTAGAAAAACAAATAAGGTTCTGCACAAAAAAATAAAAGCCATCAAAATTTAACAGAATTACTGAATTCAAGCTCGTAAAGTTGCGAGTTTTAGCTAGCATAGTATACAAAAAAAATATTAATATCTCCAAATTCGACTTTTTGTAGGTTGACACATAATTGTTTAACGTCATTCAAACAGGATACATCTTATCCATTCATAATTGACCAAAGGGCTTTGAATCTTCCAATTATTCATTAGACAAGGCGAATTGTGAAAGACAACCCCTTGATCAAATTGAGGTTGGAAAAGGTTCGCATTTGGCGGAGCGACATATTGGATTATGTTGATTTCTCTAGTTTATTCACATAATATATATCCAGTTAATTACTGGGAGACACCATAGTAACAACGTTAATGCAGCCTACATCATCCTTATCATCAGAAGTTAAGGTTTAGTTTTCTTCAGCTGGAATACATATGGAATTGTTCAATAGACTTGTCTATTAACTAGGCGTAATGCGATTTAAGTTTTAACTGTTTGATGGAAGGTTGAATTTTCATTGTAGGTCATTCAGGTCGTGCTGGAAGTCGATACCGATCATGCGCAGTGGACCCGGACCAGTTGGTCGACTGGTTCATCGACGATTCAAGGTACCAGCCCCTAGCAACAATCAGCTGTTCCTCCCTCCCATACAAGACGCTGGGCTATTTTTACTTTCATTGCACATATTTTATATCAATGGGGAGCGAAAGTCTTATTGATTTTGACAATGAGTTTGTTGCATAAGTTACATTTGGATTTAAATTTATTACAAAAACAGCTGATTCTTAGAATGTTCTTGACGTGGAATAATCCTGTGTAAAGCTTTTGATGGACGGAAATGTATTTTTGTTCCTATGAACACTGACTGTCTGCCTGCACTGTCTGACTGTACGCCCCGCGGGCTTTGAGATTTCGTATTAGGTTACCTTTCGCTTTAATACATGGAGATAATTGTGGATAGGTCGCACTGAAATCAGTAATATACCTGGTTTGTTTCACAGCTCTCCCACTATTGTCCCACTCACTTCTGATACTTTTAATTAGAGAGCAAAATATTTATTTCATACTTACTTAACTTACTAGTACTGTTCCTTATTAAAAAGGAAAATGTTACACGACCAGTAAACGTAAGCCTCGACTGTCTAGTAATGGTGCATGCTGTGTATTCTTAAAAAAATAATAATGAAGGTAATTCAAAATAATAGGTTTTTCGTAATGAAAAAAAGATCGTAAAAACAACTACAGACTCCACGGGAAGGGAGAAGGATTGTTGAAACAATAAGGAAAAACATGACAAAGAATCTCTGAGATGGAGCTGTAGGGAGGTATTTAGTCCTTGGAGCTGGGGGTGGGGTTTGTATATAGCCATAATGGCTATACGCTTGCTTTTAATAAACTGGTTAAAATACAAAAAAAATATTTCTCAAACAAAACTGACACATAAAACGTTTCAATGAAATCTCTGATGTAGGTTTTCACCTTTCACAGAGATTTCCCTATCACCTCCAGGAAATGAATTCATTATATTTAAGTAACAAATATATTTGAGCTATTGAGGCTCTAAACTGGACCCACTGTTTTACTTGTCTTCCGAAACAGGGATGAGGTCGGATATTTGATAACCAGTGTTAGAATGGGTCATCCATCTATCACCCGACTGCGTCAAAGCTACTTAACCTATCGATCGACTCAAAAGCCGGCCACTGATTCAGTTACGACCTCCTTTACTTTTTATTTTTATTATAAAATGATAATATATCAAAAAAGATCGTTATGTCAAACATAATAAAAATATAAGGACTTAGATAGCTGCGTCCTCCGTTCACCTTCGAGGGATGGGCAGTGGGGTATTGGGGGTTACCTATAACACAGGCATTAAGTTGTCTACCTTAGGAACAGACATCCGTGTGTCATATAGTCCTATATATTTATTATTATATAGCCTTTATTTTAACACTTTTCTAGAACCACGCCAAGTTATAGACATATAGTCTACCCAGCAACTTTAAAATTAAAGAAACATTAACATATAGTTATAGTAATAGTAATTTTTATTATATAAATCATGTTAGTTTAATATAACATCTTAACATACTATAAAACAAAGTCGCTTCCCGATCTTGTACGCTGAGATCATTTAAACTATGCAATTGATTTTAATACGGTTTTCATGAATAAACAGAGTGATTCAAGAGGAAGGTTTATATGTATATCTAAATATCACCCGTGCAAATTCGGGGCGGATCCCAAGTTGTTAAAATTATTGAGAGGGACATCTCTCTTTGGGATGTTGTAAATATGCCCGTTTATAATTTCAGGAGCCTCCAAATGTGGAGTGCGTGGGGCCCTCTCCCGCAACCACAACCCCGCAACCAGTGGCACCCATCAACTTGCCTCCAGTCATCAAGCCCTTTCTTAACGGAGGTTTGTGTTCAAAACTTTTCTTATAATCAGGACTAAATATACTTCTCATTAGAAAAATTTGGGCTTTGTAAATATAGGCCCTTACTGCTAAAATACATGCCATTGAAATTAGATGAAGAAGCCCCAAATATAGAAGGCTGTATTAAAGATAAAACTGCTTGGCATTAAATCGCTCCAGCTGTACTTATAGTTACCATGCAAGTATAAATTTTTTTTAAAACTGGCTAACGAGTTTCTTGCTGACTCTTCTCGTTGCTCGACTTTTCGAATCAGTGGTAGCTTTGAAAATAATCTAGTATTCAAAAGTCTTCTTGAAAAAGACATCTTTTGATTTGAAATAATAAATGTTAGGATCCTCCTATGCTTACTCTCCTTCCGGGAACCGCAGTCGTTTGGCTGCCCCTATGGGTGTCCATTTTGCCGTCTTGCCACCCTATTGTTACGGTTCTGCATACATTTTCAGATGCGTACACGACGATGGGCAGCAAGATGATGTCCCGTTCACCGTCACCACCAGCGGAGTCGGCCGTGGTCCCCCCGCCCGCGCACCGCATGCACGATTCGCAGGAGCTGCAGATCAATGCCATCATACAGGGCATCGCCGCCGAGAACAACTACTCGTCGCGGGGAAAGAAGAGGAAACGAAAGGTAACTCGCTCTTTCTCCTCCTCTCTTTCGCTCCCATCATTTTATCCCCTCTCCCCTCACTCCCTCCCGCTCTCGTTCTTCCCTTTGTTCTCCCCTCTCTTTTACTCTCTTTCCCCCTCTCTTTATCTCTTTCCTTCACACTTTCTCTCCATCTCGTTTCCCCTTCTCTCCCTCTCTCAGTATCTGTCTTTCTCCCTCCGCCCCTTCCTCTCGTTTCCCTCTCTCCCTTCTCTCTTTCTCCCCTATTTGTCTTTCTCCCCTCTATCTTTCTCCCCTATCTCTCTTTCTCCCCTATCTCTCTTTCTCCCCTCTATCTTTCTCCCTCCCCCTCTCTTTTTCTCTCTGTAGACCTCTATTCGTAACCTTATTACTGATGATTGTGAGCATAAGATCAACTATCTTTGACTATCTGTCTTCACCTATTTCATTTCGATCCTAATGTGACTAAATTATACGAAAAAAGGAGAATAGTTTATTTGTTTGTATGCTGGTAAATGCAAATATATGTTACATAGGTTAAAGAGTTTATCTACATTCTGCCATGGTATGGCATGCAAAAGTAAATATTCTATGTAAAAATCTCATAATAATTTCTTAAACTGTTGTAAAGATTATCATCAATATACAGTCAGATGAAATTGGCCTGTGTTTTTTGGGCACAGATAACGTAAAAATAAATATTCATTATGGATATTAAAATGACAGTTAGAAATTATAAACTGACTCTAGAAGTACAGAATAGAATGAAAAGATGAAGAAGCTTATGCTTTAGACGTTCATTTTATTTCTCACTAATTAATAAGTGATCAAGCCATGTTATATAAAAATCGATTATGTTTCACGCAAATGAAGCTGCGAGATTTTAAGGTAAGCTTTCAAAATATTTATTTGAAAAATAACTTTTGATATTTTAACTATCTAGCAGTGATATGGTAGGCAGGGAAAGATTTACTAGTTATAAACAAATATTAGTTATTAATATGCGTATAACAATTATTTCTTATTATTTTATTGTCACCATGGCAACGCTATATCGCTTCAAAACGTCCAAGGATGTGAGAATGAGATTCTTTATATTATACCGAACTTTTAGCTCCAAGGTATGCCGCTCGTTATTGCTGAGCTTCCTGCACCATCATATGCCAAGTTTCATATTAGACGGGTGACTAAACTTTGGCTTCGCTCATATGACACAATGCTTTTAGAAGAATACATACCCTTTTTTGAACGCTGCATCCGCGCCTGCCCGACGCCTATAATTATCTTTCAAGTTTCATCTATCTTAGCATAATAATGATTACAGCAAAAACTGATGTTTAATCACACTAATAAAATGAGTTAATAGTTGAGCAATTGCGTTCCCTTTCACTACTAGTGTTTGCAGTGGCATTGAATAGGTAAGAACTATAAGAGTTTTCATCAAAGTGTTTGGGAATAAATTTTTCGCAGTTTTTTAAAAGAATCTTTGTTTATGTGATCGCTTTGACCCTCTAGCATTGCAAAAATATTGCATGTAATTCTACTAACTGCTTTCCTATTCCATCGGAGCACTTCTGACAAAGGGGTAGCTCAACTACCCTTAAAAGAAGGCTCCTGCCAACTTAAAATGTGCTGTGTCATCTCTTTCCTCTTTTTTTTTTCTTCTGGTTGTTACTGCAATCGTCTTGCATTTCATTTACATTTGTATATTTCTGTGACTGGATATTTGTACCGAATTGAATTAAATTAAATAAATAAAAATTAAATAACACTCCTAAGCATTTAAAAAATCGTTTATTTACATCACTATTTAATAAATATTCATACTGATTTTTTCACAAGGAAAACAAAATAACAGATTACAAATTATTGCTTCCCAGATTGACTGAATGAATCTGGGAAGCAATAATTTGTAATCTGTGATTGATTCAGGCGTCTCAAACAGTCAGTGGCGTTTTCATTACGATGTAACCTCTTGCTGAAAATGGTCAAAGATAAAGAAATGCAACTGATGACCTTAGTAACAATGACACCGTAGTGTCCTATCATATACACATTAGGGTCTATCATCATATAGTTCAATGCAACAGTACCCAGCGGTATAAGAAATCATATTTTGATTCACTGCACAGTTACGTTTTATGGTTTCTCAAAAGAACTGACGCCTTAATGGGCATTACTACATCGAAAATTTTATCATAATACGTAGGTTTGATATTTGCTCCAAGATACAAGCTTATTCATAATCTTTCTTATAAGCTTAATTGCAACCATCGAATTGCTGTGAACAACATTGCCAGTAGAAACTTCGCCTTAAAAGACACTAAAAATGACCAAAAGCGTGGCAAGACACGCTTATATAGAGGGGATCCGTACATTTATCGTTAAGCTATAAACGTATTTGTTAAATAACTTCAAAGTTATTGTCCGATTTCGTTCAGAATAATTTTCCTAGTGAGTTTTTAGCATTATCTAACAATATGGAAAATTTCAAGTCTCTACGTCTAATAGTTTGGAAATGCTAGGGGGGACCACCTTACGAGCAGACAAACGGACGGAGGGACGGACAGAGCGAAATTATAAGGTTTCCTTATATATAGACTCCTTAAGGCTCACAATAACCAAACGAACTTTATTAAACATAACGGAACATTTGACATGGCAGTGAAAAATTTTCCCTGGTTGACATAAAAAACGCGTTTAGATCTCGTAACTTTAACTGACTCCTAACAAGCCCCTGATCACTTATAACTTAATGCAGCGGTGTAGCGTGCGACTCTCAGCATCCATTGAATCTCGCCGACCAACTCATTACACCTGTCAGGCGATGCATAAGATGGATGCTTGTGCAACGACCATATTGTTATAAGTACGAAAATTTACGAAGTGGCCATTTCTCTCGTCTCAATTTTTGCAAGCAGGTCCTATAAGACTGTCTTTTTTACTACATTATTTTTTTATTAATTTTTTATAATGTACTAGCTGTTTCACGCTACATCGTCCGCACAAAATTAAACTCGCCCGTAGTAGGATACGACTTAGGGACCTTCTAGAAAAGGGCATACTCATTTCTCAAAGTCCGGCAACGCATCTGCGAGCCCTCTGGTGTTGCAGTTGTCCCATGGGCGTCGGTAGTCACTTAGGTGAACCGCCTGCTCGTTTGCCCCTTGTTATATTTAAAAAAAAAAGTAGACCTCCTTAATCGGGCTCTATCAAAAAAATCTGTTTTTAGCGGATCTTTACTAACTATAAACTACCTCCTTGGCAAATTTTATCTTTATACGTCTCGCAGTTTTCGAGATTTCGTGAAAGGTGACCTTTCTCTTTTATATATTATACCAAGACAGGTTATCACCTCTAAAAGCTATAGTTATCTAGTTTTCTACGATATTCGTTTTCCTGTACACACCCTTCTTATCTGTTTGAGACCTATTCAAACATTTTCTATCACAAAGTGACATTAATCGGGTCCCACTATTTTACGTGCCTTCCGAAACACGGAGGAGGTCGGATATCAAATTTTAACCAGTGCTAGAATGGGTCATCCCTCTATCATCCGGTCGCAGCAACAGCAAATTAACCTAGCGATCGACTCAAATTCCGACCACTGATTAGGCCACAACCTCCTCTTTTATATATAGATATTTTTACAATTGCTTTTGGTAATTAAATAATTATTTTGTATATTAGATCATCTCGTGAGCAATCTTAGTCAAAATAATTCATATATCAATTCTCGAGATTTACGATTTCCTATATGTACAAATGCTATCGGAACGTGATCACCAACAAAATTACTTGTGCATTTTATTGCTTCATTTTATATGTAGGTTTAAGGTTATGCGCAAATAGTCAGAAATGCTTACGATATTTTATTTTATCGTCGTAGCAACATTTTTCCATAAATATAAATGTATTACCAGAAATCGTAAGTTTTATTTGATAAGCTATTATTTTTTTACAATCTCCTTTATTTGCACTTTTATAAACATCATTCCAGCCATTATGTATACACTGCTGGATATAGGACTCTTCCAAGGTACGCCATTTCACTCGATCTTCGACTATTCGTAGCCAGCTTGTGCAGTCGACCAAGAAATTCGAATGTCGAATGATGGTCGAATGTCGTTTGTACGTCAATTAGTTAAAATATTCATTTTTGCTTGTTACGCATTACGCTAATTTCTGATAATAACCCTTAGCAAAATTTTTTTTAAGTGGGAACTGACATCGAAAATGGTAAAGCACTTTCTTGGTCGACTATAACTGCCACTCTTCCTGTATCGCTCCATCTGGTAGGAGGGCGTCCTACAGTTTGCCAAAACTAAGTCTTCACTCGAGCCCTTTCCTACTCAACCTACCATCAGTTTTTTGATTAATGTGACCAGCATTTCAGCTTTACTTAAATTTTTGTGTCCAGAAGGCGTATCTTCCTTTTTATCAGTCCGATAACTGGTTAGATTCAATACGAATACGTCACACCGGACTACCCTTGCTGCTTTTGTCACAATCCTTGTACCTTCCGTAACTGTAGCATCCACATCGTTTTTCTTCTTTCCGTGCCTTTTATGTCCTTTTACTCCATCCCTTCTTGTACTCCTACTCATTCATCTAATTAGAGTTAGCGCTAAGTTTGCAGTTCCTTTGGTCTGCAGCCCAATTCGGTTGGCTCATCCAGACACGAAATGAGCGTTATCGGTACCAGTACCTCTTTCTTACTTAAGATCGGCGTGCTGTGGCGGCAATGCTGGCACGTCAATTGATCGTATTCTCGTCGCGTTTTATTCAGCTTGTGACAATTCCCGGTGGTCTTAACCTTTTAACGGCTAGCAACGCATCTGTCAGACTTCTAGTAGTGCAGATATCCATGATCGGGAGTCACATAGTTGATGAATCGCCAACTCGTTTGCCCCTTGTAATATAACGTAAATAAATAAATATACTATATGAGATAAGACACTATTATTTCCTTTATATCCTTAATTTCCATTAGTAAATGTGCCTTGTGTCTATGTAGTCTATCCAATCCCATTCCATTCCCATTGTTTCAATTTTATAAACTTTTTATCTATTTTTAAAATTTAGAACATAAATGAATTTATGTTCTAAATTCTATTAACAAGTTATTATTTTTTTAGCTGCAAATCCAAACATCGAACTCGAAGACCTAATAAAAGCTAATGAATTTGAAAAACAGATGGATTTGCTTATCAAGCCCTTACAAAAGTTGACAGGTAACTTTCTAAAATAGAAGCAATATTATATAGAGCAATTTCATATAACCAAGAAAGAGTTTCACACTCAGATTAGAAACCTCAGTAATATTTTATTCAATTATGTCTCCGTGTTTATTTCAAGTCGTCTCATTATTTCCAGGCGTATTTCCCAACCACGATATTGAAATACAGTTCGATATAGATAATTCACCTAAATTGCCTAAACATCCAGGTATTATTGAAAGTCCATTGAGAGTGGTAATGGAAGACAATCCCGAAGACAACGTCAACAATGACAGACAATTTCTTCCATCAAAATTAGCAAATAAGTCAGCAAGACGATTTATATATAACGATCCAGGAACATATATTATAAGTAAGTTTAATTCAACATTATCATTTTTATCTCTTTTAACAACATTCAAAGATCCTACAACACTTTAATGTTTGATCAATGATGCATAGATTAAATATTTCTGAAGTGACAGATTCCCAAATCTATGACATAAAAACAAAATAAGCACTGGCACTCCGGGAGTCCCGACAGAAATAGATGGATGTGACTCATTTTAGTACTGGCTTTTCTAATATCCAACCTCCTCCGTGTTTCAGAAGGCACGTAAAACAGCGGGTCTCTTTTGATGTCAATGACATGGCGTTAGTCGTAAGATTGTAGAGATTGTAGAGGTTTCGGGGGTGACGATAGACGGCAGTTGGTCATCTTGGGTCGGTCACAGCCACATCCTCTACAATCTAGTCGAGCCCTGGTTGTTTTTGAAATAGGAGTCCTCCAGGGATCGATATTAGGACCTTTCCTGTTCCTCATCTATATTAATGATCTTCCTTACATTGCTAAGGATAATCATGAGATAGTTCTGTTTGCCGATGACACTTCGCTTTTGTTCAAAATTAAAAGAAAGCAATTAGATTTTCATGCGGTAAACAGCTCTCTCACTAAAGTGTTACAATGGAATGAATGGAAATGGAATCTTTGTAAGCTAAGCTTTTAAGTCGTCAATTCTATCACCAAATGATTAAAACAATAATAATAGTTATATACATATGAGGTTCATAAGTGCTTGCAAACTTGCAAACTGATGCGTTCCATGCCGATTTCGGCAACGGCGACCATCTTCTGTTTTTTTTTCTTTATGCAAGTAATAAGTGCGTTCTCACGTAACTTATGTATCCAATTTTAGCAGTGAATGTTTTTGAACAGTTGCACCTTGTGAGGACGCCATTGTCGTAATTATAATTTATATTTATATTGCTTACAAAAAAGTCTATATGAATCATTGATTTTGACTTCGTCTATGAACATTAGTTAGAAGAAGAAGAAGAAGAAGACAATTATGCTATAATTGCGTGATTATTTCGTTCCGTTGGCTTCGTTAAAATAATTAATTTAATAGTAACCCTCATAAACATTTACGTCGAAAGTATTATCACCAGAGTCGTAAACATCTTTAATTAAAGCATAATTAACAGTAATATATAATTGAAATAATATTAAATACTTCATTACTAGTGATAAGCATCAGGGAAAACTGGGTTGAGGATTGAGAGGAAATGAAGGGTAAGTGCGTGCTCGATAAATAGTATTTAATACTCCCTCGACATAATTAACGTTTTGGCCTTATTTCCGTACAAGAGTAATGAAAATATATACAAATAAATTAAATTCATATGTCTGTTTGTATTGGTAAGCAATTCATAGCATATATGTATGATAATAAAGAATGCTTTCGACAATTTCAACTTTATTTATAATGGCGTTTGACATTACATGGATTTTAATGACTTTTGATTTATGTTTCATTGAAAATGTTCCTGAGTTTTGTATCTGTGAAACAGTTATGTTCGTCCCGTTGATACGGAACGGGAACGGAAATGGGGACAAGAGCGGTAACAGGGACGGGAATGGGTATAATATTATAGGATAACAAAATGTAGTATATAATAATGCAACCCAACTTTCGAGGAGGACAACGTCTGCTGAACCCGCTAGTAATAATATATACCATAGAATCATGTGGTTCAGGTTCTATAATATTATACCCAATAAACTGTAGTCTATACATATACTTAATGATTTTAACTGATCCACTTTTAGCATTGGTTAACGGTTTAGTACCTAATATTAGGCTACTAATTACTGACTAATATTCCTTATATCACTAATATTGTTTAAAAAAAAAACAAACTATCTATTAATAATAAACACCGATATGTAAGTACCTAAAATATAAACTTTTATTTTATCAAAAACGCTATAAAATTATAATCCAATGAATGGTTGGAGAAGAAGCTCATTCAAAGAAGGGCACACACGCACACGCACACACATACACGTGCCTACAGACAAACACACACATACAATACTTGACAGACGCGAAACAGTCACCGTTTGGAGCAGTCAAGTAAAAAACACCGTCAGGAGCCGTCGAGTCAAAAAAAAAGATAAAAGTCGCACATTTCAGCGAAAATGTTTTTATTCAAGAGTTCCATTACACTCTTAGCAGCGAGCGGACCAAAATATTATGATCCGAGCAGTTTCAGCGGCACTCCTTAATCTCTTGTTTTACGACTTACTGCAATATTTCGCATTATACAGCCGCTATAAAGCCAGTCCTGTTACGACCAATGTTAAGCGGTTTTTAACCGACCTAAAAAAATAGGACACTTCGGCACAACGTCTCTCGAGACTTGCGATAGTTATCATTCGGGAAATATGCCATTCTTGTCTTTTCTTGTTTACATTTGAACCTGTCATATTTTGAGAGCACGCGGAGGTATTACAGTAGGCTGGTTTTCTTCAAACTAAATCAATCAATTAATTAATTTTAAACATATTATAAAAGCTTATAACATATTCCTGCTATAACCATCCCCGAATTAGACCAAAACTTTTGTATTTAGATTCAAACGTATCCAATGTAAGACTTTTTTATTTATACTGATGCTACAACAAGAGATGTATATTTTTATCCATTATTATTTTCGGTATTAATATTTTAAGATATGCTATAGAGTAATGATGACATTATCATGTCTGTACTAATATCTATATTCTTGGCCGATTAAAAAATTGATTGAATTTTTTGCCAAATTGATAAAACAGCGT
This sequence comes from Charaxes varanes, assembly GCA_024363005.1. Taxonomy (NCBI): domain Eukaryota; kingdom Metazoa; phylum Arthropoda; class Insecta; order Lepidoptera; family Nymphalidae; genus Charaxes; species Charaxes varanes. Next base: position 5,548,276 of record JANCMC010043217.1, read on the forward strand.
TTTAAGTCTTTAATAAATTTGACCAACTCCGTAGTCTCAGTGCACACACCAGTTGTAGTCGTTGACCCAATTTAGTAAAACTCGCGAGATAAAATGCTGACAAAAAGGAGGAAGTGACGCTAGGATAAAATTTACAATATAATAATCATTATATTCGCGCCATTATATGAGTTCCGTTTGTAAGGAAACCGCTCGTGCACAATAATGGGGGTGAATTTGTTACTTATTGGGGAATAATTGACACGTGCCTTGATATTTTCCGCGATTGGCTTAAGAAAAATGGGCTTTAATGTCGATATTTTCATACAAAAAATATGAGTACGTGTAACCTTTATGTGCGATCGAAGTAAAACTTCTTTGACATTGTGACAGGTCGATGAAGTTAAAGGTAGTGTTTTAAGTCAGCATATATTAATTTACGAAATTAAATACGTAAATTCACAAAAATGACACACGTGAATGATACACCACGTTCATTATGACGCTTTTCCTGAAGGCTACAGCAGCCTGAATATAATGGAGTTGAATATTAGGAAAAACTGTTTACTCAGTTTTGTTAATTCACTCGCAGATATAGCCTGTTTTTATATTACTAGGAATAGGGACAAACGGGCAAGAGTTTCACTTGAGTATCCTTGCACTTTATCCACTTGACCAACGCCCATGGAAATTGTACTACCAAAAAGCCTTTAAGGGGTTTAGGCCACCGATAATTTCCAAAAATCGAACGAACCGCAATGCCATCACTTGACGTGACAGCATGCCGCCACTTTAAGCCGATCTAATGTGATGCCGGAGCCAGATATAGCTTCATTTGAATGATCATTTCAATAATCATGTAGTGTAAGCTGGGGACTTTGGGTAGCTGCGCAAAGTTTTGTAGTACTTTGTAGTCTTCAAGGACAAAAATGTACAAACACTATGAGCTATATCTGCCTGCGTGAGAAAGAGGTACTGGTACCCGGACGCGCCGGCCCAATTCCGCTGCAGACCAAAAGGACTGCAAGCATGACGCTACCTCTAATTAAAAATTATGAATGTGTTTGTTTATTTTTGTTTCATCGAAGTGTCACTTCACAAATATTGATGATCATTTTGTATATAAGCCCTACAACTTACACTGCAATAAACTTTGTTATACCGATGCATATATGTATAAATTAGTGCTATTACTGGTACAGAACTAGCTGGTAGCTGTATCCGGTTGGCAAGGAGCCCAGAGCGGACTGGCTATAATTTGCACCTGGGACTTCGCTGTGTCACTTCATTGTGAAATTCTGCCAAGTCTTTAATCTGACGCTTCATTGTGAGAGCCTCTAAAGGGTTCCGACACAAATATATTGCTTGGTTTTAAAAATTATTCATGAATTTTCTTCTAAGCAAATTTGTATTTCTTTATATATAAAAGGTATTTAATAGTATATATAAGTATATCTCCTATAACGAAATTTTGAAAATGGCGGGACCTATAAAGATAAAGATAAAATTAATCCTTAAAGAAAGGATTTTTTGATAGGGCCAGATTAAGGAGGGCAAAGGAATCTCGCAATTTTACGCGGACAAAGTCACGGGAAACAACTAGTTAAGTCCATAATTGTCTCAATAATATCCTAATCTAAATCCATATTTTGTTAAGTTTTCAGCACATTTAACTTAATTAAAAAAAAAAAAAATTTAAAATTTTTGTTTGATTTGGTTTAATAAATTTAATTTGAACAAATTACATTATCGGCAATACATAAAACGCGTTACAGATCAGAAGAAATTTCGGATAAGGAAATGTTTCAGTTTTCTTTTATTTTGAATTGGGGACTGAACCTGGTACCTCAAGGATTGCACTTCGTCCCATCTGCCATTGCGCATTTGAGGCTCTTTTTATTAAAGACTCTTACAAACGTTTCGACCGATTCGACAACAAATACATCGTTGTTGTTGTTGTTTTCTATAAGCGTGGAATATATTTAATTTCCCTCATCAGACGAAATTAAAAAAAAAAGCGCATCACAGACAAGCATCCTTATCACTCAACTGTAGCATTAAAAAATCCGCACAAATCTTTCATATGCGTCCTGAAAATCCTTGTGGTACAGCGCTTGCATCTGAACAAAAAAGTATTAAGGTTTTATTCAATTTATATATTAATACATGAAGCGAAAACTTCAGGTACCATTTTAGGAAAATTACGCGGACGGAGTATTAAATTTGGCTCAATTGTAGTTCATATAGGGGTGTGCGAATGCTTATACTTTTTTATAATATTCAAATTTAATATATTAAATTATTAAAATAAAACCACACGCACACCAATGCCAAACGATTTACACCACGTATTGGATGATGTCAAAACGTAATCGTGACAACCGTATGAAACATTAATTGTCAAATTTTATTTTAATGTGAATAGAATAGTATACATATGTACATACGCAAAAAGGTTCCGCAAGTAATAAATACATGTTTGCAAACCTAAATGGCAAATAAATTGAACTAGAGATCGCCGGCTGGTCTAAATTCGCCCACAAACCTCTTAATACTTTAATATATTAATATTTTATATTTAAAAAAAATATTAGCATTCGCACACCTTCCTCTATGTAAATTATAATTGTGCCAAATTTCGTACTTCTCAGTTAGCACAATTTTCGCAAAATGGTACCTCAAGTTTTCGCTTCAGGTATTAATAAGGTCACGAACTTATCTTATAAGTATTATGAAGTACCTTGCTGTAAAAACGTAGCTAGCACGGCGATGTACGCTCCCTCCTTCTCCATGGAATTTTTAGCAGTGACGCGCTGTGCCAGAGCCAGGATCAAGAAGAGACTCAAGCAGCACCACCACACGTGGACTGTGAATGGCTCCATGAACATATTGTTGCTGCTTTGTCGCTCAGCCAGATATGTGAAGCCGACACTAGAGGCCATCCGTAAATTACGTCACACATTGTGTGATAAAGGACAGGGTGGTCAAAAGCTTGTGACATTACATGTCAAAACGAAAGAAGTTGAATAAATTATTTTTAACTAAAAAGAAAACCGCCTTCAAAAACAAAAAGGCAAGGGACTAAAAAGTAAAAAATAAGTAGTACTTTCATACGATTTGGTAGACACTTACTGATGCTGAAGTAAAGCACGCTAAAACCTTTCACCTAATGATATATATTATTTCACAACTAGTCATATATAATAGTTGATTTAATTAAATATAAGTTACTTGTAATATTGTGAGCACAACCTTTGAAATTCCTGAATAACTTTAATTGTTAAATACATGAAAATTATTTACTGAAACGGCCATATGCAAGAGACGTAGTCCAATTTCTTAAAACGTTCCGGCATTAATCGCAGGGCTCCACCCCCGAGGTCCGACCTGCCGTATTTCAGTTCGAGCATCATACTGCTGTTGTGAACTTCCGTGCTCCATAGCATAGTGGGTACCATCACTTCACTGCAAAACAAGACGCAAAAAGAATAGTTTGGAAAATCTAAAGTGCGAGCCTCATATTTCCTAAAAAATACGAGTTATGAGTCGCCATTGAAGTAAATATAGTTTTTCGTTAATTATAAATAAACCAAACAGAATTACACACCCGTTTTCAATAGAAAACAGCGCGCCGTAATTTTAAAGCTAATAAAAATACAATAACGTGATAACTTTACTGTTTCGAACGTGATCGTGCCAGATCCACACACACAGAAAAGCGGATGTCAAAGGAAATACTTTTTAAATCAGTTTCTTCTTACACTAAATGAAATAAATATACTATCAAAAGTGTTAAAACATGACTTTCATCTTAACCTGTGTGTATTTACGTTTATCAATAAGTGCCATACCTAAGAAAACGTCGAGGAGACGCTTGGTGGAACGCACTGTTAATATAATGTGACGTCATAACTAATTCGAGTATTTCGGAGGAAATCATTAAATTCTTGTCTTTTTTTGCTATAAAAACGTTTATATTTGTTGATATATTATTTTTTTGGCACTAGTAGATACTTGAGAACATTCATCATCATCATCCCACTACTGGGCAAAGTGCCTTACTCCGCTTGTACTACTCCTTACGGTCTTGAGCCCATCTGAACCAGGTTCCACCCGCGACAGATATTATGTCGTCGACCCATAAGAGGCCCTAGCAGGAACCGTTCGAATTCGAAGGTACGACTGTATTTAGGATGAAAATATTCGGTGCTAGGTCCACAGGGGACCAGTCTTTTTCGTGTCACGTTTTTAATTAATGCTGATGCAACCCGCGTTGATACTAAGGAGGGTCCTAGGTCCGAGGGTCCGTTTTCCTAATCTCGATCACCATTCGTCACTGCCATACTCCACCTGTCACCACTTCTTCGTGCCAAGGCCACTCACTTTACTTTAAGTGATTGTGTCTGTACATTTTCCGCCTCCGGAGCCATTTTTAAAGCGCGACTTTCCTACCTTTTTTGTCTTTATAATATAATAAAAAAAAATGAATGCATGAGAAACTAAACTACTTTGCTTTAATCCGCGAATGAATACGAGGGAAAATCGGCCCTACCAACCTTTGTGTCATATCCAAATAAAAGATATAAAACGTGACGTCAGAATCTAACCAATAAAATTCGCAATTAATAATCCAATTAATCGATCAAACTATAGCAATGTAGTTGTTACCTTTTGTTTATGAGCCATTAACGATCATTAACACACAATGTGCACTTGTGTACCAGGAAAACATATATACAAAAAGATTTATTGTCGGGGCGGGACTCAGCCAGCTGTTATGAAGGCGATGTCAAATTTAGCGACTCTGACCGATACTGAAGCTAACAAAAAAAACAATAACCTGATTTGTTGACTGTTCCGAACGTGATCGTGCCAGATCCACACACACACAGATATCCGGACGACCAAGAAAATACTCTTTAATCAGTTTTTCTTACACTAAACAAAATAATTATCTTTCTGAATTATCAAAAGTGTAAAAACATTACTTTCTACTCAATCTGTGTTTATTTATATTTATCAAGAAGTGCCATACCAAAGGAATATAGCCATTTACAGTTCAGGAAATCGCTCGATTTTGGTTCAATGAGCATAGGGCATTATCCCCAAACGCTTCGCGTCTGACGCCTGCAATATAACTTTAGGTAAATCTGTGAAAAATTTTCGGGCGGTATAAAAAATAATATTATTTGTTGTGTATAGTTTTCCTGTTTATTCGGCACATCTCTATTTGTTTTTACATATCATATCGTTTGCATCGATTACTATGATTTCGCCCCAATTAGATGGATTTAATTTTTGGTAAGAACTCTAATTCGCTTTTTCTCTTCTCTTGAATTTTAAGAAGTAAAAAACATTTCACTTAGTCCAGCCGTTCTGAAGGATATATGTATATAGGTACAAGTATCATATTTGTGCACTACGTCCAGCAACACATGCAAGGTAATTGATTACGTCATAGGTGAAGATGACAACATTATTCATTACAATGATTTACACTCATATTAGTCATCTGAAAAAATATATATCTACTAAAAGCGTAACTAGAAGACATCACAAACGACTGGCGGCGGAAATCCTTTTGAGATAAGTGAGATAAGAGATCTCTTGTATATTTGCATAATTACAAGTACATACCTTAATGACTTGCATTTTCTCAACTATCATCGTAACACAAGCTTATAAGCTTATTTTGAGAAGAAATGTGAGTTTTAGGCACATCAAGTATATATCATAGTAATAAAATAGCAATATATTTGTATCGCACATAGAAATTAAAACACAAACTTATAAAAAGCTTAACTGTATTTTTAACGAGAACATCAGGCATGTCTTAATAATTTCTCGTGTTCTTAATAATACTATTTCAAAATTATTCATTCAAACTAAACGTTTGTATATAATCTTATTGCACGTTGACCCCTCTAATTTATCATTTAAATTAGCAAAGGCCACCATTGCAAAATGTTTAAAGTGGAAATCTTTTGGCAACAGTCATATTATTCTAATGTTGACATAAATTTTATTATTCAAATGAGCCTAAAAGTTCAAGGTAATCTTCATTAGCACGTGGTGTTTAGAAATCTGAATTTATCGCGGTTCGGGAAACCAGAGACAAGGTTTAGTTTTCACTTTTTTAAGCATAATGTAAATAGTTATATGTTTTGCTTTAGACAATCATTTTTTTGCTAAATCATTTGACGAAACTGTTAACGGTGTTTATTTTAATTATCACTTGATTGTTCGTTTGTTGGAAATATTGTAAAATAAATGACAAATATTAGAAGTAAAAAAATATTTGAAACTTATCCATGGAAATTGGAACATGGAAGGTTTTTGCTGTGTCGATGTAGTACGAACTTGTTTCATTTTCATCTGGTACAAAGTTTTTAAGGTTATGCATCAGATGAAAATGAGAAATTGAAGTGTATATAAAATATCCTAGTAGTTCTTAATAATACACAAAAAATCTTCATTTGCGTTACACATAAAAAATGTTCCATGTTGTTTGTGATCACACGCATTTTATGCTTTGTGTGCTAACTTTGTGTTCATTTATCATTATATATGTTGACTGTTTAGCTAAACCAAACAACAGACTAACCAGGACAGCGCTACAAGGTCAACTACGCTTATTTTATTTAAGTTTTATTAAATACTAGCCTGTTACTTAATCCGGCCATGTCGCGAAATACTTTTCTAAGCGAACATCTACTAACTGCTTCTCTGACAAATTTCAAAGATTTTAGCAAAAGGAGAGGGACTTCTATATAAGTATGCGGAGCCCTTATACCCCCTTAATCCGACCCTACCGTGAAATCTGTTCTTAGCGGACGTCTGCTAACTACCTCTCTCCAAAATTTCTAGTTTATAGCGAGAAATCAGTTTTTTCATATAAACTTCCGAGAACTGTCGCAAAATCGTTCTTACAGGACCCTAGTAGCTAGCAAAATGCTACCTCCCTGCCAAATTTTATCTTCGTAAGTCAAGAGTCAACAGAGATATAGGACGAAATATGCAATTACTTAAGAATCTTTTGATATAGTAGACCGATTTTGGTGAAAAAAAAAAAACTAAATTGAGAACGCTTGTAGCACTGCCACGCGTAGAGGCGACTCGGTGGACTCCGAAAATCAAGTAGGAATTCTTCCACTTCCAACATATAAGCTGAGAGGTTTCGAACCGTTTTGGCGCATATCTCAGTGTAGGCAAATTTATAATTTATAAGGTTTATTCTACTATTTGTTTACAGTGTTATGTGTGCGCTAAATAAAAGTTTTCTTTCATTCTAGATGTTACGCGAAATATAGCTTGATAAGTCACAGTTACAGGCACAATAATAGCAAACGGTGTGGTGGTTTGATCCTAGTAGCTTTACGATTACAGTCCGCCGAGCCACCGTTGAACTATGGAGGGTTTATAGACCAGAAGTTTCTATTTTACGTGGTCGTAAAGTGAGTTCAGTGAATATATCGGTGGATAATTTATTAGATTCTAGTGAAGAGAGTGCAAGTAATGTAGAAAGTGAGCATCGGTTTGTGCAGAAATTGGGCTGGCTAATATATATAATCTAAATAAAAACTACATTTCCGTGATAAAAATATACATTAGATCTTTCTTGCGGGTTTGGTTCATCGAATTTATTAAATTTTATGTATTAGAATATTTAACACAATTCTATGTTTATCACGTCGAACTAAAATGTTTTTTTACTAAAATAAATTAAGAGTTAAAATATTTTATGTCTGTCTGTCGAAACGGTCGACCGATTTCAACGGGAATTTTATTGGTAGATAGCTGGATGTTACGAAGAATGACATATGTTAGAGTTAGAAAAATAATTCAAATTCCTCACAAAAATATAAAAACCCTCAAATTTAACAAAATCATTGAATTCACCCCGAAGAAGTTGCGGGATACCGCTAGTCTTAGGGCCTTTTTTGTCACTTCTTTATTGGGGGACACTGATACTCTAAAGTCGTAACTCTATATTTTTTTGTATTCTGATAATTGTGTAAATAAAGTTTAAAAAGAAGTGTAACTTCAACAGAATGGTCAGGATATTACGCGAACATTTAGTTTTAAAATTCTTTGGTTTTTTTCAGTTCTTATAGCTGTTATTCGATAGTTTCGAAAAACCAATCATACATAATGCCCATAAAGGTTATGATACAAGTTCGAGTGTGGTCATATTAAAAGTGCCTGGCCGTCCGTTCTTATTTGTTATCAGTGAGCCTTTATTAAAACTTGTTTAAAAAGGACTTTCATTAAATATATATAGGGTACATTTTGTCTCGCAAACTGCGAATGATGTAGGGTATAATACAAAAACCTCGGGTTCGTTGTGAGTGATAATTGAAAATCGCATTGTTAAAGCGGTGCAGTGTGTGAAATTTGACGTTTAATGAATTACAATGAATCCAGTCTCGCTCTAGTTCTCGTGGACCGTTTGTTTTTAATTTGATTTGCCGCCTTTCGGACGATTTTAGATATTAATATGACACACATTTTAGATTTCCTAGACCTAGTTTTTATTTGCAGTAGGTATGTTCTGCTAGCAGCGTACAAATTCAATATGAACACAATATCTTTATTAAATGACAAAATATACACTAACCAAAAATAAAAGTAAAACAGTACTATTTAAACGCTTGACTGTCGCTTGTCTGTAATTTTCGAAAATATTGGGGAAGGGAATGGGAACGAGAATAATAATATAGGATAACATAGTAAATATTAAAATAGTAAGTAACCCAAGTTCGGGCAGGACTGCGTCTGCTGGGTTAGCTTATATACAATGTTATGAACAGCAAAATCTTGATAAAACAGGACACAGGGCCCTCCCGGCCGGACCTGCAGATAAAAATCATTTCCACCGCCCAACACTATAAACTCATGATCTTGACTTGTCTACGTGTAATTTCGCAACCCTTGATTTTGCCGCCCCTTGATTTTGCCGCCCCTAATTTAGCCTCTCTGATCAACCGTAAAAATTTGATGTTGTAAAACATCGCAATCGGAAATTTACTAAAACACACAGACGAAATAGAGTTTAATGATGTTTCGAGACAAAATATATTTATGTATTTGTTTTGCACAACTTCTGCTGTCGTTGAACTGATTCTGACATTTTATTTCGGCTTTAATAAATAATTCAAATTACATCATTCAATTTAAATTCACAGGTAGTATTGTGCAAAGCAAATAAACTAAACTGCGAGCCTTGAAACCAATCCATGGCGACATAACCAATCAACACCATAACCCTAACAAAACATAATCGTACGCGCTATCAATTGTCAATTACGTATACAATTATAATCTTTAATAGCACGTAATAGATTTTATAATAGCACGTATGATTTAACACTGTACACCGATTGCACTGTGACAGTCGGTACCAACGTGAATTGAGTTCACGCTAATAGAGTCCCTAATCCTTAGAAATAGATGTTGTAATAGCGTATGTCATTAAGTTTTAATACTTAATGGGTGCGGTGGTTAAATCCCCATGTCACAAAACCAAATCGGAAGACGCGGTGACAAATAATATGTCAAGTAACATGTTATGGTAATAATTAGCAACTAAACAAATAGAGCGCGGAATTTCCTAGACCAAACAGGTTAACCGCTTACTTTTAATAATAATTGGGCGATCGGTTACATATTTAAGCCTAATTTTAAACAAAACATATTTTCCGAAATCACAGACAAGTTTATTTGTATGGGTTCATTTGAAACCAAGTCAGGCATGTAATACATTAAAAGTAACAAAATCTGTGTACGGATGGTGTACAGAATTAAAAAAGATTACTCTAATGCCGGAGCCAGACATAGCTCAAATTGTTTGTACATTTTTGTCCTTGGCTTTGAAATTGGTTAATTAAGTGTCCATCACGTCACATACACCACTTTTCCTTGATCCTATTTCCGTTTTTAGAGCAACATGTGATAAACTAATATCAATTAGAGAGACCTTCAATTCGTATCCTGATCGGTCGTTAATCAAGACAAGACCTTGATTGTTCGGAAATAAAAAGCTAATATATCTCTACTAATATTATAAAGAGGAAAGACTTTTTTTGTTTATTTGTAATAAATATGACATTACTGCACAGTTGGAAGAAAAATATTTTCCCTAATGAGTTTTTAGCATATCTATGACCGTGGAGAATTCTAAGTCTCTACATCTAATGGTTTATAAATCTTAGGAGGAGGGAGGGCACCACCTTACAGGCGAACAGACAGACCGGAATTATAAGGGTTCCTTATAGGACTACGCAATCATATTTGAGTTCGTATAGAGTAGGACCCAGGGGTAATATCACGCGATGGTGGCACTATAAATTAGGCCACGGCCTTGAGAAAAACCCACATTCAACGAATTGAGAAAGCGTGTTTAACAACCAGTGACTATAGCACTGTCGGATGCTGGAGACAGCTATAACTTTTACCCAACCATTATTGCCATTTTATAATAAATTATAAAAATAGTTATTTATTTATCGTAATCTAGACAATTATATTTTAATAGCAGTTTATCTGAATAACCTCGACATTTACTCTTGAATTATATTTATGTTCACTTTCATATAAAATTTTGTTTACAAATATTAAACCTTTTTACAGACCTTTCTTAATATAATCACCTTTATATCAGATGTCACTTAATTATAAAAATCGATTCTGAGATCTAATTTAGGACACTTTTATCCGTAATAAATAGAAATTTGATAAGTCTTATTAAATATAATAGACTGGTAATAATATCTCATAGATAATTTAGTTTAAATTTACTATGCAATGCATACAGTTGCATGTCAGCATTCTGAGTCTCACTGTGAGATATGTTTTTATACTTTTTATGACAATGAGATATATAGTAGATGTTAAATAAATTTCAGTGATAAATTTAGAAATCTTTTTAATTTAGAACAATAATTATGACACATCCATCGTTAATTGCCATTTTCCACCTAAAAAAACAGACAAAGTACCTATATACACGTAAATAGTAATTTTCACCATTGACCGTGATTTTGATCTATTATTATTTAACTATCTTTATTCTTCTGAACCTTAATAGTAAGTTTAAAATTATAAGTTAAACTTCTTAAATTATAACTTTTTAAAATTAATTAAGTACTTATAAAACTTTCTTTAAATTTCAAAATATAGAACACTCACCAAAAATATGGTCAGAATCCAAAACGCCCTAGACGCCCACTCTAAAATCCAGTTTAATTTTCACTTTGTTTGTAGATTTTGTTAATTTTTAACATAAAATACTTATTTATATTAATGTAATACGATGGCATGTAGTACCCACCGCAGTGAGTGTCGACTCAACACTGGCAGGCTATAATATCAGTAGGTCGCTCGTACGCCACTTAGTCATTACTACCTCTTTGGACTTTCTAAGGAACCTGAAAAAGTTACAAGTCCGTCATGAAGCGTAAATTAAAAAAGAACATTGTACGTTCTATTTTCAAAAAAGTCTGCCGCCATTTATTTTTGATATGAAACCTCGCAGGCGACCGGTTCTTGCGCACGGACTTCTCTCCGCAAGCGTTTTTCTAACTTTCTTTGACCTCAATAAAGAGCGATCGTACGATACGATAGTCAATTATTTCACCTGCATTTTATAATATCATGTTTATGGCGTTTTCATTTTCTAATGGATGGTTGGATGGAGTGTGCCTAGTAAGTAAATCTTTACTATATAGGAAATCGGTCGTAGTTTCTAAAATACGTAATACTTATAACTTACAAGGCATAATTGAGTTATTGAATTAAAATGACCAAAGTGGTCATGACATTTAAAAATAATTTAGATTAAAAGTATCAAGATTAGGATATACATTAATTGTTTTTTAGCAAAAAAAAAATTTGTAAACTTAAGTTTTGGTATCTTAATGACATTAAAATAATACCTAATAATTTGTACGGTTGCATGCCACGAAGAACTCTAGATGCAACTGGGTTGAAATATCAATAAAGAAAATATATTACTACTAAAATATCAATAGTTAAAGCACTACTTCGACCGTGTTGAATTGAATGATCTATAATCTTTATTCAAGTTCGATTATCTTTAGCTTTTGTGCAGAACCCTAATTCTCTTATTGTTATAAAACCCTTTCACGTACTAGCCGTTCTCATTCTGTTAAGGCAAGGCATAGGGATTCGTTTTTAGGTAGGTATATAATTATGAATTGTAAAAATTAACAACTATACTTTAAAATCTGAAGACGTTATAGATGGGCGATATGAATAGATGCGAGCTGAAGCTTAAAGTAATATGGTAATCATCATCAAATAAGTAATGCCTTGAACCAAGTGCTTAACGTTAATTGAATACGAGGCCAGCCGTAAATCTGGAGTAACTTGAATAACCCACTCACAACCATCGTCATTATATTGTTTTCCTAAGCCTTCATAGATCGGTATATTCAATTTGGTGTCTCAATAAATCAATGTGAAATTATTTTAAGTTTTCGAACATTTACATAACTGCGGATTACAAACGGTTAAACGTATTCTTTTATTTAGTTTAAAACAAATTATTAAAAAAAATGCAGGAATGTTGAATATAAAAATTATAAAAAATGAAGTTGAGAATAATTTTGATAATAATTTTGTCGTTGACACAACACCTAAAATTAATTAAATGTAGTTATGTAACAATGTCTTTTGTAGTACATACATAAATTCGACAATTTATGGTCAATCTGTGGAATGTATAATCTGTCTATTATCTATTCTCTGTGTTCAAATGGTGGACGTCAGTGTCACTGTCATGCAAGTATAAAAATGGCGACTCTTCCTCTTGGCATAAGAACTCATGCCCAAAAAGTTTGTAGCCTTTATAAAAGGGCTTTACGTAATTTAGAATCATTTTATGATAGACGGTAAGTTTATGTTCTTTAAAATACAATCGGACTAATATATTTCTCTTTTCAAGGTATCGTTACGTAATAAATGCTTGTTTTCATTTCCAGCTTTATTATTTTGAACATTTTTGAATCCATTTTTGCCCTGGCCTTAAGTTAATAAGAATATATTAATGAGCCGGCTAACACCTGAGGTTCCTATATTTTTTTAATTTTTGTAACTATTGGCATGTCGGCAACTAACATTTTTATCTAATTTTTTTAATAGTCTATGTATTTAATTTCGCTTAGCTTATAACTCAGAATTAGCTTTAATATCACAGTATATATGACCACATAACATCACGTAGGTTCAGAACTAAACTTTAACTGGGAGCAGTGTTTCACATTTTCTACAAGCCAAGCTTAAATTATTTATAATCCTGTTGAAGAATTGTTGGATTGATTGAGTTGTGTAAAAGTTAAAGTACCACAAACCATCTAAATAAGTTCAAGTTATAAAAACTTCAAAACATTGTCTAAAAATATTAAATAATTGTACACTCTTAAAACAAATTTAATAATATCTGAAATCAATCAAAAGAACAATATATTTTTCTAGTACACATTAAAGTTATCTTATTCCTTATAAACAATTTTATCAACCTATATTATTTACAGCTTTGAGAATAGAAAAATGTGATTTGTGAATAATTTGTATTTTTTTTTAGATCTTGTTTAGCCAACATCAACTTTAAAATTATAAAAGATTTTATCATTAAGTTAGTTATGATTTATTTTTGTATTATTTGGAAGCTGTATGATCAGTATTATATAGTACTTAAAGTTTTGTTTGATGTATTTTTATTGCAATTATTTATGACTTTCCATATGGTTGGGCATTTAAATTTATAAGTTGAAATAATATTTAATTTAATAATTTACAGACATGTATACAGATACCAAGCTGTGTTGTTGCGTGACCGCTTTGATAAAAATGCCAATTTAACAGACATGCGTAAAGCTTCTGAGCTGTTAAAAGCAGGGGAAGAAGAACTTTTCTTGAACCAACATCCTATTCCTAAAAAGTGTAAGATATTCTATATTTGTATAATTTTATTTGTTAAATAATACTTCTCATGCCCCCCTAGAAATAATTTTTAATCCCAGTAGAAGTTGTATCTGATTCCTGAACAATCTTTCAGTTGCGCAGAGTCCAGGCGGTGTTGCCCATGAGAGAGTTGTCACTCCTCCTGATTGGGTTCTGGACTACTGGCATCCCTTAGAAAAGGCTCAGTATCCTGAATACTTCAAACGTCGTGAAGAGAGGAAAAAAGAATACATCGCTATGTGGGAAAAGGAGCATGGGAAACCAGACCCAAAAGATCTCCAGCATTAATGATGTGTATAGTGTATTTATGATAGTAAACGTAATTGTACATTATTCATTGTTTTTATTGTCATATGTTTGGTCATTTTACAACTGGCTGGATGTGTAAATTTGCAAGGTTGACTGTTGTCGCACAAAGCAATATCACAGTAACGATTCAGATAAATAAAGTTATAAAACACAATCATTTTTACCAGCTATGAAAAGACTTTCTTAGCATTCCACGTATTCACCATGCAGGTACTGGATCTATGGAGCTGCATAGGAAGGAAGGACCATATCAGTAGATTCTGAAATGGTTTCTTGCTCTGCATATGGCTTTTTACCTGGACCTGGCTACCTCCTGGACTGGGACCTGCACCTGGGTTATAAAGCCCAGACGAGTACTCTTTTTATGTAGCCATTAACCCTCACCTTCATAGCCAGTGTTGGGGGACCCCTGCCTTGCCAAATTTGATATGATCATACTAAGGCAGCCGTAGATGTCCTTAATAAATAAGAATTTATGATAGTTCTTGACAAATCAAGGTAGGTTTCACAGGGATTATGCTGATATAACCCCCCCTCCTACCTCTACCGCGTATAAACTGGATTAGCATAAAAAAAAACTTACGACAATTTAACAACATCAGCATCTCTTAGACATTTACATGTTCACATTTATTGCAGGGGAATGGTTTCTACTTATAGAGCAACTCTTAAAATAAAACAAATACTTGTCTTGTTGTTTTTATTGGTACAAAATAAAGGTTGTCTATAAACCAAACTTTACATAAAATATGTTATTCTGATGTTGTGGATATCAAACAACTTTTTGTTAGGCAATAATCATAAACTTCATAAAGTCCTCGCTCACTAAATCTATTTTTACGCATATATTCACAGCAATCCCAAATTGTTCAAACCTCTTTTGTTACTTATTTTCTCAAAGTATATATACAAAATCTTCACTCAAATCCATTCATTTTATTTTAACTATTTAAAAAATGTGCTTCTCAACCTTTGCTGATTGTACCCAATTTGTTAATGTTAACAATAATATGTTTATAAAATATAACATAATAAATAAAAACAATAAAAATGTACTGAAAGATAAGAATTATGCATCTGTATAGCAAGTTTTTGAACAACCTAATTTCAGGTTGTAATTATGAAAAGATTCTTATAATAAACATTATTTTTTCATAAATATTGTAACAGTTTACCACAACAAACTTTTAAAAACATTTCCATGTATCTATTTTTTAATTTTTTACTAAAATATTTACACCCAGCGTCTTTTCAACCCTCTCTGCATATAGACCCCAAACCAATTAATTTAATACACTTTAAAAAGGATGCTTCCTATATATTTTTTACTATAAAGACTAAAAGTATTGGCTATGGCCTTGGATGCAGCATTGAGTGTTGTGAATAAGTTTTAACTTATAATTTAGTGTATTTATAAGACTTAACAAAAAGTTTCAATTAAGGTGAACATACATAACAAATTTATTTCCGAATATAGCGATTGTGGTCGATGGAAAGTATAACTATGTCAAATGCGCACATTAGTTCCATTATATATTACCCACACTTTTGTAACAAGTCCAGGGGTCAGCGGCCCATAAGTTGAGAAGCGCTGTGCTATATTACAACACTCATTCATCATTACTTGTGTCTCAGTTGCCCCCAAGAGTTTGTCCACGGCCCCAGTTGTGTCCCCCGAACACTGTTCCCCCACCACCCGCGGGCACTCTGGCCTGGGGCGCACTGCCGAAACCACCAACATAGCGTGTATCAGGGAATAATCGTTTTCTAAAATGGAAAAGGTAAGTGTTAAATTTTTGCATTTTTGAAATACAAATAGAAATAAAACTACAAGTTTTATTTTGCTTATCATTTATTTAAAACTAGAAAGATTTAAATTTCTCTTAAGTGACACAGTCGGATATCTGTATTGTTGTATGTAAATGACTATATAAACTTCAGAAAACTCTGACACATGTTGCTTGGTATAGATTGGTTTGAGGAGGTCGTGGCCTAATCAGTGGTCGGCTTTTGAGTTGAGTTAAGTTAAGTTGCTCTGGCTGCGACCGGGTGATAGATGGGTCACCCATTCTAGCACTGGTTTATATTTGATATCCGACGCTTACGAGACGTATCTTACCGCTTAAACTTTATCTTATTTACATTTCGTGCTCTTATCGCTGCTGTTAGTATGCAGTAATTAAAATTTGTGACTATTTTACAGCACATTTAGTTACTTGTAAAGCTTTTTAATGTTTTTTTTTCCAACGTAACGGTCAAATTTGTGCATTGTCAAAATCTATACTAACATGAGCCGAAGAGTCTGTTTACTTGCCTGAAAGCGCTAATCTCAGAAGCTACTGGTCCGATTTGAAAAATTCTTCCAGTGTTAAATAGCCCGTCTATTGAAGAAGGCTATATATCATCACACTAAAAAAATCACCTAATTTTACGCGGACGAAGCCGTGGGTAACAATTAGTTTAAAAAAAAAAAGAATTGGTGTCTTAATACAAAGTTTTTTCTGCTTTATAGTTTGAATTTGAGAGATAGCTCTGCTGTTATGTTTATGAGAGGCATTAAAATAACGCGAGCGAAGCTGCGGTATTAACACATAATCACAACATATTCATAAATAATATTCACAAAAAACAAAGGTAATTATGCAGTTTGAGTACTGTTTCCAAAAAGGCATATTTTGTTTTTTTTTCTGGAAGTTGTTGTTTACACTCTAATGAGTGAAATTTCGTCGGGGGAGGCTGATTTCTTTTTTCAACTAATGCCTGCTAAAAATAGGGCATTTTGGAGCATTTCGACGTTAATGTTGCATGTATTCGTGTGTGTGTGCATTATACACGTATACATGCATTTCTATGTTAAAAACCAAAAAAAGACAAATAAATGACCACCAAGCCACGGCGATCGCTGTGTAAAAGCAAAAAAATGTCAGCCTCCTCCGACGGAGTATCACTCAATCCGCGCGAAACGTAACTCTGCTACGGATAGGTTAGAAGAGGAAAAGCGGTCATGCAGTAACCGCTTTGGGCGCTTTGCGCCAAATGCTCTATTGTAGCATTAATAACTCGAAAACTGTACAAAAACATGTTAGCCTTCCGAAATATCACTCATTAGAGTGCAAACAACAACTTCGAGAAGAAAAAAAAAAACAAAAATATGCATTTTTGGCCAAAGTAATCAATCTGCATTATTACCGAAACAAACATAAAAAAAAACATTTAAAAGGTACAGTACAGTACAATACAGCCGAATTGAAAACCTCGTCCTTTTTTTAAGGCTGTTGCAAAAGTAAGCGGTGTATCTCTTCCACTGTTAAATATTTTATAAGCAAAAGTAGAGACATCACAATGGAGCTCCTGCTCAATGTGGAGTGCACATAAATAAAATACAAGGCGCTCTTGAATCAGAGCAGACGTTTGCAGGAAACGGGAAATGTTAAAAGCCTACGATAAACACCTACCTACGGATCGAAGCGGCGAAAAGAGAGCAGCGCCGCCACTTTTAAATCCCTCCGCATTTCTAGCCTTGAGCGTTAGACATAAATGTATAGTCGACCAAGAAAGTATTTTGCCATTTTCGGTGACAGTTCCTAGTTAAAGAAAATTTTGCTAAGGATTCGAAATTAACGTAATGCATAACAAGCAAAAATAACCCTTTTATTTATTGACGTGCAAACGACATTCGACTTTAGCGTGGCAAACCAATTTCTTGGTTCACTATACTTTTGGTTTGTTGCTTGTACTTCAGTCTCAATAAACTGAAATTAGTAAATTTTCGTAATGTATTATCGTATTGCATTTAGGGGTCACGGTAGATATTCAAAACCTGCGATCATGTGACGCCTCTTATCTTGGCGAAGGGGACAATACTGATTTTTAGTGGTGTTCCGGCGTTTAGCGTACGAGTCCCACACTCCCAGTTGAGACCGTACTTTAGTATCAGGTTCAGTGTCGACTGGGGTGCTTTTCCAGGTAAAAAAATTGTATTTCATTTAATTTGTTTGTAATTGTTTATGCCATTTCTATACCGTTATCTTCATGGTGGCCCAAAGAGAATTTTTAGGTTTAAAAAGTGCTCCAAATTGGTCATAGAATGGTCATAAATTGTTACTAATTTTGGCCGGTTGGTCATATTCCATCATTTATTTGCAGAAGAGCCAAATACGCGTCTTAATGAATATGAATATTTTTTTTCATTGATACAACTTTAAATGAACTCTTAGTGATAAAATTGGGGTGCTAAATACTTTTGTTTAGTTATAAATGACCTTGGAAATTTATACTGTTTTACTGTACTCTTGTAGTGGTACCCGGACACGTCGGCCCATTTCGTCTAATTAAACGTCTGATTAATTAGAGATGCTAAAATTCCGAGACGGTGATATATTAAGCCCATCGCAATCATTATAGTGTGGATGACCAATTGGTTATAACCCCACTTTATGGTACGGAACATACTAAATCTGAGCTATAAATATGTATAAAAACGAACAGTCGCCTATCCCAAAACCTCCAAAATCACGAGGGGTATATGAAATTTGGCAAAGATGTAGTTTTTAGTTAGTAGACATCCGCTAAGGACGGATTTTTAAATAGGGCTAGATCAAACAGGTGTAAGAGCTCTTACAACTATAATTTTACGCAAACGAAGTCGCCGGAAACTGCTAGCATTAGTAAGCAGTATATTTTCAGGAAATATTAATACAAATCGTAGTCCTTGATCTTATTCACGTCAAGTGTAGCGTTTCAAGATTATGGTATTGTGCAAAAGTGTGCGAAGGTTTTCTTGGGGGTTTGTTGGGGGTTTGTTGGGGGTTTGCTTTTGTTAGCGCTATTTTGCGACAATTAACATGTATTATAGATATGCGATGTAATATGTCAGGAACTATTTTATTATCGTAAAATAAACCTAGCAGAAAATAATAAAATTTAATTAGAGTTTGATAGAGCTTGCATTCCTTTTGGTCTGCAGGTGAAATTAGGTGAAAACATTTAACGTGATGATATATAGCCTATAGTTTCTCTCGATAGATGGGCTTTCTAAAAATATAAGAATTTTTCAAATCGAATTAGTAGTTGCTGAGATTAGCGCATTCAATCAAACAAACAAACTCTTCAGCTTTATATAATAGTGTAGATATAAGCGATTTTATTTATCTTTTAAGTGAAGATTGCTCTAAGAACAGTAATTGACGCAAGTATTGTCCTAATTAAAGAAGGCACAGTTAAAATGATAAATTTGACCAAAGATTAAAGATAAAGTAACCTAACCAAACAGACGACTAACCAAAAATCAGATAAGTGATAGTAATCTGTCCCATCACATTACGTGTCCTTTTACACTAACGCTCAGAGGACGCTTAAAGTTGTTTAGTATGTTTGGTATTGCACTTTGACGTTTTTTTATGTTACAAGGGGTAAACGAGCAGGCGGTTCAACACCTAAGTGACTACACATCTACTCTACCAGAAGGCTCGCAGATGCGTTGCCGGCCTTTAAAGAAAGATTTAGTCCACCGAGGACTCTCACAAACCGAACGAAACGCGACAATAATACCATTATTTTAAGTGACAGCATTGCCGCCGCTTTAAACCGATCTTATGTGAGAAAGAAATACTAGTACCCGGACGCGCCAATCCAATTCGGCTGCAGACCAAAAGGACTGCAACCGTGGCGCTACCTCTTATTCTCTATGCAATAAAAAATGCTTACTTGTTTAATAATACTAATTAATTAATACAACAAAGGTATCAGTAGTTTTTTAAAATACAGTAAAAACTATCTAGGATTCCTATCCTCTTAGCCTCTATACATAAAAATATTATTATACCACTACCTTCATGAAAACGATAAACAAATTTGACATGTTATCAGGTATTTGGTACAACTTAATCATTAAAATTTTTCAAAGGTCTATGGTATTGAGGCTTCGTCTATTTGTTCCTTTCCACAGACTGTAGATGAATCTCCATATTTGTTATTAAAATATCTAATTAAAATCGTTTTTAAATTCAAAATGAAAAAAATCCGAACGTTTTTGTGCACCAGTAACAAGGTCCATAGCGTGCGGTGTAACTTACACCAACCCAGATGCAGATAACACAAGAAATAGTGTTGAGTGTCCATTTGTTACTCTTAAATATATGATGGGCTTTTAAAAGATTCTTCGTAATGATTGAACGTGTTAAATGTATCACTATTTTCAGGCCTTTTTTGTGAGGGCACACGCGGGCATACTAGTGCTCTCAAAGGAAATGTCGAATTATCTAAAAACTAAAAAAAATAAGAATTTGGAGATCAAATGGGCACGTAGAACCCAGTCCATTCAGTGGAAGTTATGTGTATAGTGGGCCAAGAAATTGATTTACCACGCTAAAGTCGAATACGTTTCAATTAGTTAAAAGGCTTATTTTTGCTTGTTTATGCATTACGTTAATTTCTAACAAACCCTTTGCAAATTGTTCTTTAACTAGGGGCTATCATCCAAAATGGTTGAACACTTTCTTGTTCGACTATACGTCTCTTTCAAATTTCTGCTCAGGTTCAAATGTAGCCCCTCACACGCTCCGGTCTACCTGCAAACGTTTGCCTGTATAGGTTAGCCTCTCCGATAGACCGTGACGTGGATGGCTGGCATTTATTTTTTATTTAGAGCTTATCTTTTCCGACTGCAGGGCAAAGGCCTCTCTACCCTCTTCCCATAAGGTTTTGTCTAAGGCTATGCGTTGCCAATCTCTATTATAATCCGTGATCAATCCGCCCAGTTTCCAAAGTTATATCACACCAAGTGATTTATAAAATCTAGTAAATCCTAATTAATACTTACTTTTCCTACGTCTCTCAAAAGCCTTCTCGAAACAAAGCAATTAGCAATGGGCGTCGGAAATTATTTATACCCAACACTGGGTCAACCACAGGTCATTCAAGGATATGAGGGATCGCCAATGCAAATCATTTTGTATAGTTTAGTTTTTTTCATTAAACTTTAAGTATGGTGTTGTAAATTAATATCAAAACATGTAAATTTAATTTTGCGTTTCATGTTTCATTATTATTTAAAAATGAAACTAACTACATTATGTTCTCCTTAATTTTTGTGTTCACGTGAAAACAACAAAAAAGAAATTCTTATATATTTCAATCTTGCAGTCCTGTCTCTTGCAAGAGCAACTATTTTGGTATCTTTTCTTAATTAAAACTGCGTCAAAGGGAAGTAATTTGTTAGCGAAGCAGCTTGTATGGAAATAGATTATCTAGATTCAAATCTGAGAGTTGAGACCAAAGTCTTCGTCGCATCTTAAAGTCGGTATTTCTCAAAGGGATTTCAAGTGTTTTTTACAAGATGAAACCCGCGATTTCGACCGCGTTAAATTCTACGATGTTTAATATTTGAAGGCTCTTAATTTTTGTTGTGCCAACATTGAAGTAGAGATTTAACTCGTAACAACTGTATGAGAAAGTGTCGTCGAAATCAGTTCAGCCATTTCGAAGATTACTCGTAATGAGTAGAAATACAAAAATATTATAAATTGTAATTGTATTATAGGTATCATACTCGTATATATGATATGTATATGTCATCGTATCGTAGTCATATGGATTTAGTTCAGAAAATCTTTTTCGACGTTAAGTACAAACTACTGCGTGCTGTTTTGTTACTACAAGAACTTTTTTGTAACTGAAATGTAATGAACAGTAAATAAATTTAGCCAAGTCAGATACTTGGACCAAGTCACATACTTGGACTAAGGTGTAGAATCAATGAAGTTGCGACGTGTAGAGCAAGGACGGGTAGAGTTAGAGGCGTGGCTTTGATAACTTTTTCACACTGCTATATGGTCTCATTGTGGCAACATTTTAGATGAAAATGTTTTTGGTGAGATATTTTATCAGCACGATAACATAATTTACAACAAGTTCACGACGGATGCTTGAATATTTTTGTAACTGCTTGTATATAGAATTAAAGATGCTTATATTTCTTACTTAAATAATAATATTTTGATAATATGAATATTGACAGCGCTACCCATACGGTTATACTGTATAATATTTAGACGTTAAAGTGCAAAGAATTAAAACTCGCACACTTATAAAAACCAAAAATATATTCTTTTCATTAGTACATACATATTTCAACACAAAAAATTAATACGTACACCGACAGGCACTAAAAAACGAATACACTCTGTCCATAAAACCAACCCTATATTATCGCGGCGAATACTTTGGGTTCTCCGGCGCGTAAGTGAAGCTTCTCAGCTCGTAAGACACGCCATTTTGATTTTCATAGCCGAATTCGCGCATTTCATTCTTGATTTCCGTGTCGAAATCACTACACCCGCCAAAAACCCGGTTCGGCGTGCGACTGGTTGAAGTCACTGTCGCCTGATTGGTGGAATTATTGTTTGCGCTGTTTTCTGATTTCTGATTGGTGGAGGATGATGACGCGGCTGCCTCATCTTTGTTCTGATTGGTCGGTAGAGGTCGGAATAATGCGGAATGTGCCGTAGCCGTATCCAGGTCGGCTTTTCGGGATACCAGAATACGTATATCCGTGTGCAGGTACAATTTTCCAGATTTTGAAGTCATAAACCTGCAAGTAAAGGCAAAGGCTAAAAATACGTATTTCTTTATTAAAGTAACTTTTAACGCCTCGATCCGGTAGAGTAATAGTTCTTTATTAAAAAGGACATTTAAAACCGCAGTAGTAGTGTTCGTGACCACTTTAAGGAGTACTCTTAATTTGGAATACTCTAAATTATGGTTTCTTCCTCTGCAACGCGATGAGCTTGGCAACCGCTCGGTGAATCCATGGAATGTCACGACATTCGTCTCATATAAACCAAGGTTATATTGTCTATTAAGTGTTCCTCTTTTCGAGTCAGCAGTAAACCTAATGGTCCCCGCCCAAAACGCGGCCACGCAGCACCGTCTGTAACTCGGATCAGATCATCAAGTGTACAGATGTAAGGGCAAGAGGGACACAAAGTGCTCCATAAGCTGAGGAACCACACCGTACAAACACTTCAAGTTAGAGTCATCCAAGAATCTCAAGTTTTAGAAAATGAGCCTTTTAACTAATTGACGTGCAAGCGACATTCGACCTTAGCGTGGCAAACCAATTTCTTGGTCGACTATGCCTAATACTGCCTTAACTTATCGCATATCTATTCACAGGATGGGCCCAAACAATATGATGTTCGCTATATCAACCGATAAGCGGCCGTTCAAGTATTACGTAACACATTTGGGAGGAGGGGGGGGGGGGGGGTCTTGCATACTAAGCAAGTCATAACACGAAAACATAAAGTATGTGATCTTATTTTTCCTAAAACGTATGGGTACTCATGTATTGCCTTTTAGAAATCTCTTGCTGTTGTTATTATTACCCAAAATGCAACTAAAACAATAACAAAGGTATTAAAGCAACTTTTCGGTACTTGTAACGTCGCGTTAAATGGGAGGGGGGTGAAAAATCTTCAAAAATTGCGTTACGTAATACTTGAACACCCCCAAAAAGTCGTAGGTGAGCATTACCGCCACAACAAAAGCATCTGCTCATATTTGTTATCCTCAGTCATGTCACATGAATAAAACCTCCTTTAACAAATTGTTTCTGGACCAGACAGACAAGCAAACAAAATAGTTTTAAGTGACGGACGATATAGATAAGGAAGATTTATTAAACGCCTTTATCAACATAAAATTAATTAATGTTAATTAATGCAAATAGTGTTTTCTACTATTCACGTGATATGTAATGTACGAAGGCCTGTCCAACACCTGTCACTCTTCACCTCATGCAAATATATATTTGAATGAAGCGTGGAGCCATAACACCGGTTACAGTGACGATTATGGTCAAACCACAAAAGACCGCAACATTAATCGACATGTGTCTTAAAATTAGTGATATTTTTTTTTATTTGTACGGTTTCACTTATCATAAAAAGCCAGTGCATTTATGATGCTTTTTATTAATGGTTGAATTCTTATTTTAAATCTCTCTCAGTAGAGGAATATACAAAGAGGAGTGCCGTAAGACTAGTACAACGGAATTGAGGGCTAGTCATTGAATTTTTATATAAAATTTAGCAATTTACCTATTGTAAAATTTAATGTACGTGTAAGATTACACGATCTTGATTTTTTTAAATTATTATATAATAAATAAATAATACGAAAGAAGGACTTTAGTTTTCTGCAATTTATATATTTAAAATTATGAGTCTGTCTTCATTATTGGCAGTGAAAAGAGGCCTCCGCGCGTCAATGCCGTGTGTCACAAACGTCTACGTGACATAAATATTTGTTTAAACGTATTAAATGTTAAAATGAAAACAAATATATGGTGTATTATTAACGTCCAAGTAGGTAATTTATTTACGTTGGAAAAAATCTAGAAGTGACTTGTTTAACGATCTAGCTAGTCTCTAGAAGTGATTTTTCCAACAAGCCAGACGATTAGTTAAGTAACGGATTTAGGTATATAGCATTCACTCATTCATCAGTCATTGAAGATGTTTTAATAAGAGGCCTAAATTTTATTTGCTTCCTGGAGCCTTTCTTATATATTATTTAAATATATAAATAAATTATTATAATAAGATTACGTAATTAAAGCTTTAAAAGTAGGAGTAACTTATAAAAAATAATAATTAAAAAGTTAATAAAAATAGAAAACTTCGCCTCTGTAGGTCAAAGATTGATCGTTTAAAAAAAAATATTCTACAGCAGTTTTAGAAAATAAAACGCACACAGACTTTTATCTTTCATTTTTCCTCCTTCACCTTTTTTCTACATACATTTTTGCAACTAAATGTATAAAGTTGTTTTTTTTTTAAATAAATAATTACCTAAAATGAAATTCTTAAAAATTTTCTGCTTCGGAAGCCACGAAATTTAATCCGCCGGCGGCGAAAATCTATTCAATTTGTTTATTGTTTATATATGTAGTTTTGCCTTACAAAATAATATTAACACAAATAATTGATTCGTTTGCTTTTTTTTCTGTACTTTATAAATAAATATTTAAATAATAACACATAAAAGACGATTTCGAAAACGAGAATCTTTATAAGTAAATAAATTAAGTAGGTAGGTACCTAAAGGTTTCGAGGAGCTAGTATTATAAATGAGTAAAAAGGCGTTTGTAATTATTGGAGCCCAAAACATATGTAACCTGTATAACTATATAGTATTTATTAATACGTGAAACAAAATCTTTAGATATTACATACTTTACGAAAATTGCGTCAAACTATATGAAATTTGAATTTAAATCACAATTATAGTTCTTATAAGGGGATGGTGATATTTTTATAAAATACGCATAATAATTAAATTACTAAAATAAAATACACGCTCACCAATGCCAAACGCTAATTTGGTCAGACCAGCGTGTAGGGGAGCGACCTCGTGATCTTTTGCCCTCAACCTTTCCTACTACAACCAGTTTAGATAAATTTTCTGGTTCTCTACGGGCGATATGACACACACACACACATATATATACACATATGTAGATGTGTGTTTGCGCGCGTACGTAGTAAATGTATGAGTGCTATATATAGCACTCGTACATTTACTTTGTGCTCGGTGCAACAATCTACTATTAAACTATATTGGAAAGTGTATGTAAATGGTTTGTTTTTCTTACATATGCCTGGAATAGACATGAAGTAGAGTGCTTTAATGGTAATAACTCTATTTAACTGTGAATTTGTATCCGAGACTAATCTCATTAATTTGTTAAGGCTTTAACTCGCACCCGAAAGCCTTTGGGCATAAAACGCTAATACGATCGCCATTTCCGCCTTGCTCACAAATCGATACAGGGGCATTCCATTTAATCTCATTCCATCGTAAATTTTGATTAAAGATAAACGTTAAATTACGTAATACGTAGCCATAGCGGAAACCAAGGAGAGTTACTTTTATATAGGATATGTGTTTTTTTTCTATGTTTCTGTTATATAAGTGTGTGCATAGTTTCAAAAAAAAAAATCAGCGGTAATTGAAAAAGCGCATATTAAATAAAAAGTGGCCAAAACTGTTTTAAGACACGCCTATATATAAGGGTTCCGTATCCGATACGTGATAATGCTAATTGTTAAATAGCTTCAAAACTTGTCCGATTTCGCTCGAAATAATTTTCGTAATGAGTTTTTAGCATGTCATATCAACATAGAAAATTTCATGTCTCAACTCTAGTAGTTTGAAAATCATAGGGGGCGGACCACCTTGCGGCCGAAAGATAGACAGACGGACGGACGGACAGAGCTAAGCTATAAGGGTTCCGTGTAAGACTACGAAACCCTAAAAAACAATAAAATACTCTTGTATTTTCTTCTGTTATATTAGTTAATACTGCAGTTGGCGGTTTTGTTATATTTAAAACGACGTTTCATTCATATTTATTTTATGTATGAGATCCAAAGAAATATATCACATTATTTACTTTCTTTTATATTTTATTCTAAGCTTTTGCCAACCCTAAATACAGGGCCGGGTGTTATGCGTTAGGCATTAAGCCAACAGATGGGACAATATTCGCCAGAAAACATGTAGAGCATTTTGTACATTGCCTACTGTTATGACTTTTTTCTATGATATATTGGTTTTGCGTGTAACCCGCTAATTCAGACTAATAGGCATACCTAATTTTCATCGCCTACACGAGGTAACTACTCTTCGATGATAAATTAGTTTTTTTTTTTAAATAAGAAAATATTTGAATGAAATTTAGTACTTTTTTAATAACGAAGTGGATCAGTTATTGAAATATTTTATTAACTCAATGTTGCAATTACTTGAAAATGGATATAATTTAAAAATGAAGTATGAAAAATAAGTTTTTAATATTGAATTACCTTGTTTAATTCATGAACGCATTTTGGCATTTCACAGTTGTTTTGTTGAAGAACATATGGATCGCCAGTGTATATTAGAAGTTCGGCACTTTTGAAGGTAAGAACTTGAGGGAATAATTTGATATTAAGCCTTCTTATATCAAGTTTAGTCACGTTCAGACATGTACGTCGTCAGGGTTACAGAACACGATATAGAAAACCTTTTATGCGGAGAAAACAATATTATTTTCTGGAGCTACAAAAATATCTTTTACACGTTTTGGCATAATAATTCAGCCTAAAAATGAAATGTAGTCCTTCGTTTCTGTTGTAGTCCATCGAATGGTATGTATCACGATATATCTGCAACTCAAGAAAGATATTATTCATATAATTTAATGTATTTTAAAAATGTTTATCAGTCTCACTACAAAATATATCTCAGGCAAATGTAAAAAAAAGGTCAGGCAATAGAGTTTTAAAATGTGTTAGTAGCTCGGCTACTAACCGAGTATTAATAATGCATACTCTCTGACACTGCATTGTATTGTTCACTGCCATGTGTGTACAATAATATGGTGATTACTGAAAATCAGCGCTGGAAGTGGGTACATACCCGTACATCCCTTCCAAACTTTGCTGAGAAGTCATGTTCTTTTGGGGCATCACTCTATGTATTATTTATTGTCTAGTTTGTCAAATAAATATTTTCTTTGACTTTACGAAAGACTTTACGAATTCTTTGTAGAGTCTATCTCCTGAAGATGCTTCGCTATCGAAGCGAAACGTGCGTTGAGGCACATCGGAAAGTCAGTGTAGTGCTGTGCTTTGGTGGCGGATTCGGTGGTGAAACAAGCCAGGCCTACACAGGACTGATATAAAAACTATTTTTAAAACGTAAAAATTTTATATATACCGATGTAAGTCCATCACTGCAAATATATCGTTGACTTTGGCCCTTCACGCAAGGACCATTTGATCATCGGGATCGGAGAGGACATTTTTAGGTCTCCTGCGTCTAGCAGGGGCCTGAAGGTTGTTGGGGTCGTAGCTAGAGGCTGCCACAATTAGAGGATTGGGGTGTCGGAGAGATACGCATGCAGTTCCAGAGTGTACAGACTACACTCTACATGAAAATCATCTATTTAACTATCAATACGACGCATCCATAATATAATATAATATACACATTTATAAATAACACAAACAGTTTTTTTTTTTATTATTATTATTATTATTGCAGATAGACGAGCGCTTGACCGCAGTCACACTTGATAAAGTGTATATGCGGTCTACGGTGGAGCGCGCTTGCCTAGAATGAACCTATTCACTAACAGTTTATAGTTGGTGAACATTAAGATCGGATTTTTCGATAAGGCCATATTAATGAATCTAAGTCTCTCACAGGCTCAATCTTATGCGGACGAAGTCGCGGCAACCAGCTAGTAACATAATAAATCAGAGGTTTTCTTGCTCGCCGCTCACCAATGATTAATATTAGCGCTATGCGGTACAGCAGAACTAACATAAATATTTATGATTGCGATACCAGAAACGCTCGGCCTGATGGATTGGGTGACGTAGCGAATGCGACTGTGACGTCACACCTACATAATCGCCTCAAACCGATACTAGATACGCGATAATCGGTCATACTCGTGACTTGTTGTTTTTTTTTAATTCAGTTTGCCGTATGCTGCACATTTTCCTCGTTTACCTTATAAGTAACGTGTATAACGTGGGCTTTATTAGTGATTTAGTGACTAACTAATGCCAATCTACAAGCGGTCTAGTTAATTTATTAAGTCTTAAGATATATCTTAAGATGATATACAAAGAGTTTGTTTGTTTTTATGAACGCGCTAATCTCCGGAACTACTGGTTCCATTTGAAAAATTCTTTCAGCGTTAGATAGTCCATTTATTGAGGAAGGCTATAGGCTGTATAACATCACGCTAGGACTAATAGGAGCGGAGCACCAATAAAGAATGTTTCAATATCGGCGGTTTTTCCTACTTTTGAGGGCATCCGCTGCGTGCGCTGCGTAATCGGTTAAAGTCTCGAAAAAATCATGTTTGACGGAATTGTTTCCCTTTAAAAGCTCTAAATAGAAGTCCGCGACAGCATATGTCCTTCTCTTCAGGTTGGCTCCCTATAAATCTTTTTATGCTAACCACATTTGTTCTAAAATAATGCATTATTTGCAAAGGTGTTTTTATAAACATGATATTGATCTTTATCCAAAACCAATTTTTTAAACCCCTAAGTGATAAAAGTGACCCACGCGAACGAAGTCGGGGTACATCTAGTCTTAACATATTCTTACATATATCTGTATCATGAAGGTCCTATATGAAAATGTGCGTTACGGTAATATCGTAACGTTAGTCTGAGACGGTGACCTTTTTGTCCGAACCACTATAATACCCACTGTTTTGATATGTTCATCTTATATTGTTAAAATTTTAAGTTTGTGTTTAGGTCAAGTTAAGTCTCTATCTATCTATCTACTAATCGCACCGGTGCAATATAAGCATGAAAACATTCCCCTTGAATCGCCCTGCTTAGTACAGTCTAAAATTGCAATAAGCCCCATTAAAATCCATTATTTTTAAATTGTGAAAGTAAATATGAATTGCAACGTTTGCTTGTGTGTGCAGTGATTTTAATGTAAACTCAAACTCAACTGCTCACTGCAAGGTCAACTAATAGCGGAGATTCGGCGGTTTGGAGGGACGTGCACTTTTAGATTGTACGCACTCTAAAAATATATGCATCGATCAGATAGCCTAGGTAGCACGTACATTCTCGATAGTTTTACTTACTTTTTACACAGCTTAGTTGCTAAAATTTTGCTAGCACAAATGAAATCAGAACTCGCATGTGTCGAACCCTCGACGTTACTGCCATGTAAGTCGCGTCAAATGGAAGCACGAACGTTTGTTTGACGTTTCGTTTCGAACGTAAAAGTAAGTAAATCTATCGAGAATTTTCGTGCTAGGCTCTCTGACTCCATCCAATCTTTCTGTCATATAAAATATTGGTTATAATAAGATAAGGAAAAACTTACAAATTGTTATTATCACGCATGTAAGCTGGTATATTTTTTTACAAGGGAAACCCCGGTACCGATTTACCTTAGTGCTGTTATATGTATACTAGCCGTCTGCCTGGTCGTGCAGATGTCCATGGGCGCCGGTGGGCACTTCGGTGCCTGCTGCCTGCTCGTCTGCCCCCTTGTAACATAGAAAAAAATAACATTTAAAAATATATGAAAATTAGATGTCTGTCGGCATCGGGGCAACTCAAACAACCGGTGGTTAGGGCTCCAGAGAGAGAAACCTCCTCACAATACCGCCTTCTGTATTCAACTCTTGATCGAACCATCAAGCAAGAGCCTCTTAAAATGACGGTCGAGGCTCTTTGCAATGAGATCATTAACCGAAACAACTATAGGAACAATAATTGTTGAGTCCACAAAGCGGTAATCTTACTGGCAAGATCTAAACAATTGGGTAATTTCTCTTTTTCGGCCTTAATGAGATTATCATCATGCAGAACCGTAACACCGACAATCATTGCCCGGCACGATGATCGATCCTCTAACACGATGTCAGGTCTATTGGCGACAATATACCTTTCATTGATAATGGATGGATCCCAGTAGAGCAGGGTACGACCATTTTCTAGGACTAGCGCAGGGTAACTGCAGTAGGGAACCACCATTTTGAGAAACATATTGAAGAGCGACTTATTGATTGATTATTCAGTTTATTATTAGTATTCTTGTAAGATTATTAAAACTAGCTGGAAATCGGAGACAAATCTATTTCAAAATCTTTAATTATTCTTAGTAGACCTCGTATTCCAATTGATTGTAAATTGAAGAATAAGAAGCGAATACCTATTAAGAATGTTTTCGCACCAACGCTTGGTACAAACATGTAATATTTGATGGAGGGAAAACGGGACTATTATTAATGCCTAAAGAAGCCGTAAAACGCGTGTACATTGTAACAATTAATTTTATATGAAATATCTTTAATACAAACATAATATAAAACAAAGTTGATACCCGTTTTTGTAAGCTTAGACCTTTTAAACTACGATTTCAATGCGTTTTGCATCAACAAAAAAAGGGTTTCAAGGAGCAGGCTTATATTATAAATGCATATCAACTAGCAACTGTGGGGCAGGTCGCTTATAGTATATAAAAGGCACTGAACTAATATTTGTGTAAGGTAATAGAACAGGCCAGGGTCTCAGGGCCGACACAGATACAGTAAGAGTCGAATTACGTCTGAACACACGACTACCGTTATTGGGTTACACACCGCAATCGGCAGGCTGCTTATGAAAATTGACAAAAAATGCCTGCATAAAAGGAATGTGCAGCGGACCGGGTCAAATACGGACAGATTGATCGGTTGGGGAGAGTGGGCGAAAGTGATACGTCTATGTTAAACCAAAAACAGGTAAAGTCCATACATTGTTTAACAGTTTTTTTATATCAGTATTTTATAAATGCTATGCATTTATAAAATACGGGCATAAATACTGGCACAAAATAAATGGTACAGAACAACAAGACATAAAAAGAGATTAAAAAGGAATGGCGGGAAAATATAACATTTTTTTATCGTCAAATAACGTGACATTGGCGAAATAAATTGTGCCTGATTATGATAAATAAGTGCCCTAAATCAAGAAAGGAAAATCGGTGTAATATACTTTGCGTCGAAATAATTTTCCTTTTTTTAAATTTGCTATGTTAAAACACGAACGAACGTCATTATTTTTTTTTAATTATTTAAAGGTTTAATGGTAATAGTTTTTATGACGAGAGGCAAACGGATAGGCCATGAACTAGCAGAAGGCTCGCAGATGCGTTGTTGGCATTTGAGTATCGAGTCTCTCCTCGAATTGCCTTAATAATATAAAATATATTCAAGTTTAAACCAAAATTTATGAGGGTTAACAATAAAAATTTGGCAGTTCAATTGATAGTTATTTATGAGGGGAAGTTTAACTTGGCCTTCTCTCTTCATATTGAGGTTAGCGATACTAGTTATCAGCGAGTGACATTTTAGTTTTGAAAGGCAGGCATCACAAGGCTCGCCGAGCAGTATGTCACCTTTTTGTAGCCGCTCTAGTTTGGGTCGAGAGTACAAAAGAGTATGTGCCACTTTGAATTATGAACTATACACGCCGGTAGAATTACCGGAACACACAACAAATGGAGAATATGTAATAGTTACTTTTATTTTTAAACAAATATTAATTAAACATGATACAACAGTTAAATATACATGTTTTGATATTAATTTGCTTATCAATATACTTAAAATGTAATGAAAAAATAAATAAACTATAAACTAAACAAAATGTATTTTTCTCAGATTTTGTAATGACAGAGTCGATTCTGTCATCAAATATTAGATTTTATGACGATGTACAATAAATAAAAGAATGTTTAGTATCGAGTCTCCCGGTAGCTGGATGAAATTGGCTAGGGATACGGAAGAGAGGCAGAAGCAAAGGGAGGCCTAACTATTATATAATTGACAAACTTTTTGAATTACTTATTATCAAGAGACTGACGGAAGGGAACAGAAAATCATGTCTGATTTAGAACTTAGACTTTCGTGAGCTGTATTCATACTTATTATAAAACGGCTTTTGAACTCACGCGTATGTTATATTGGGATAGCCCGACTAGTTTCGAACCCGTCCGGGGTCCTTCCTCATGAGCTCGCTACGAAGCGGTGTCGCGGCGGGAACTCAGTCTCCCTCAGTACCCACCGCTTCGTAGCGAGCTCATGAGGAAGTATCCCGGATGGGTTCGAAACTAGTCGGGCAATCCCGATATAACATACGCGTGAGTTTTAAAGCCGTTTTATAATAAATATGTCTGATTTAATGAAGTATTCATTACCGGTCATCAAGTGAAAAGAAAATTATAGTTAATGTTATTTGTCATAGGTTATGTCGTTCTACCTAATAATGACGCTAACGGTCAATTTAATTGTTGTATGAAGTCATCCCAATTGTCATCGCCACTAATAATTGCTTTGAGTGAGGTGAGGTTTGAAAATAATGGAACCGAGTTTTATTACGTGCTCATATGTTATTCTACACAAGGTGTCACTAAACGCTAGATTTATTTGTTTAAATTCGTAATGTGTAACTTATTTATGGAAGAGCGGAGTCCCTAACACAAGTAATGTTTTACTCAAACGGGGCTTCAACCGTATAACCGTATATTAATTGTAAACTAAATGGCTGAATAAATAAACTGGTCTAATTTTTTCGCTAGTACTGTTTGTTTAACAGGATTCTAATACGAAGAATAGGGTTGTTTTCCCTAATACAAATCCTAATAAATTTTAGTTCCGGTTAGTTGACAGAGGTATAAATCAAGGTTAATTACTAAAACATGTTAGATTGTTTAATACTATGAAAACATAAATCAATTAAATTAAGGACCTAAATCACGTGATTTCAAACAGCGATCTGAGGTCGTGACGTCATTGCGTGTCAAACAAATTGTCTTGGCTAACGTAAGCTCCAATCACACTCAAGTACAGCTGTTTGTTTAGCACGTCGTTACGTCATACAAGACGCCATGATAGTCAGAGCGTTTTGGCGCTAAAATTTATGCAGATTTATAAAAACGCAAAATTAACCAGGGAAAAGTTTGTTAATCGCCCAAATATTAATATTTTAGGTTTTGTTGAAATACACATTATGAAATGTACATTAGTAATTTATTTTAGAATGAATTTTTAAGCATTTAATTTAACATCGCAGTATGTAGAATTTTCAGTCACCTGTTTTAATTGAATAGCGTTAGGTGTGCGGTCTCTCAAAACTTGAACATTAACAACTGGGTAACCTGGTTGATGGAACCAGGAGTTCAAAACTCTCGATGCCGTGGACCCGTTGAAGAACTGATGAAGGCATTCCACAGTGTCACGATCCAAACTTGCCATAAAATCTGTTAGGGATATGTATTGTCCTCTTCTGCAATTATAAAATAAACTTCTTAAAGACACAACACTAGATCTAATTACAGATCTTAATAAAATTTTAGAGGGTTACATAGATATTATATGAGATGTATGTCAGAAATATATTTGAGATACGGTAGTTTACTGTAAAGACACTCTAAGCCATAAATTTTAGCATTAAGTCTTTAAATAAGGGCAGATTGAAGGATTCGAGTTGCTGTACAAACTTCTGCGCTATCAAACAAAAATTGTTTTTATTAGATAACACAAAAATATAAAATAAAAATTACCACCCATTACCAAAATATAAATTCTACTGAAGTTAATGAAGTTAAAATTAATGCACCTGTTTGAACGGTAAATGCACATTAAAACCTTTATTTTGAACTTTTTTGTTATTAAATTTACGCACCACAGGCATGTAATCCGCACCATAGTTATATATGTTATATATCTTTTATTTTATTTTTCTATATTTTCGCACTTATCGTTACATTAAGTCTCTATTTACAGTTCCAATTATTATTCATGTATAGGACAAGGATAAGAAGTGAAATTAATTTAACTTTATTATAAAAACATGCTTATATTTTTACAGTATTTTAGTCAGTCACACGCAAGCACTCACGTACGCACGCACGCACACGCGCACGCACGCACGCACACACACACGCACACACGCTCACACGCTCACACGCTCACACGCACGCACGCGCAGACACCTGTCTAAAAGTGTCTTGTTACAGGTAAACCGATTTTGACTGGACTCTCACATAATGACAGCTGATGTTTTATAATATCCTACTAATTATTCAGTCAGCGTAGTTAGCATAGGGTTCAACTTCGCCTTGTTTAAGCTCGACGTAAGTTTGGTCTCATACATTTTATTTGCTAAACAAAATCTTGTCACAAACGTTATCAATAGCTGTCATTGAGACAATATTTTTCACTCCATAATATTTGTACAAGGTTGTACTCTTGGACCACCGCGAGCTCAATAGGGTACGACGCGAGATGGTCCCGAGATTAAAGAATCTCTTATGAGACCACACGGTCGCAGGTAGCCTGTAATTCAATTCAGATTGTCATCGTGCGATGGCGTGATAGCGGGTAACGAAGCGAAGATCGAACGCTGCCAGACGAACTGCCGTACCCAGTAGCGTAACGGGTTTTAATGCCGCTCGGTAAACAAAACAGTAATTAAAAGCCGTAATTCGTGTTCATTTCCCAATTAGATACTCAGATACGTACAATTGTATGAGATTTGTGTTAACGATTCGCGGCAAACTGTGAAGTTCACAACTGCGAAACCACAATACTGTTTTTTTCGTAGATAATTTTTCCACGCGAACTTGGAATGTTCCGAGTTATTAAATTATAGTATTGTGAATTTCTGCTAATTAATTAAGTAATTATATCTTATGCTATACTAGCTGCAACCTATGATTTCGTTCCGCGAATTTGATGTCCAACTTCGATGGTTTTTAACTCTTTATTAAGCGTAGACACGTACAAAAGCAGGTATTTCATAGAATTCGTTATTATATCTGTCGATTTTCATATTTTCATCATAGTAGAATGAATAGTTTTATTATTTTGTAATTTTACTCAAAAAAGTTTTGTTTTTTGATAAAGTTAACTAAATTTTAGTTTATATTACCATAGCTGTGCCCGTGTTTGATAAAAAAAGTTTTAGGGAGATGATATATCGATAATTCCCACGTAAGTTGTTGTAACCCTTAAATTCCCAGCTTTGCAGTAGAGCTTTACAAACAAGTAAATTTTAATATAACAGTATTTAAATTGTGGAACATATAAAAACTCAATAAAAAAAAACTAATATTTTAAATATAGAAATCTATCAATTGTCAAAGAGAAACGGAACAATAAATATCTTCAAGAATGAAAAATGCAACAAATCTTTATTAAATAACATTATTTCCTATAATACTGGAAAGGAAACCAATACCATATAAAGTATGCAAATTATACAACAGTCACTTTTTAATATGTTATTCTATACAGTAATGTTATCCTCATTATTGAATATATAATTGTATACAAAAATGTGTTATATAATGACGATTTTATATCAATTTACACATTTGTAACGCTCTACTATGAAGTTGGGAATTTTGGGTTACAACAATTTACGTGGGAGGTATTAATATAGCCCAGAGCCTTCGCCGACAAATGGGATAGTTATCACTGAAATAATTTTTTGAATCGGACCAGTAGTTCTTGAGATTAGCGTGTTCGAACAAACAAACAAACAAACTATTCAGCTTTATATATTAGTATAGATATATACCGACTGAGAGCTATATGAAGGCTATACATTACTTGCTAGTGCTGGTTAATTCCAATGAGTTTTTCTCACTCGAAAGAAAATATGAAAGTGTCTATTAGGTATTTAGGAAATTAGTTTTTGGCATGTTCTATCAACATGGAAAATTTCAAACCTTCATCACCTTACGGACAGACAGACGGATGAACGGACAGAGCGAAACTATAAGGGTTCCTTGTAGTACTAGGGAACCCTAAAAAATCGTAATCATATCCGTTGATTTTAATATTTTTGTCATAGTATTGTATGGTATGAGTCTATGAGTTATAACTCAAAGAACTTTGATTTTTGATAGAGTTAAAGTACTTCATGTTACATTTATCTATTGTAATGTACCCAATACGTACCTCATTTATATCGTACAAAAGAATACATGATATATTTTCGCTGCACTTATAAAAGTCAGCTGAAATCTCACGAACTGACCAAATACCTCGCGTACCAAAGTAAACCACAGCGTTCTGACCGCAAGCATTCCAAACATTTCACTGACCTCTTGAAATTGTTCTCCGTCCCTTCTTCTACCATTATT
Source organism: Charaxes varanes (assembly GCA_024363005.1). Taxonomy (NCBI): domain Eukaryota; kingdom Metazoa; phylum Arthropoda; class Insecta; order Lepidoptera; family Nymphalidae; genus Charaxes; species Charaxes varanes. The sequence goes on from JANCMC010043217.1 coordinate 5,585,284, forward strand.
TTTAACCTATTAAAAAAAAAACGAGGGTCTCAAATCGTTGGGTTCTTTTTTATGTATGTTTACCGATTATTCAAAGACGGCTAGACCCATTTGATTGTCTTTAGACATGGTCCCTTATAAATTTTATCGCAATCGTTTTAGCTGATTTCGAAAAAATGAACAGTAACTTATTTTTAAATAAAAACAAAAGCGCCTACAAAAAACACCAAAGAACTAGTATCCAAAAAAAATTGGCACTTAAAAGTTATATTCAAAATTATTTCTTAAAACACCATCTACAGAAATGGCCTGATGTCATTTTTTATAAAATAATTAGAGAAAATGTTATATCGACCAACAGAGATTTTTGGTCTCAGATTTTCATGAATTTTCGCTTATAACATTTTTATTTTTGGTTTTATGATTAAAAATTACTCAACAAAATCTTATTTGAAACAAAAACTATTTTTTGTGCGACCTAGAGTTCATCATATAAATCCTAAAAACCACTTTGAAAACCCTTTTTCCAAGATGGCGGGCGTAAGCGAAGTGTTGCAACACCAAAAACTTGAACTTAACTTTAAAGTGACTCCTCCTATAGGGGCAATTTAAATTTATTTTTTTAGATATATTATTTTTTTAGATATATATATCTAAAAAAAAATTGCGTCCTCTAACAAATATAACTTTTCAATGGACTAACGGAACCTTGTCAGAAGTCAACAATGCAATACTTTTAATTAAACTGATAAACTTATTTTGCAGGTGTTCAGAGAAGTAAAAGTGAAAGGGTTCGACGCATCGCAGTATGAGGCTAAACAAGTTTTCTATACAAGCAAAGATAATACCAAAGTTCCTATGTTTATTGTTTCTAAGAAGGTAGTTATATTTTTGTAATTTAACTAGCTGTAAGCGTGTGAGTTGGTTTCTTATCACTTAGAGATTTAATCAATAGGTTACTACCTACTTTCAGACCTACCAAATATGAACAAAAACTTTCATAAGATTCTGTTCTAGCCGTTTTAGAGGAGTTTGGCACCAAAAACTGTCACACGAAAATTTTATATGTTAGGCTTTACAATAACAATGACTATGTTTGTATATGTAACAAAATACAATGATGACCATTTGTTTTGTCATATATTTAGGATTTTTATAATAGCATGAAGTTGTTTAAATCCAAAAGGTGACAACTTATTATGTTACACATCTACTGGAAGCGGAAACAGTTCAGACTGTCTGTAATTCTCCTCTCTCGACTTATCAGTAAACCTATAGTGTATTTACTATTGTTTACTATGGTACGCAGTACGTACTTATCTTGTGCCTTAGTTCATAAGCTTACTAGTTTTTCCCCGCGACTTCGTCCACATAAAATTTGGTGAAAAAGTTTAGTGTGATGGTTCATATATACCATATAGCCTATAGCCTTCCTCGATAAATGGGCTATCTAACAATGAAAGAATTTGCGCGTTCAAGTAAACAAACTCTTCAACTTTATATACTAGTATAAGATTACGCCCATGATTTGTACAAGATAACTTAAACGAATGAACTTAAGATGTGCAACATCTGCCATGCGTCTTGCCACTGCCCAACTTTTGTAATTATTACCATATTTGCTTTCAACTAAGAATCCCACTCTTGTCCCCAGGACCTGCCCCGGGATGGCTCAAACCCTGCTCTGGTGTACGGCTACGGTGGCTTCAATATCAACATACAGCCCTACTTCAGTGTCACCAGACTCGTCTTTATGCAGCACTTCAACGGCATTCTCGCCATCCCCAACATACGAGGCGGAGGGTACTGTATAGTGTTCTTATACCTATTCCAATTTAAATCACCTATTGAAAGTTACACAGGTATACAAAATATTACCCACACATTTTATTCTGACTTCTCCAGCTAATTGTAAATAAAAAACATATTGCGAAATTTCTTTATAGATCTATCTTCTCAATTTCTAGAAGAATACAGAACTGTTATGTAAATATGAGTTGATACATACCAACTCCAATATGTCTACCATAGTCAAAAAAGTACCTTATTCAAACAAACGCATGTAGTCACATGAAAACAAAAACTTTTGAAATTTTGCAATTTTCAATATGTCCAGTTGTTTGCTGTGAAAACAGTAAAAACTTGGTTTCCCTTCAAAATTAATCAAATGACCTTTGTTTATCTTTATTTCATCTGTAAAATGCATATTGACGTTTCATATTTATCCACTTTATTTTAATTCAGCGAATATGGCGAGCGGTGGCACAATGCGGGAAGGCTTCTTAATAAGCAAAACGTATTCGACGACTTCCAAGCGGCCGCCGAGTACCTCATCAACGAGAAGTACACGCGCGCCAACCTGCTGACGGCGCAGGGCGGCTCCAACGGGGGGCTGCTGGTGGCCGCCTGCATCAACCAGCGCCCGGAGCTCTACGGAGCCGCCATCGTACAAGTCGGGTCAGTATCTCAACAACAACAACAGCAATAAGCCTCAGTAGCTCAACGGTATAAGGTATGGACTGAAATCCGTAAGGTACCCGGTTCAAACCCCACCGCCGTTGGGGTATTGTCGCACCCACTAAATACTATTAATAACTGTATTTGGTTCAGTGTTGTTTTTTCAAGGTGAAGATATAATTACTTGTATCAAACACTGTTATTATATCAAGTGTACAGTGTTTTGTTTTACAGTATTTGCCGTTCTGAGCTCAGAACGCCTTTTTTAAATTAAAATTTAAAGTATACTTTATTCAAGTGGCCAGTCTATCCAAAGAATTCGTTATAATATCATCTTCTTGCTAGGGCTTCACATGTGCATAAAAGTGACTTCTTCTCATTACTTTAGCGTTATCCTGGTCTAGTACCAGGGTTTGCTTACCCTGGTCACCGATCTATCATCCGGCCGCGGTAAGAACTGCTTAACCAAGCGACTCAAATGTCAACCACTGATTTAGCTACAACCTCCTTTACATGAAAGTGTGACAAGAAAAAATAAACGGGAGCTCTAAGCGATTTACCCATTCTCTCGCTATCTATACATGGTACTTTTGGACGTTAAGTACAATAGGTCTATGTTTCTTCCTGTTCTGGACGTTAAGTACATTAGGTCTATGTTTCTTCCTACCCTTCCTTGTCTGGGGTGATCTTCGCGAACCTTTTATTCTATTTTTTCGCAGGAATAAAGGGGTTCATAGGGTTGCGTTGGCTGAACATTTTCTTTTAGAAATATGCGGTTTTAGGGGTTGTTCATGATAATTGCAGAAAAAGTTAAAAACTTAGGAAGTTTGAATTAACGTAAAGAATAACTAAAATGTTCATCAATATACTATGAAAAGAAAGTCATGAGTCTGTGCTTCGTCAGAATTAAGTAAAGAAGTTCAACGCGAAAATAGTCATGGGCTTGAACTAGTACATAACAATCTCTTTTAGCTTATACAGTGCGTCAGCTTTACATGTGAGTGAAATTGGGTCGAAGAATTAACTTTTACGGTTTGAACGATGCCCCCAAACGGGCCACATTTCATACCCTGACACGGCACTAATGCCCCTATTGGGTCAAATTGCTTGAAACTATATTTGTTTTTATCAAGCACGAGTTTTAATAAGTTCTTTTATTTTTCCTTACCTTTGGATTCTTTTAAAAATAAGCTTGGAAATGATAGAATCGTGTTGATTAAAATATGCGGAATATTTTTACTTCCTATTTTATTCATAGCAATCTATTTCAATTCGTAGGCTTGGAAAGAGTAAGAATCGTGTTAATGAAAATGTGGGGAATATTTTTAGTCCCTTTTTTTATTTATAGTAATTTATTTAAATATACATAAAATATTCATAACTTTGCAAAGAGAGACAATCCTCTTAATAAAAATGTGAGGTTATTTTTAGTTCCTAATAATATACTCATAGTCATTTATTTTATGAAGATTGATGTCCACCAGACTGTGCTAGTTAGTCTCTTTCTATAATCTTAAAGTAAAATTTTTACAATGTATAATATTACATAAATTCTATACCATAAAAGTTCATATAGAAGGATAGACATAAAAGTAATATAAAAAGTAAAAATTCGATATTAATTTATTTGATGATGATTTCTTTGATTTATTAGATATTCGATATTAT
>JANCMC010043217.1:5593109-5649662 GCA_024363005.1 Charaxes varanes
AAAGAAGAGAAACAAAGTTCTTATATCTTTTACTAATTTTTATAAGTTGATGATAACATTTGACCATTTGTCATTAGAATTATTCAGTGTAAATGATGTGAAAAGTAAAATTATATTAAACTAGCGGATCGGGTCGACGTGTCCTGTTTGAACATTGAGTTACTTACTATTTACAATATTCTACTATCTACTATTTACAATATGTACCAAAGCATCTTTTTTAAACGATATTTTTTTTTTACATTCTCTTTGACGTTATTTGTAGTACGCATTCTGTCAATGTTACATCAATCACCACAAGGTTACATTAGAAATAATTTAATATAACGGCTAAGTATTCTTAAATTTTGTAATTTCTTAATTTTTTCCATCATAAGAACCTTCTACTAATAATAACAAACATAACAAAAATTAACAAAATGGGTAGAGCCGTTCACATGTGACCAAGGAAAATAGGGATTCATTTATATATACTACAGAAATTCGCCCACAAACCTTTTTGCGTACAACGACAAATATTGTTTTATTCGCAGAAAAATAAAATTTGACAATTAATATAACATACTTTTGTTACGATTACGTTTTGACATCATCCAATACATGTGTGTGTAAACGGTGTAAATCGTTTGGCAATGGCGTGCGTGTGGTTTTATTTTATTAATTTATTAATTAATATTGCATATTATAAGAAAAAATATTAGCATTCGCACACCTTCCTCTGTATGAACTAGAATTGTGCCAAATTTCATACTCCTTCGTGTACGCAATTTTCGTAAAATGGTGCCAAAAATTTTCGCTTCACGTATTAATATATAAATACACTTAAATGTATAGTTGACCAAGAAATTGGTTTGCCTCGCTAAGGTCGAAGGTCTCTTACACGTCAATTGGTTATAAGGCTTATTTTTGCTTGTTATGCATTACGTTAATTTCTAAAAACAACCCTTAACAAAATTTTCTTTAACCAGGAGCTGTCATCCAAAATGGTAAAGCACTTCCTTGATTGACAATACATAGAAACAATGCAATGCTTACTTCAGATAACAAGTTTATATTAAATTTATGTAACATTGCAAGGCAAAAAGTTGCCAGCCAGGGAACGTGTAAGTTTTCTCGGAAACTTTGCGCTACGTTCGCTTTGATTAGCTGGCAACCCTATTCACGGAGTCGTTGCAAAATTGGACATTTATATTTAAAACATTTCACGGTTAATTACAATTTAAATATTTATTCTTCACTTGTTTGAAAAAGACTAACTTTGTTGAACATAACTAAAGAGATCCCAGAGGCTCAAGTCTCAAAAGGTGGTCAACCAAATTTCAGAACACCTGGAAATAACTGTCAACGCTGCACTCCATCAAGCGAGGAAACGTGAGCAATGGAAACAGCTTACCCAGAAACTCAGGAGTCACGATTTTCAGCAGAGAAGGAACGATGAAGAAGAGAGAGAACGACTCTTTAGTTATCTCTCTTCGTTGAGTATTAGACTAAGAGCTTTTGATAATGTTTTTATTATATAAATCTTTGTTTGAAAAGCAATAAGTACAAATAAGTCGTAAATTTTTGGCTGTGCCCGCGGACTTCGCCCGCGTAAAATTAGGTACAAAAAATAGATTTAATTTTAGAGTGATGATGCCTACAACCTTCTTCGATAAATGGGCTATCTAACACTGAAATAATTTTTCAAATCGGAGCAATAGTTCCTGAGATTAACGCGTTCAAGCAGACAAACTCTTCAGCTTTATATATTAGTATAGATTTAATTTTTAAAGGTAAGACTAGAAAGTATCGTTAAGAGATAGAATCCACAAAGGTCGTTTTTAAAGTGATTAGTAAACGTTTGACTGTTTAATCTTATTTCTAAGTTAAAACATTATGTAAAAAAACGAATGAACCTTCTCATATATTAATATGGCTTCCTTACGTCATTTCCCAGTAATTTAACTAACAGAAAGGCTTAAAAACAATCGATAACTTTCCCCTTCGACTAATATTATTAGAGGACGTGGGCGTTACTAGTGATTCTCATATCGTATTTACACACATTACGTTGATGTATTCCGTGAATGAATGAGTGAATGAATTCATTATCAAATTAAGTAGCTAAAACCTGCTACTTTGTTTGCCTTAATGTGTATTACGTCAATAGGCTAGCTGTCAATTTTTCAGAAATTAGTTAATATTATGCCTTGCATTCGACTTAACCTAATATATATATATTTCAGCGTAAAACAAACTTTCACCTGGTTTGCGGTTTTATAAATCGACATAAATTTTTGCGCCAAAACGCTCTGACTATCATGGCGTCTAGTATGACGTAACGACGTGCTAAACAAACAGCTGTACTTGAGTGTGATTGGAGCGTACGTTAGCAACGACAATTTGTGTGATACACAGTGACGTCACGAGCTTAGATTGCTGTTTGGAGTCACATGATTTATCTTTAATTTAATTGTTCTAAATTTTTTAAATATTAAACAATTTGGCATATTTTAGTAATTCCACTTGATTTATGTAATATTTAAATATCTGTCAATTAGTCGGAACGAAATTTATTAGGATTTCTTTTAGTGGAAATTACCCTATTAGTATATACTACCTTATTAGTATATGGTCAGGTGAAATGTGCGTCATGTCCTTTTCTATACCTTTGATAACGTACGTGTGAAATTTCTGAGTATCGCTTGATTAATTAACGTGTAAAAGCGTAACAAAGGAACAAAATTAAATTCTTATTTATAATGTTAGTAATGAATCCAAGAAGATTAGGAGCGCTGGAAGAAATGATATATATTTAAAGCATCGATAGCTCAGTGGTGAAAAGAGTGGATTAAAATCCATTAGGCACCGGGTTAAAGTTCTTTTCCGCTGGATAAACATGGAGACTGTTATATTAGGCGTACCACATTGCACTGAAGATTTATTTGGACGCGTCGGGCATTTTTTGAGATGGGGAAAAACCTTTGAAGTCGCAACACCGTTACCGTTACCGACACCTCTGGCCTAAGTTCATGAAATGCAGCCTCTGTATATTTAAGTCTTCTATTCTGTTGAAACTTCCGGAATGGAACTGTGTTTTTTTAAGTGTTCTTCTCTCGTTACCCTTTTTAATTATTTTTTCATATAAAAAATGTCGAAAGAACGGATGTCGAATGGCACGTTGGCAATAACCATGCCTTCCGCTCGGGAGGTTGTGGGTTCGATTCCCGCCTTGTGTCTGGTTGCATGTGTATATAACTATATATTTATATACAATAAATATATACTACATGACAGATGGATGTCTGTTCCAAAGTTTTTTGTAGAAATATATAAATACACGCCCACAGTCGATACGGGAATCGAACTCACAGCCCCCGGAGCGGAAGGCAGGGTCAATGCCCACTGCGCCAACCTACTTACCATTCAAACTACTTACCTATTAAGCTATCTTAGAAGTAGGAGTAGCAGACGGCCCTGTCTTTATAGACATATACATGAATACATATAAAGAAAATGCTTTTAAATGAAGTTATACCCCCTCGTTGAGTGGAGCCAAAGTTAACAAACGGTAAACTTGACTTTAAAACTTTAAAGCGGTCTATATTACAAAAGAAGCAATCGAAACCTCCAATTCGAGAATAGAATACAAGAGTCATGGAAACGCAATTCGAAACGTACGTGAGGACACGAGGAATCAATTTCGTGGCACGCGCCATCACAAACGGGTGTAATATTCTGAAATACGATTCTCGAAAATCATTTGCGAATTCATTCTCGAAGTCTCTTTGAACACTAATGTTGTATTTAATAAAAAATAATGTAAGTAAAATTTAATAACATGTATAGTTTGTAGAGGATCTTTCTAATTGTAGAAAAAAAACAATCTATAATCGACGCGACCGGCCAGTTCGTTTTGATGACATGTAAGTATTTATATGTGTCACTACATCGTGATTAAATTTTAAGGCCACTGTACCAAAAAATAAAACGATTTGATTTATCCTGATACTAATAAAGATACCTCATGGACTTGGAATTTGAATAATTGATAGAATCAGGCGTTACTTTGCGGAAATCCATGACATGCACATTTGAATTTGAATTAAATCTTATGGTGGAAATATTTGGTCACATAATGCAACTGTATGTATGGTCTAGATTATTTTATAATCATTAATAGCAAATTGATATATCAAAGGGCAAACAAACTAGCAACTTACCTGACTACTGAGGCTATAATTGGTTTGTAGGTTATCTGTATGCACAGTGCGTACGCAAATGCACGCCCCTCCACTAAAATTCATTATTTTAAAGTGTGAAAGTAAATATTAATTAAAATGTCTTTAATAGAATAGTGCTAAACCAGTCAAAGTCATACTGGTTTGTTTCTCCGTCGCGTCACCCAAATCTAAGTCTCAGCTGAAAATCTACTCCGAATGCCCCAGAAAGCATACATAATTTTATGCTGAGCAGAGATCTTCTTTGGTTAAGCCATATATATCCCCTGATTTATTTAAGTGTGAGTAAGTGAGTGAGTTGATATGTGACATACTTCTGAAATATTTCTGTCTTTATATTTCTCTCTTTCTTTCCTTCTTTCTTTCTTTCAATTGATGTCTTTAGGTCTATGATGGCTGTTTATCATCAAGCAATCCATCTACTCATTTGCTTTCATGGCTTCTTCCTAAAAAAATACTTGTTCGTCACCTTAGCTACATGACAAGACATAAGAAAGTATGATAGTATGATTGATACAAAAATGTATCAAAAGATCGGATCGTGACTGAAATAACGTTTAACGGATATCTCGTGTTAGATTTGCGGTGAATATCATATTAATTTTATTACACGACTGCGATATACACAAATACGTGGTTCATAAAACATGGCTATCCGGCTATTACGCTGTCGCCTTGAACCGAAAATTCGAGTTAAACAAATTCCTGTATTTATATTATTTTCTTACCGCTTGCCGATAAATGGGTATTTTTAATGTTTTTTTTATTTATTTATACGAAGATAACATGGAAAAAACGACCATAGCTGCAGGATGCGTCTTCTAAAATTCTTATAATAAGTTAATTAAGTACATGTTACTATCCTTTAATATTATCCCCGATATCGTTCTCTTTGTCTTTGCCGTTTCTGTACCCGTACCCGTTCCCGTTCCTGTTAACATTACCATTCCCGTTCCCGGTATGAATGTAACTATTTGACAGACATGAAACTCAGGAAGATTTTGTATGTGAAAACATTTTTTCTTTTGTTTTTGTCAGTTTTCCAATGTTTTTAATAGTTATTTTACTAATCCGGTCGGAGACAAATCCAACAAATCAAAAATAATTAAAATCCATCTAACCGTTCTCTATTTAGGTATTCGAAAAAATCGACTTTGTTTTATATATGTAGATTTTTAAGTGCCACTCTACATTTAAAAGTAAATTAAAAAGACACAATCTAGATTTTTTTTAATTTCTTCTTAAGAGCAGCGTAGTATTTGGCTACTTTCTTATGAAGTTACATTTCTTCAAATACCGATTTTTCGTGTCTTTATTGAGAACTTTCTTTTTTTTTTTGAACAGAACAATTTAAGATTTTGTCCTTTCTAAAATTTGAAGTTCTTCTCGATCCTTTTTTTGTACAGTGAGCAATGGTAATAAAACTAGCTAAAACGCAGCTGTTGGAAAATTACCTTTAGTACAGCCAATGAGATAAGTGTTAGAAAAATTATAAAAGAAAAAACTGTAATACTGATGATAAAATACTTAAGTAAAATGTATATTAAATACACTTTCGTATTCGAAAACAAAGAGTAATAGCAATGTAGTGGACGAGCGTAAAAGCACTCGTTATTCATGACATTACTTTTTTTGTTTAATTGCTTAGTGTCACGCTTTAAACATTGCTACCTTCATGTGTATATCGATTATAATAAAATAATCCTTCAAGTTAAAATGTTATAAGACTTTTCTCTCTATGTAATTTGTATTATGACACCACAATACCTATAACGTTTAAAGTTCATTTATTACTATATTTAAAATCATCATTCGTCAATTTATATAAAAAATACTGCTCATCTTATATATATCTGATACAAGATAAATATCACAGTTCATTCGTCCACCGTCCTTGATCCACAAAAATTTATTCGTAGGAATCTTATCAGATAGGGAATTCGACGATATGGAAGCATGCTAACAGAAAAGGGACACCACAATCTGCATTTAATTACGTCGGGCGTTGTGTGGTAGCTTGGTAGAGCTCAAGTGATCCAGTAATTCCGTTGTACCAGTACCATCCAATTAATGGTCAAAATCCATACACAGTCTGTCTAGAGGTAGATATATCTCCAGATATATTCAGAGAATTCATATTCATTGAAAAGGTATATTCAAATCAGTGGCCGGCATTCGAGTCGGTCGCTAAGTTAAGCAGTTTTTGCCGCGGCCGGGTGATGGATGGATGACCCATTCTAACACTGGTTTTTCAAAAACCTCTAACCTCATACGGGTTACGAAAGGCGCGTAAAACAGTGGATCCCGATTAATGTCACTGAGTGATATTAGTCGTCACATTGTAGAGATTGTGGGGGTTCCGGAGAAGACGTGACGGCAGTCAATTGGACGGCAGTCAGTGCAATTTAAACGAACCCTCGTACTAGAACGGGATTACGCTACGTAGAAGAAAATTCCAGAATGAAAAAGCTCTTGAAATCCATCCTATGACAAATAACTATTATCTTTGCCATCTTTACCTAGACTTCAAAAGTGAATATCAAGCAAAAGTTTATTCAGATGCCACAGAAAACTGTTTGCCATAAAACCATAAAGTGATGCTACTGAATATTATAACCAACCAAAGAGCACACTTATTTTCCATAACGCATTCAAGTCACGATCCTCCGCAAAACCACATCGTCTTAGCATACTCCAGTCAGAGGTAAAGTACATTTTCCAAAGGAGTAAAAGTAAGTTACCCAAATTTTCTCATCAAATCGCGCATTTATGCAAATTGATCTAATCTCAAGTCAGTGAACGAGCTATGGAAGAGGTAATACTGCGTGACAAGTTCTAAAATGGGAAAATCTACTTCGGTAAGTCACTAATATTCTTTTAATGTCGGAGCCAGACATAGCTTCAAGTTAAAGATTTTAAACTTAAATCTTCGTGGTCTAATAACATTATGATCCATTTATAACGAGTACGTACCACGATAATTAATTTTGATTTGTCTTTATTTCCATCCAGTTACATTGATCGTTGTTGCGACTGTACGCGACCGTGGTATTGTCATGGTACGCACCCACACACACCCGGTCGCAGCAAGAGACCAGAGACCACTAATTAGGCTACGACCTCCTCATATGATATGATATACTATTGATGTCAAAGAGACGGCGAAGTGGAAAGAGAAAGTTTGGCAGGCTGATCCCACCACCATGTGGGACACAGCCAGAAAAAGAGAGATTGTATTAGCAATACTCACTTCTTTCAGCTTTGGTCATGCTGACGTCTTCCCTCTTCCAAAACTTGAGAAACGGCGCTAGTGCCTTCATAGTGCAGTCACCGTTGAGTACCCGCTTGCTTATCTTCTTCGGCATCTCCTGTTCTATTTCTGAGCTTCGACAGGACGAAGAGTCATCGCCTAGGGAGCGCGCTCGGCGACCACCTCGGAAACTAACACATCCGCAACCCTCGGCCAATGAGAACATGGTGGGACTCTTGTCCTTTTTATATTTCTTATCTCTTCGTTTTCGGGCACATCTTGGCGTTTTGGGGCGCGTTTTAGGAATCGTGGCTACTGAACTCGGCGGCAGTTGACACTAACATGACCAGTCGAATGACTGGTCTTTATCTGAAAAAGAAAATAAAGGTAAGTCTGATATTTTTTAATTTATTCATGTCAATGTTTTAATACAATTTAAATTTAAATTTACAAAGACAAAATTTCATTTTTCAACTATATAAATGTAAATATTTGTTTCATGTTCAATGGATTTTCAAATTTCTTAAAATAAATTCTAGTTTGGTTATCCTTTTTTACTAATCCTTATGTAATTATTAAGTAGTGTATTTTTAGGTTCTTTAATTTTTTGCCATGATTGCGTCTTATAAATCGATGAAAGCCGGCTGCATGCACGAAAAAGTGTCACGTTCCCCCTGAGCCAAGCGTGCTAGCGAAAGCGCGGACCAAGCAATAGAGAGGCACGATCGGCCTGAGCGTTCGGCGTTATTATATAAAGTTATCGTCCGAATAGGGACTTTAAAGGCAACCGATGTTTTTTAAAGAATCGTTTAGTTATCTTAACTTTCCGAACTGGTAGTATATTTTTAAAAATGTAACTTAAAGATTTATGTGAAGATTACTTTCATGAAAAATTATTATTGATATTCTGCCAGACCGGAATACTTGTCTGTCAGTCGTGTCATAAATGACATAAAATGAATGTTTGAACCTGCTTAACACAGCGGATAAAAGAGCCGACTGATACTCATGAGGCATGCTGTTTTCAGGCCTTTTTAGAGTTCCGTAGTACTACAAGGAACCCTTATAATTTCGCTCTGTCCGTCCGTCTGTCTGTCCGCCCGTAAGGTGGTCCCGCCCTAGCATTTCCAAACTATTGGACGTATAGACTTGAAATTTTCCATGTTGATAGAATATGCTAAAAACTCATTAAGAAAATTCTTTTGAACGAAAGGGGACAACGACTTTTGAAGTTATTTAATAAATACGTTTATAGCGTATCAGATACGGAACCTTTCTATATAAGCGTGTCTTGATACGCTCTTGGCCATTTTTTGTTTTTGGGTTTATAATACCGAAATTTTTAGAAATATTATGTACTGTTTGTTCCAAAGAGCTATTGGCTAGTATTATACAGATAACCTTTCAGCATTATCACCGTTAAACACACCAAGCAATCATGCCTGATGCGGACGCATAAATGCGAAATTACGTGTCTGCACCCACTACCCGTGATTTTCGGGATGCATCCTCACAGAGAGCCGATATTAAACATTCAAAGCAGTTTTAGGGGCTTTTAGTGGCTCCCCCGTACCCGTAGGCTTTACCAATCACGTCTGGGTCAGCAGGAAATTAATCCGCGTGTTTCGTTGCCAAACCTGGCCGGGTGCGTTTGGATAGGATTCAAGTATGGCCGTATCCGCATCCGGCACGAAGGACCAATGTTACAAATACGCGCACGCTACAATCACCTTTATGTCCGAAGGGTATGGGCTATAATCGTGTACGTATGTAACGCGGGCAAGAATGATCATGATGTGTGTAATCAATGGGCTCACAATTATGGAACTTTAGGTAGAATCATGGCTAATCTGCATTTGCAGCACTTATTAGCTTAAGGACGAACACACAACTTTATATTATTTTAGAATTCATCTCAATGAAAAATTACATACGACTTTTGAAGACATTTTAACACTTAAGTGACATAACTTAAAACTGCCCTTTTTTGGCTGCAAGTGAAAGCAATGCAAGCTCTTTTGGCCATACTCCGGTTTTGTTCGCCTATATAGGATGGAAATTTCGCAAAATTCGGGATTTCCACGCCTTAACAATATTGTCAATGATTTGCTATTATCGGACGTTAAAGCGCTGAAAGCGCAAATATTTTATTATTGACGTTTATGAGATTTCGTGTACGCCATGTTGTATTCAGTCATCAATAAGAAATCTGTCACGGATAAGCAATATTAATTAATCGATACGTATATATTAGAAAAAATCAGCTTAGTAAACCTATATAATATGTTTTTCCTAATTCTATAGACTACCGAATAAAATAAGCGATAAAGAAAAAACATATACAAAAAGAAATACTTTAAAGAGACTTTATGCATAAAAAGTTTACTTAACAAGAAATGTTTACGCCTCAGAAAAAATGCTGCTGTATTCAAATAATGCAGCGCTGATTCTCAGGCACCATTTCTTTTATAAAACTTTAAGTGTTAGATTTTTTAACTTTTTAAGCATCGTTTTCTGTGAACTCTACTGACAAATGCCTATTAACTTTTCGTTTCTCCGTGAAATTTTTGCCTTAACTGGCTAATAGCGGCAACACATCTGGACTCAACTGTCATACACTTTTGTAAATGAAGATGTTGCCAACATAAGCTCTAATAGGCTAGTTGAACATTTTTCAGAACCTAGTGAATATTATTTTTTATAAATCCATTCAAATTTTAGCGCCAAAACGCTCTAAAGTATCCTGGCGTATTGCCAAACAAAAAGCTGTACTTGAGCCTGATTGGAGCGTACGCTAGCAACAGCAATTTGTTTGGCAAGATGTGACGTCATGCGCTGTGATTGTTGTTCGGTGTCACGTGATATAGCGTCACGGTGACTTTTATTTAATTGATTTATAATTTGGAATTATTTAAAAATCTATCCGGAACAAAAAAATATCAGGATTCATTTTAATGGCAACTGACATATCATATATATAACATTACGAGATATTTTCCAATCAACTGTGACCAAATAGCAGCATAGTAATACCACCAATATTTGTCTCCATGCTATAGAAAACTTCAGCGACGCTGGCATACATTAGTGTGTTACAATATAAACTTAACTAATACATAAATTGAGATGAAAACTTTAATTAAAACATCGCAATGGAATTATTTTATCTTATTTACTAATACTTTTAAGGAACCATGTAGGTAAATTTGTATATAGATTTGAAATTATTACATTTGTTTAAGGTTGTAATTTTTTAACATACATTTAATATTTTTAGGCGTTATAACATATTTAAAATCGTAGAGTAGACCGTTAATTAAACGGGATACTATGTAACGAGTGTGATCACATATTTGCGTATGCAACTAAAGAGCCACAGCTTCACATCCATAGAACCGCATGTGGCTTGTGTGGTTGGCGACCCCTGCACTAGATTGTAATAGTGTGACGTCACAAGTCTATTAGGGTGGTGGGCATGCTCATTGTGTCCACCAGAAACTCTCCTTTAAAATAACCACTTATTGGCTTGTCGTGACCTCTCAGATTTCCTCAGGCGCTGTATACAATACACAATATCACGATGGCGACTCAAATGACGCAAACATTTTATAGGCATAGTTTATATTAAAGTTACCTTTGACAATTTAAGTGTTATAAGTACTCAATAAAAGTTTATTACATAATTCACCAACACTACGGATAAGTCGGTCGAGAGTGAATGGAAATACAGTATTTTTCTTGTATTTGTACGTTATATTATTAACATAAAATACATTTCAGGAACCATAGTTTCGTCTACTTATCTTAGAAATACTTTACAAAGTTAATTCTTTTCTTAATAGTAAAGGTTTATGTAGTTCACAGTAAAAACTTAAGCCCTTAGCTACCACTACTTACGAATATGAAACACTTTTAATTTTTTTAGTGTAGTGTAGCGTAGCGTAGTGTAGCGCAGCGCAGTGTAGTGCAGTGTAGCGTAGTGTTGTATCTGGTAGTGTAGTTTTACAATGATAGATTTCTAAGCTGGATTTTTGAATATTAAAAATGATAGTTATAGTGCCGTTTTTAACAATCCTGCTGTTTCTTTTGTTTAGGTATTATGGAATGCGATATAACAAGTTGTTTATTGTGTTCGCCTTATCTTTACAACGAAATGTATCACTTTATCAGTTGTTGATAACAGCTGAGAAAACACTTCAATTGTAAACGTTAGAAAACAGAATGACGACAGGTAGTCGAAATTGTAATGACGACTTTACTTGAATAACAGATGAATCACAATAGACACTTCTATATAACCTCTCAAGTCCCCAACAATACTCGGGAGATATCTATAATATATAAAGCTGAAGAGTTCGTTTGTTTGTTTGAACGCGCTAATCTCAGGAAATACAGATTCGATTTGAAAAAATATTTCACTGTTAGATAGCCCATTTATAGAGGAAGTATATCTCTCTATACATCAGCAAGTTAACATTGAATCTATTTTTAAATAGCGGGCACATGTAGTATTATATATACATATATATTATGGGGTGCCTTAACGCATTTTGCAGCGAAACTAAAATAAAGTATACGAAATATAAAATAATTTTATACATTTCAAAGAGCAATATACGATTTTTCACATGATTTTCGTATTGTTATGTGAAAAAAAAATGCTATAAGGAAAATGTACCGCCAGTCTTCTTCTGTATTTATTTTCCTTATATATGTTAGGGAAAACATTGTTTTAATGTTCTCACAAGCTTTTACTGATTAATAAGAATTCTTTCATATTCATATATTTACATTACACTTATAGTCTCCATCCGAGTCACTATTATTTAAATTTTTTCCGTAAAGCATGAATCCGGATATTCAGTTTTTGGTGGACCTCATCTTTTCTCCCTGTTACCTATTAAACGGGGATTGTATCTACTACAGTTGAATCGATTGCTAGTTTAAGTAGTTTTTACCGCGGCCGGGTTTTTGATGGTTGAACAATTATAGCACTGGTTTTCAAATATCCGACCTCCTCCGTGTTTTACACGTAAAACAGTGGTCTCGATTAATGTGGCTGAGTGATATTAGTCGTGAGATTGTGGGGATTCCAGGGATGACGTCAGACGGTAGTTGGTCAACTTAACTCACCCCACAGCCACATCCTCTACAATCAAACCGGACCCTGGTACTAGACTGGGATAACGCTAGGAAGAAGGAGAAGATCTAACGGATTTGAGTAACTCCTGTTGATGAGCGACGGAGGCCTCATAGATTAATATTTATATTATTTTTCAATAACAATCAGAATATAAATACGGTAAAAACTTCACGACAGCTAATATTGACATTGTGGCCGATAAATAGAAGCCTTCGCATAATTACCGTTTTCCTTGCGATCATTATTATTCAAGTAATGTTGATTATTTAATAATAAATTGGTACCTCTAAAATTAACTCGCACAACTTTAAAAGTTCCCCTTGAAATATATGTTCAGCCCCGATTCTATGATTCCTTACAGGATATAAAGTTTATCTGATACGCCTTAAAGGTAATTGTTAAATAACAATACCTGTACTTACTTACTTACTGGAGCGGCTAAGAAACCCAAAGTGAGTTTTGGCCTCCGACAGGAATTCGCGCCACTTGTTTCGGTCCTGCGCTGTCTCTTGCCAGTCAGTGCGGATACGTGACACAAATATCGTGATATTTAATCCTCGATGAATGCGTGGAACGCGTTCGCGTAAACCTTACCTGCGCTCATATTCTACTTCGTAAATATAATGTGTGTGACTTTGTTGGATTGATTCTCATATAGACTGTTGGGAATTTCACGTTTGAATAGTTAGGTTTTTCTACTAAACTAGCCACTATTGAAAATTCAGTTACTATTTAGGAACCTTTACGATAAGAGCATTCTGATTTATCATAGCTTGGCAACGTATCTGTGACTCCTCTTATAGTGCAGATGTCTATGGTTTTATAAATAAGACTAGTTAGCTTTATTATTGTAACACTACTGATACAACTTTATGTTTTCCAAGACAAAGGAATGCTCATTTCTCAAATGCAAGCAGCAACACCTATACTATCTTCAGCAGTTGCAGTCCATGAGCAGACTGTAGTCAGTTAATTGAACCCCCTTGTTAAATATTATCGACATCGCGGCAGGCCAAGAATGAGATGGAGGAATGACTTGGATAGTTATAATAGAGATTGGCAACGCATAGCCTTAGACAGAACCTTATGAAAAGAGGGTAGGAAGGCCTTTGCCCTGCAGTGGGAAAAATAGACCGTAAATAAATAATAATAATATATAAAACAAAATCGTATTAGGTATACTAAACATATTTTTAGTCAATGGATGTCTGCATCACCAGGATGCTGACAGATACCTTGCCAGCCTTTCAGGAGGGTTTTTGACCACAGAGAACTCTCACAAACCGACCGAAAAGCGACAGTAATACATTCCCCTTCCTAATTAGCGTAAAGTGAGTGCGACTATAAACCGGTATAAATTGTTGAATGTTGCACTTTTTGATAGCTTACTTTTATGTATTACATTACTAGGAGCATTATTTATGTATGTTAAGTGACCCTAATTCCCTTATTGTTACAGGCGCGGATCCACCGTGGCGGGCATCGGCCGATATGCGGCCTAAAATGAGTCGCTGTGCCCATCACTTTTTTTGAAGGCGGGATCCGTAATAGACTTGTAAGGAGTAAAGCTTGTCAAGTGTCAAGACTTTTAAATACATAATTTTTTTTTGTATATAAATTAAATATAATAAAATTACAATCTAGCTTAATAGCCAATAAGTAATTTAGTTCTAATTTATGCTAATACATTATTTGATGACTACGAATGTGTCCAATAACACAATCTTATTGTCTCTAATAACTTAAGGGTAAGACAGTTTGTTCTTGTGCACATGAACTAACACTAAATAATGTTTCACTTACTGTCACACTAGGTCAGAAAGCTTGTCCGTTTTAGCCTTCTCAGTATGTTGTATGTTTATAAACATAATTTGATTCATTAATAGTTAAACTCTATGTTTAAGATTTTGTCTTCTTTGAAGTTCAAATGACCGTATCTGCTGGTCGCGCTATCTTTCATTTCTGCAATAATTTGCTTGTCTTATATATGTGCAAGCTAAAAATCTTATCTTTTTTAACCAATACAAAACTAGTCCCTCTTTTCGTACGTTGCTAATAAATTCAAGTAACAAAAATGGATGGAAATTGCCAGAAGTCTTATAACAAAATTTTTCCTCTCCCATATCATCCTTACCTTTTTGGGATAGCCGGAAATGGCGCCTGTGTAACGTTATTCACTTACCTGTAACAGAAAACAGAAATGTGTATACATCACTTGTTTGGGCCTTTCGTGTTTTCTTGGAATATGGCTGAATTATTTTCCGCAATACAACACTTTTTATATTACATTAGCCTCATCACCCGTTGATACAAAACCTTCGCAATAAAAATTCATCATGGTCATTTTATATGATTAATCATACACATCTGTTGCAATACATAACTTTGACAATAAAAAAACAGCTTGGATTTTTTTATATCAATTACAAAACCTCGATACAAAGAATTGAAATTTTTATGTTGCACGGTTTGAACTCCGACTCCCCCACATTTTTACTAACGCCATCTGCCTTTTCCACCATTTTAATTCAGTATTTTTCAGTGCCGCTTCATATTTTGCATACGGACGTATAAATTGTATTTGTAGAGATTAATTTTCAAAATTTTCAGCACGGAGTATATTTTGGTCACTAGAGCGATAACACGATTTAACCCCCTTTTAAGGGTTCCATAGAAGACAAGAAGCCCTTATAATTTCGCTCTGTCCATCGGCCCGACCGTCTATATGCCCGTAAGGTGGACCCCCCTAACATTTCCAACCTATTAGACGTAGAGACTTGAAATTTTCTATGTTGATAGAACATGCTAAAAACTCATTAGGAAAATTATTCTGAACGAACGCTGCTAACTCTACACACCCTTACTCTATACGTCGCCGCCGTGCGCCCCTCGGCCGCCGCCAGGTGCACCGCCGTCAGACCTAGCCGCAGCGGGGGCTCGTCAGAAGCCGTGTGGCCGAGTGGGCCTAGTTTACACGTACCCTACTCCAAAGATCACGCAACATTTGTTGTAGCGCTAACTGCAGATCACTAGACAATGCAACAAATTATTTAGAGAGCTTGAACTTGGTATCGCATTTGCTACTGAATTTTAAAGATCAATGCATTAAAATGTGATTTAGGAGGTGTTATTTTTACTATTGTCGATATCGTAGTCATATGGATGCGACAAGAAAATGTAAACGCTTCTTAAATTTAAATCACCCACTACTACTAAATGATGATTTCAATAAATACAGGATACCCCGCAACAATTTGTAGAAGAGCAAGTAATAGAAACTGGATTTTCATCGGCAATCTCAAAGAATAAATCGATATAGTTCAGCAAAAATTATCTTGCAGTTACAGTCAACGTTAAATGTAACCTTTGTTAAATCATATCTATGAGCCTGTAACGAGGAAATTAAAACAACGAAACAAGTGTTGCTAAGACTTATTTATTTTAATAAATCTACAGTCGTCGATCTTGTATCTACAGAGTTGTACATAATATTGTCAAAAATTAGTCGAAAAAATCATACCATTGTTAGCAGGCACGTTGACATCCGCCCCTCGTTCGATCAGCATCTCGACACAATCCTCGTGCCCCTCCTGGGCAGCCATGTGTAGTGGGGTGAAACCGGCCTTGGATTTTACACCAGGGTCAGCATCTATATTAACAATATTAAAAATATTATTAGACTTAAACTGTATAAAATAAAATCTTTTAATGATAAAGTTCACACTAAAGGTACTAATAATATTTATTAACAACCGAATACCTATGATAACAAAATAGCGATGTACTGGACAGAAGGAACTAAGATTTGCACACTGTACAAGAAATATAAAGGAATAAAGGAAAAAAGATGACGATGATGACTTAAGATTTTGTTGTACATATACTAAGACAAAAATAAATCAAATTCTACCCATTAAATTTATTATTTATACTTTTCATATTAATTCATACATACCATGTTCTAAGAGTGCAAATGCAATATCTGGGTGGTTGTGTCGACAGGCGATGTGTAGTGCCGAGTGTCCGTTCTTAGCCAACGAATGAGGCGATGCTCCTGAATACAAGAAAACCTTCTTCTAGCAAATTACTCACTAGCCATTATCAAACACTAGTAATACTTTAGCTTATACCATGAGTAAGACTATTTTTGTATATTAGCTTTACCTTTGTCCAGAAGTAATAGGGCAATGTCTGGATGTCCGTAATATGTGGCCATATGTAACGGTGTTATATGGCTCTTCCCAGGGGCATCCGGTTGTGCTCCGCGAGCTAAAAGAAGTCTGGCCACACCGATGTCTCCATATTTGGCAGCCAAATGGAGTGGTGTAAAGCCCTTTCTTGTCTCTGCTTCTATGGGAGCGTTGTTGTCTAGGAGGATGGATGCTACCTCTTCTTTGCCTAATTAAAAGCAGAATATAGAGAAGTTAATAAGGTATCTTTTAAATATTTTTTCTAAGAAATACAATATTACAAACGTTGGTAATGATATACCTATAGTAGTAATTTATGTGGATAAAATTAAAAAATGGTGCCAATGTTGAGCCTTGTGGTATGCCCATTAAGATAAATGATCCAAAGATTTTATTTCCTTTATACAAATTCAAACTTAATATATCAGGCTAGAAGTAGTCATCACAGTAAGTGCAGATGCTATGGCGTGTATTAGTTTTCCCCAAATAAAATCTGACATTGACACTCAGTCAAAAGCATTATATACGGCGAAAAAGATAGATTCTAATCATTTTGCGGATTTCAATACGAAATGAATATAAATTTACTGACGTCACCATTTTATAAATTCACTTATATATTTTTGTTAAAATATATTTGAGTGACGCAACGTGAGGCAGAATATTTAAACAGTTTTGTTAATCTTTTCTTCTTCTAAGTAAAATTTGATTTAAAAATAGCACAATAGTAAAGAGCTAAATACGACGAGACCGTAGTTTAATCAGTCGGCGTTTGCTGGCTAGCAATCGACTCATAGCAGTTCTTACAGTGGCCGGGTGATAGATGGGTGGCCCATTCTAACCCTAGTTTTGAAATAGACGAGCTCCTCCGTATTTCAAAGGGACCGAAACAGGGAGTCGTGAAATTGTAGAGATTATGGGGGTTCCGGGGAGAACGTCTAACGGCAGTCGGTTCTCTTAACTCGCTCCCACCTCGAGTCTGGGTGTATTATCCATATGTATGTATTTATATATTTCTAAAAAAAAATATTTGTGTATAACAGTCGGTTGTTACCTATAACACAGGCATTAAGTTGTTTACCTTAGGAACAGACGTCCGTGTGTCATATAGCCCTGTATATATTTATTTATTTATCAACAGTAGTCATTAGATGAACGAATGGTCATTCTACCCCTACTTTATCAAATTCTTTAAGTTTAAACAGACGTAGAGCATCTCTTCTTTAATCTGTCTGCGTTCCCAAAGATTCTAAATATTATTAAACACTAGGACTTCTTTTTATTTATTTAATTAAATAAATAAGAAGAAGCCTATGGTTACACTAAAAGATCGAAAGAGAATACCCTTGTTCTAGCTGTAGCTTTATGTTCGTTTGGTCTGAACCTACCTTCAGACATCAATATGTTAGATCGCACGTTCGCACAAACCAAGTTCGCTCGAATCGCTCATTCGCTTTCTATTAAGACGATTCCGTGCTTCAAAATACCTTCCAGCTTTTGGCATTTAATTTTAAAATTAATACGATGATCGATAAAACTCCTTCATCAATTACGGGGCTCGCTATAAAAAAACTATTATAGCCCCGAACCAAAAACGTCGGGGGACAATGAGAGATCAATCATTTTGGGGAAATAATAGTGGCGGAACATAAAAAATAATATCAGTCTGACCCGATTCTCGAGATTTGCATTCGAGCGGGTAATAGCGTAATTTATCATACTTTGCCTGGAAGGAAAAATGTGTACTTTTAGAAATACTCTTAGCGTTATTATTTTCAGTGTTACCTACACTAATATTTATTGATTTTAACCTATGTCAACTATTTTATAAAATATACACTATAATGTTTCCTTATTATTCAGGGTTCCGTAGACCTGCAAGGAAAATGAATATGTATAGTCAATGCCCACTGCGCCAGCGGGCCAGTCGTAGTTGGCGTAGTTAGCAGGTAACCTTATAATTTCGCTCCGTCCGTCCGTTCGTCCGGCATTCTGTCCGTCCGTCGGGACAATTCATCCACAAGGTGGATGAATTGTCCACAAGGTGGATGAATTGTCTAGGATTTTAAATCATTAGACGTAGAGACTAGATATTTTCCATCTTCATATGACATACCAAAAACTCATTAGGAACACTATTTTGAACGAAATCCGACAAAAACTTATGAAGCTATTTAAAAAATACGTCAGATATGAAACCCTTATATAGGCATGTCTTGATACACTGTTGACCACTTTTTTCATTCTAAATATTCCATAAACTCCGTAAAAGGTTCCGATGAAAAAGCAAAACGTTAAAATAGTATAAGACCGTTAAATACGCGTAGGAAGTTCTTTCCTAGTCTTTAAGAAAATATGATTATGGACGCTAATTAAACGAAGGCTTTTCAAACAATAACAATAAAGACCACTTAAGCCGCCAAATAAGGCTGAGATTATTCAACGGTGCGTAATATTATACAAACTCGATTGTACTCGATGTAAGTAGCCCTAAAAAGGGCCGCTGCCATGTTATAAAAATAAAACGGGGTCTGATAAACATGGGCCGTTCGTCTTTTGTTTTTCGCATCCCGAGTAGCCGGCGTACACGGGACGGCCCTTTAATAAATCGTGTTTACATTGCCGCCTCTACACAAAGAAGCGGTTGTAGAGCTTAATAAATACACTAAATATAAACAAAAAGTCCATGCAAATAATTAAAATGTTGAATCAGTATACAATAAAGATACTTTCACAAAATTATCAATGTCGTAAGTAAAAAAAGGGAAATAAATAAGTCAATCAGTTCGTTTAATCTATGCTAATACATAAAGCGAAAACGTTTGTTTGTCTGAACGCGCTAATCTCAGGCAATATAGATCCGATTTGAAAAACTCTTTCAGTGTTAGATACCTAATTTATCGGGCTATATGTCATCGCACCAAAATTATTCGCGGGTAACAACTAGTGAAATATAAAATAGATACAAGGCAAAATCAGTTCTATGGTAAAAATAATAGAAGATTTATTTCAGTCTGTAAGAGGAAATATATCAAGTGAAATAATACTTTGTTTTTTTTTTTATTATTACAAATGGAAAACGAGTAGGCGGTTTATCACCTAAGTGACTACCGACGCTCATGGACATCTCCAACATCCGATGGGTCACAGATGCGTTGCCAGACTTTACAGAGGGGTTTAGGTCACTGGGACCTCTTACAAACCGAACGAAACGCGACAACAATACCATCACATGACGTGACAGCATTGCCGCCACTTCACGCTGATCGTATGTGAGAAAGAGGTAAATGGGGCTTCAATATATTCATATAATTGTAATATAGTGAAATAAATTCCTAATATTACTGTGAAAAATAATCCTTTTTTTTTTATGTTACAAGGGGCATACGAGCAGGCGGTTCATATAAGTGACCACCGACGCCCATGGACATCTGAACCACCAGACGGCTAGCAGATGCATTGCCGGCCTTTAATGACAAGAATCGGCCACCGGGAAGTCTTAAAAACCGTACAAAACGCAACAACGATACCATCACTTGAGATAAAAGCATTGCCGCCGGTTTATGTTTTTTTTATACCGGAGCACGAAATATTTGTACATTTTTATCCTTGACGTATACTAAGATCTACAAAACTTTGTGGAGTTACACGAAGTCCCCAGCCACACTACATGATCATTGAAATGATCATTCAAATGAAGCTATGTTTGACTCCGGCTTTATAAAAATCTAATAAAATTTATTTCTTCGTAAAGTGTAACTTGGTTCTAAAATAATAAATATCTCAACACATACTATTATGCAATCGTTTAATTCTTGATTTAATAGAAAAACTAAAACTTTTAATAGTGCACGCACTCTAGTTTTTCAATGATTTAAAGAAAATAAACCACATGATTTTGACACGAAACAAACTGCTTCAATCGCGAATTTAATGGATTCAATAAAAGCAGATATAAGCAAAACGACGGTTAAAGTTCATTGAACATAATAAAGAGAATAGAGTTTAAAACGTCATAACCAAGCACCCAACGATTTTGAACCAAGCACCAAGCCAATCTCAGTTTGCTTACTTTTCCGCTGGCCTACCAGGTTCTACATTATAGAACTAATAGAAGAAAAATATTTGATTTTAGTGCTTGCAAATTTTCTTCGAAATCTCTACATAGAGTACAAATACTTACACAAGTCACTGTCCTCGACAACGGCCTTGGATAATTTACATTTCTATTCTACTTTACATATTTTGTTGGCAAACTTAACAAGGACAAAACTGTATTACTAGAAAACGCGCTTTTGTATACCGTATTCTGGTCGGTATGTATATATATTGTTTTTAGTATATATTTAAATTGAATACTTGCTTGTCCCTTTTACAGTGAGAGTATTGCCAAATTGTACAATTGGGGATTTTTAAAACATCTTAGCACTTTTTAGGGTTTTTTATTACTAAAAGAAATCCTTATAATTTCGCTCTGTCCGTCTGTCTGCCCGCAAAGTGGTCCCCCTGTACCATTTCCAAACTATTAGACATAGAGACTTGAAATTTTCCATGTTGATAGAACATACTAAAAACTCATCAGGAAAATTATTCTGAACGAAATCGGACAACAAATTTTGGAGTTATTAAACAAATACGTTTATAGCGTAGCAGATACGAAACCCTTCTATATAAGCGAGTCTTGACATGCTTTTCGCCATTTTTATTACAGGTAATGAACTGTTATAACTACAAAGACGTATTTCTCGATCCGTCCTATTCAGACACGTATAGAATGGCACTGTAAAAGCAGAAATAATACAATTGACATAATAATTATTAAAATTATTATTATATATTATAATATAGAAAAGATATTTCGATAGAGTTATATTTTTATGTATATTTGAGAGTTTTAAACTTCAACTTAAGCGGTCAAGTTAGACGCATAGACCACCAACATGGAATTCAAAGGATTCTCCTCTTTCAAAGTACTTAATATTATTTCAATAGGGCTCGGAATTGCATAAATGGTTAGCATTAGGGTTACTTCACATAATCAACAGTTACGCCAAGTTACGCTTCGCGACGCGTATCGCACCTCTTCTTCACTATGATACGTATAATTTTGTAATTCGCAGGATAATATTTGAAACAATTTTTTATTTTTTTAGTTTTGCTTATATGAATATTACGTAATAACTGGAGTCCTAGACAGAGAAAGAGAGTCGTCGTGTCTTTAAAATATCTAGTTTACTAGTCGAGACGGATTTCTTAGCTTAGAATTCACCTAAATAGTATCAAATTGCATCCTGGCCTCGGAAAGGAGGATATTCCACTTCTCATCTATTCCATACTCCCACCGTTAGAAGTAAGTGCCTTCCGACCATATTTTTTGTCAATTTTTAACTAATATAACTGCAAAAAAAATTTAGTAGTTCTACAATTGCGGAGATTGTGGCCACTGATTGTGACCTTGACCTAATCAGTTTTCAACATTTGAGTCGATCGCTAAGCTAAGTGACTCTTGCTGCAACCGAGTGGTAGATGGGTGACCCATTCTAGCACTGGTTTATATTTGATACCCGACCTCCTCAGTGTTTCGGAAGGCACGTAAAACAGTGGGAGCCTCAATAGCTCAACGGTATAAGGTATGGACTGAAATCCGCAAGGTATCCGGTTCAAACCCCACCGCCGTTGGGTATTGTCGCACCCACTCCCAATACAAGCTTTTAATTTAAGCTTAGCAGGAGGGGAAAGGGGAATATTAGACATACCTAAAAAGTATTCCTAATATTCTTTTAAAACAAAAAAAAAAAGTTTTGAAAAATTATTGATTCCAAAGTACTAGCTCAGATATTTGAAATTATACCTAGATTTCCTTTTTCAGATCACCAAAAAAATAATTACCACTCTAACCAACTTAGGAGTCTCGTCGGTTTTAAATCGATTCAAGGTTAATGTCCTAGCCCTGGATTGCGGGGAGGCCTGCGTCAGGCTTTTGGCTGCCAACCTCACCATGCCCATACGGACACAAGACCTGGAACGCGCTTTCCAGCCAGTGTGTAATGCGTGAGTATACTAGCTGTTTTCCACGACTTCGCCTAACATTAAACTTGCGAGTAAGGGTCCACCTTAATCTGGTCCTGTCGAAAAGTTCGTCCTTAGCGGACCGCTTCTAATTGTAAAGTACCTCCGTGCCAAATTTCGTCTTTAAACATCCACGGTTTTGGAGATTTTTTTTGATATTTGATATCGATATTTTCGCTTATACATAAAATTTGATAGTACAAGCCTTTGCCACCCTTGTAAACGGCTGGACAAACTTGGATGAAACTTATGTGTATACTCCTAGGGGTTAAGTAGAAATAGTTCTCTAACCTAGTGATTTCTAGCATGTTGTGGAAACCTGTAAGTGGGTCTGTAATATAGCACAGTATTTATATAATTACCTATAATTTAGTTTAAGTCATATTGTCTTACAGTCTGTTGGTACTCTAAATAAATAAAAATAAAAAAAAATAGTCTGAAAGGACAATTGGACTAGAGCAGCGGCCCGCTGCCCTTCTTTTTGTGGCCCGCTGCCCTTCTTTTTGTGGCCCGCTGCTCTTCTTTTTGTGGCCCGTTGCTCCTCTTTTTGCGGCCCGTTGCTCTTCTTTTTGTGGCCTGCTGCTCTTCTTTTTGTGGCCCGCGGCTGTTTTGTAAATGGCTATCTATTTGTTATAAATAAATAAAAGTTATTTCATTACATTAAAAGATCGTATAGTTTTGTCGTGTTGTACGAAAATTTATCATTTTAAATACCGCTTACAATGTCTACCTACGTTAATAGACACCTATTTCCTAATAATTATTTTATAAGGGTGACCCACCTGCATCTAATTTCTTAACAATGTGGCCCGCCGGCATCTAATTTTCAAAAAATGTGGCCCTTGCCTGCCAAAAGTTTACCGACGCTGCACTAGAGATATGATTCTCGCAATAACTCAAAAGCGATTCTATTCAAATTCAAATAATATTTCATTCAAGTACAAGACTTTTACGAGCTATTTTGAATCGTCAAATATTTTAAAATCTACCACTGATTCGGAAGAGTCGAGCCACGAGAAGAATCAGCAAGAAACTCGTTAGCCACTCTTTAAAAAAAAAATAGCTCTTACAGAAATGAGTTTTTTACATGTAGTATAAGTTTAAAGAATCGTATACTCGCGCCCGCAAACGATTTCTGTACTCAGACGCAGGAAAGGAGTCACACTTTATTTTTATCCCGTCTATTTTTTTATTTGCATTATTTCTGGGATGATTAAAAAAAAAACTCTAGAAATTGTTTAAAAATTTTGATATGATTTAACACATCCTCGTCTCCCGCTTTCCAGATACGATGAGAAGAAAAAAATTCTAGAAGAAGCGCTTTATGAATTAACCAATATAGCAAAGCAGAGCAACTTCGGTCGAGGTCCCGAAGAGACACAGTTGTACGCTCTCTACTCGATACCAGATAACCTATGCCGGATGATCACTTGATATTTATTTCCAAATAAATATAGACTGAAACACTTAATTGTTCCACTAATTATTGATATTGGTTGACACAGCCTCATAAAAAAAAGACAATTCAAATATAGTCATTCATTGAATGAAATCATTCACTCATCCTTGAAATAGTCTGACTGAATATCATCCTGAAATTGTGACTGGTCCGTTGGCGCAGTGGGCAGTGATCCTGCCTTCCGCTCCGGGTTCGATTCCCACCTCGAGCCTGGGTGTATTATCTATATGTATTTATATATTTCTAAAAAAAATATTTGTGTATAACAGGCATTAAGTTGTTTACCATCGGAACAGGCGCCCGTGTGTCAAATAGTCCTATAAGAGAGAGACGAATTTCTTAGCATTCCATGGATTCACCGTGCGGGTGCCGGGTCCATCGCGTTGCAGAGGAAGCGTGGCTACGCTTCTAATTTGGCGACGTCGCCAAGTCAGTTACCTGTCCTAAATTTTAATATGAATTGTTTGGATTCCTGGTCAGCCATGTCGCCATGGCGTCTCGCTGAAGTTGGGCTCTAAATGTATACTTAAAGAATGAATAAAGGCTTTCATTTTTATCCTCGAGACTACATTACAGTGCCTTATTCTATATTCTTACTTGTATACTTTTTTGAATTAATAAAGATAATAATAATTACTCTTACCAAAAACTTGAAAAGCCCATGCTGCTTTTACATCGGGCGGACATTCAGGACTCATGGCGGAGTATAGGTCTAAGAGATCTTCAAAGGAGAAACAGTTGTCGATCTTAGAAGAAAATACCCGGAAAAGGCGATCTTGGAATGGATTATTCTGGAGATAAGAGTTTTAATAGCTTTAGAACCAAGGGCGTCGCCAAAGGAGAGCAGAAAGGGGTAGTTGCCCCCTCCCCTATAGAAATTTAAAAAATGTAGCCAAGTCCAAATAAATCAAAGTCCTGAGTCTATTTACATGAGTCTTAAACCGATAAAGCCAAAGTATAATTTTTTTGAAATACGAAAGTATGTTTTGACAGAACACTATATACTCGCGCTATTGTTACAAGCTGTATTTAAAATTAATACTTTTGCATCCACTGGTTAGGGGTGCCCCCCCCCCTTGGCTCATGGCTAATCAGTGGCTGGCGACGCTCTTGTTTAGAACTGCAGGTACAATAAATGGGGGCTAAAATGGGTAACAGATGTATATAAGAACCACAATTAGGTAGTCTAGAAGAAAACGAAAGAAGAAGAAGAAGAAAGAAAGAAGAAAACACATTTATGTCTACTGGACATTTTGCCAGTCAGCACCGTAATACGTTGATGTCGGAAAATCCGCAACAGAGGAATGTGCCATGACTTTCCTGTCTTGCATAATACCTCTTTAGAACCGTCTTCGGTGTTAGCGAAAAAAGAAAACTTATGGCGCCTAAAGGAAACAGTAATTCTATATGAAGCTAAAGAGTTTGTTTGTTTGTTTGAACGCGCTAATCTTAGGAACTACTGGTCCGATTTGAAAAATTCAGAATTAAATAGCCATTTTGTCGACGAAGGCTTTAGGCTATAGGTTATATATAATCACGCTAAAGTTTTTCACCAAATTTTACGCGAAGGCGCGGGTAACAACTAGTGTTTATGATTATTTTAAGGATATTATTAATTGATATAAATTATAGCCGACGATTTAATACATTGGATGATCTTCTCATTATCTCTGGTCCTCCTCATTAGAATTCCCCTAGTGCAGGTTTAGCCAGGCGCAGCGCTTCTTCTTTTTTATTCTATTTATATTTATTTATTTTAGAAAATGTGAACAACATAGGTAGTACAAACAGATGGATACGATGATCCCGCAGAAGTAACAGCTGTGTTGCGGTAATCATTGCCTTCCTCCGTAAAAGATGTTTTTTGTTCTTAATTTTAACTTATGACAAAATACTTAACTTATATAAATTAGACTATTACAATTTATATTATTCATTAAATGTGTAGATGTGTGTGCGTGCGTGCGTGTGTGTGTTTTCGCTGATTTTACTACTTTATGGTCGAATTAAAAAAGAATAAACTTACTTTTAACACAGGAAACTTGTTAATTATATCTTCCCTATTAAAGCGATGATTGTAATCGGTATCAAGCTTCTTCGGATTAATAGAATAAAACTTTTTCATTAAACTGAAATCAAAGAGATTGTTTGCTTGAACACGCTAATTTATGAAACTTCTGGTCAGATTTGAAAAAAATCCTTCAGCGTTAGACAGCCCATTTATCGAGGAAGACTATAGGCTATATATAATCACGCTAAGACCAATAGGGGTGGAGGATCAATGAAGAATGTTTAAAAATCGGGGATTTTTTCATCTAAGAGATTCCGCTGCATGCCCCGCGTAAACGGTTCAAATTTCGCAAAAATCATGTATGACAGAATGGGTCCCCTTTAAAGGTTCTAAATAAAAGTCCGCGACAACATATGTCTATCTTTTAGGGTTGGCTCGCTATAACCTTGTTTATGCTAAGCAAATTTGTTCTAAAATAAAGCATTGTTTGTGAAGGTGTTTTTATAAACATATTAATCCTTATACAAAAACTTTTTTATTAACATCTAAGGGGCCAGGGCCAGGGGTGCAGGTAATTATATAAATGTAATTATTATTTACTACACCTGCGACATTCATACAAACAAGTATTAGATTGTTTACAAAGCACTTTACACAAAATTGAACTTACTACAGAATTTCTCCTTTATTTAGATAAGTCAGCATTTTATAATCCTCCAGTAGATCTTCAGTTAAACCTTTATATTTCGCTTGGAAGAGACCCATCTTAGAAATTTAGATTACAGCACAAGTAAACAATTCTATTGCGAATTTAAGTCGTTCTCTAATACGCTAAACAAAAAAATTACAGCGATAAGTCTCTATTGATCATATCTTATCGTTTAATTACCGATAACTCGGGCCTCGTCTATATGTATTAAGTCTAGGTAAAAAAATAAATATATATACAGGACTATATGACACACGGACGTCTGTTCCTAAGGTAGACAATTTGATGCCATTGTTATAGGTAACAGACGCCTGTTATACAGAAATATTTTTATGTAGAAATATATAAGTATATATGTAGGAGGTCTTGAATAAGACGGCTGCTCGACTACTAAATGTTTATTTATTATTAATACAAGGGTACGCTAGTGTTATACCCTAGTCACAATAGGGATGCAACTTATGGAGTAATTAATGCCGAGACCGGAGTACGGTAGTCAGGGCATAGAATATGTGAATAAATGTCCGTTGTCGTAAAGAAATATTCTTATATATTTTTTTGAATAAAGTTTTCATTCATTCATATATAATGGACAGAATATAGTGGGGGAACCCACGCGCTCACAGCCACTTACATTTGGTTCCCACTTAATAAATATTGGCTGCCACTTAGCTAATAACTGAAATTATGGGACATAAGTTGTGAGAAACTATTTGGGGTTGCTATTTCATAGGAATGTCAAGCGCTAATGAAGTTCTTGGTGCCCATCGCCGGTGTCGATAACGAGCGATGCGGAGTACGCTACATACACATATAGATAATACACCCAAACTCAAGCCGGGAATCGAACCCAGGACCCCCGGAGCGGAAGGCAGGGTCACTGTCCACATCGCCAACATGTTAGTCAGGTGTATGTTTATACTCTTACATAAATACGATAAAAATAAAACACCCAAACTCTAAGCAGTAATCGAACCCACAATCCCTACACGAGGATCAGGCCGCCAACCGTCCAGCCTTTATAAGTTTAATACGAAAAATCGTATAAATTTCAAGTAATAAAAACAACATTTAATTTTCAGCTAAAAATAATTTATTCCTTACAAGTACACCTGAGATCAAACTCAGTGATCGTAACACATATAAAAATGTTAATCGAGTCCACACTTAATATTTTATATTGTATAGCCTAGATACATTTAACGTTCATCGAAACATAAATCCATGGCTCCCACGTAAATGGTCGTAACTGCAAACTCCCAACTCAGTACATCACAGTAGAGCGTAACAAACATTAATTGAAATATGATCGTCATTACTTAATCTATTTTTATAAGCACGTATATTTATTATTGAATACAAAAAGATATTAAGTAGTGAAGATTATAATAAAATTTAGTTGTTTGTAACGCTCTTCTATAAGGGAATTTGGGGTTACCACAATTTACGTGGGAGTCATCAAAATGATTACGCCTCTAGTATTTTACACACACTTTAATCAATATTCTTTCCAAATAGAAAATTGAATATTTTTTGTTGTATAAAAACAATCCTAGTCCACACTGTAAGTACCTACCAAAATATTCACAATACGTTTGTAGTTTATGGATCAAGTATTATTCATCTTAACATTATCTACACAGAGTATATTTGCGTATATTTTTTTAAACGCCGAAAAAACTGGCATATACTGCAGTCTGGTATTGACTGCATAGTCTTTATCGATCAGTATACCCATTATTTTGAGATATACAACAGAATCGACAGATAAGTAAAATGTAATATGGTCTAATATGTTAAAATAAATGTGTTCAAATATGTGCCTTCTGGACTCCCAAAACTAATGTTTTCGGCATCAAATATCACAATAACTTGGATGTAAATCTTTCAAGTTACTATTTGATAGGTTTTTGTATTGAGAGACCATCAATTATGTTATATACAACCTCTATACATACAACCTCTTAAAGAAATTGTTAAACAATTTGTATTGAAATGATAAAAAACAGAACAGAGTTGTTAATAGCCGTCATAAAGATTGCCACTTTTGCCAGCTTTAAACAAAAAATATACCTTGTATCTATAGTCAAAATTAAAATGAAAAAAAAAATTCATGCAATTTTTTTCAGCATGTAAAAGTAAAATAAATGATAGATACAAATTAATTATGAATGGTGTGAACAAGTTATATTTAAAAGCATTGATTGATATTGAATTTATATATTTAAATGCAATGCATAGTGCATTTCGTTGAAATGATTTAAAGATGGCAACCCTAATATTATAAACAATGGTAAGCTTTATACACAGATAACTCAAAACAATCCATAGACACACACATTACTTTGACAATGTTTCGTTTTTCAAATTAGATATAAAACCTATATGTATACAGCTACAAAGAGTAAAAACCAATCATAAGATATACTTGTTAACTTAAAAAGCATTCTAAAATAGGTTTTAAATTGATTTTAATCTTATTTCTTAAAGCACTGATAGCTCATTGTGAAAAGGCGGACTGAAACGCATACAGCAGTTAGAATATAAAATGCACCAAGACGCAACCAAGTCTTGACTTATTGAAATGAGAACAATATATTACCAAATAATAGGCATACATTAATAGGTACTGTTGCCCTAATTTCATTTCAACATTATTACTTCCAAACAAAGGACAAAAGGGGAACAAAATCATTTGGTATTAAAAAATGAAACGTAAAATAGGAATTGCGCGAATAAATTGTCAAATCAACATATAAGACTTGTCAATTTCAAGCAGGCAGGCAAGCCAAAAACAAGTGGTGGGCACATCCACTTAGTTTTTGGCCGATTTTCGGCCAAGTGCGAGCAGGAGTATCAACTTGCTTATGATCGCTATAGAGCATTCATACAAGGGTCTATGGAGTTTAATAATTACATCACATGAGCGCAAAAAACCGAAACCTTTTTCTTATTAATATTTGAAAATATTGGATATATTTTCACGCTAGCGATCACAATAGACCGTGAAAGTGTGACGTCACAAGTCTATTGGGGTGGTGGGCACGCCCATCGCACCCACCACCGTGGATGTGCGTCTGATTTAAAAGTGTATAGTTACTTAGGATAATAGATTAAACGTCTGATGTAATTTTTGACATATATACCTAAATATACAAATTTTACCGATGAGAATTATATAACAAAACTTATAATGGATGAACTAACCAATACTAAAATAAGATAGTTCATTGTGATTTTATCCAATTTGAATTTTACAGTCAAAAGCACTGTTTGCCGCAAAGATTGTGGTACAATATCTTTTTACAGTATCACATGCAGTTGTCGTATTATGTAAAATTTTACCAATTCTTATGGTCTGCGCTAGTTTTTGGTCTCGTTTGGACATATGTTCCTGACATATGGTCAATTATTGAAAGTGTACACTTAACATAAAAAATAATATATGCATTATAAAGCTTGATGCTGTATTGATATGATAAAGATATTTAAGGACTTATTTTCATTAAACTACAGAAAATGATAAACCTGCCGACCCAGCAGATGTTATCCTACTTGGTCATAAACAAAAAGATCTTAAACCAATAGGATGGATATATAAATGAAGTTATATAAAAAAAATTAAAAAAAAAATTAGGTCATGTGATAACTTTTCAAATAAGGGATCAACCTAAGCATGCCTGTCTATAAGGCATAACTTTTGAATTAAATTTGGGATAAATTGACAATATGATTTACAAAAAATCGACCTCTAAAATTCAGTTCTGTTTCAAAACACATATGGCAGAACATTTTGTGATAAAGATATGTGAATTATAGAAAACATTATGAATGTTTAAAAGAAAATTGCTATTATTTATCACTGAACTTTACTTTTGACTAAGCCAGTTGACTATTTATCAAAAACTAGTTAATATTATGCCTTGTAGTCAACTAAACCTAAAATATAAATATTTCAGCGATTATTTTGCGTTTTTAAAAATCCGCGTAAATTTTAGCGTCAAAACGCTCTGACTGTCATGGCGTATTGTATGACGTAACGTCGTGCTAAACAAACAATTGTACTTGAGTGTGATTGGAGCGATCAATAGCAACGATAATTTATTTGACAAGCAGTGACGTCACGCGTTCAAATTGCTGTTTGGAGTCACGTGATTTGTCTTTAATTGATTTATATTTTCAAAATATTAAACAAAATAACATATTTTAGTAATTTCATTTGATTTATGTAATATTTAAAGCTCCGTCAACTATCCAGAACCAAAATTTATTAAGAGATCTTTTAGCTAAACTAACCCATTGTAAAATATTATATCAAGACAGCATCATATTATTTCACATAAGCATGCCACATCGTTACAAGCTAACGACAAAAAAAGCCTTATGTTAATTAACAATATGAAAATATATTATAAACAATTCAACAGGAAGGAAGCACTTATGAATCTTGTCCATGACTAATTTGAAACTATTTTGATCTCTATTCTAAGTATAAATATTCTTAAAGACTTGTTATTGTTTCATATAATGTAAGTTGAATTGAAACTAGATATCGGCGTTTCGTTCGGTTTGTGAGGGTTCCCGGTGGCATAAGCCGCTAAATAAAGGCCGGTAGCGCATTTGCGAGCCTTTTTGTCTATGGGCGTCTGTAGTTACTTACCGTCCGCTCATTTGTCCCTTGCAAAATAATACAAAACAATATAAAGTATTTTTAAAGCTTGACTTTAAAATTTAAAAAATACATAAAAGTCAAGAAAATCAAAATTGCCGATATATTTTTTGTAGGTGCTAGTAATTAAGAGATGATCAGTTTTAATAATCATTTATTCTTAAACTTAACTGTTATGTACTAATGTTTACGCTAATTTATATAAACTCCTTTTGTTTTGATCAATCGATAATTTTTTATCTCTTTACAAATGCAAGAATTACGTACAACGTACAGTTTACATACGTAGTAACAAAAGATGTAACACAATTTTACTTGGATTCATCTGAGATGTCTAAATATATAGCCTTGGTCACTTCTATTCTTGATGCACCATGCCTTCGTGCTCCTATATAGAAAAAATACGTATCAGTATTGAAAAGTATACTTTAAAAGTAGGCGTAAATGGTTTAGTGATCTTACAGACGTCAATGCGTGACAAAGACACGTCTTTGACTTACGAAGCGAGGAATTGTTCGGACTCGCACAATTTCTTCGTGGAATCAATGAGCTCTATTGAGAATCGATACGACTAAGGGACCTTCAAGAAAAGAGCATATTCAATCCTCATCAGCGAGCCCTTTGGTGTTGCAGACGAATTATCGAATTCGAAAATTCGACTGTATTTAGAATGACAATATTCGTGCTAGGCCCACAGAAGGCAAGTCTATATCGTGTCATGCTTTTGATCAATGCTGATGCAACCCGCGTTGACACTAAGGAGGATCCGATGTGGGCCCAGCACGAATATGTTTTTTTTATAAAGAATATCAGGAATGCTTTTAAAGTATGTCTAATATTCCCTTTTCCCCTCCTACTAAGCTTAAATGAAAAGCTGGTGTTAGGAGTGGGTGCGACAATACCCCAACGGCGGTGGGGTTTGAACAAGGTACCTTGCCGATTTTAGTCCATCCCTTATACCGTTGAGCTATTGAGGCTCTATAAAAGGCTCTTTTCAAAGTCTTAGACTCCGACGGTTCGAAATGTTCGTGCTAGACCTTCAGTACTTACCACATCTATTTACGAATTTAGAGTATATTCCACCGGCAGTGCCATCTATCGGGTCCAATTTCTTTGCAAACCATCTATGAACTTGATGGAATATACACATTCGGTTTAGCGATTTAAGAGGAGTGGAGTGACGAAGGCTTGTGTAGTCGATTCGTTTATAAAAAAGATTAATTATAATTTTCAGATTTTCACTTTTAGTGTTTTAAAATAGTTGATACTTACTAAGTGCCATAACTAATACTTACATCACAAACTGTTTGAATGTGGTTAAACTACATGAAGACCATGTCTTAGCGTGATGCCATGGGTCGTATCGCATCGCCATGATGTTTGTTTGTTCCTTGCAATGGTTGTATGGTGGACCGTCATGGTTCATACCGAGGCTAAAACAAAGAATAAAGAAGAATAAGACTATTTACCAATAAAAACTTCGAGTTGGAGTTTAGGTTTGAATAAAAAGTTAGAATTTGACGTTTTGAAGTACAAGAATTTGAATTTGAATAATCTAAAGTAATAGTTACAATAGCTCAATGAGGGAATGTGTGAAATAAAATACTCAAGGACCTTAGGGTTACAATTGAACCCCAACCATGAAGGATTTTCATGAATGTTGACCCAACCATGTTGGATTTCAAGATTTTGATGATGTCATTATGTTCCTGTCTTTCTGACAGGAACATAATGACATCATCATCAATGACATCATCAAAGTTACGGTAATAATACCCGTGGCATTATTTCTGACCAAAGCACAATAATACGGTTTTTAGACTAATTTTCCGTATTCTATTGTAATATTTTAAGTCTTTGTGTTTTGGTCATATAAATAATGGCTATGTATCTTTCACCGACAGCTATGTTTTAAGCATGTGTTAGGTAAGACACAAATAGCCCAGAGTTGACTTTACTTAGGATGAAAATGTTCGTGCTAGGCCCACAAGAGACAAGTCTTAATCGTGTTGTGCTTTTAATGAATGCTAATGTAACCCGCGTATCATCACCGGACACTGCCTGCTTAACAAACACTTATTTCAGCTAGGTGTCACAGACGGCCCACTATGTAGAGGATGCATGAATGTTGCTTGAACGTGCTAACCTCGAACGTGCGTAATCATGACAACCATAACTGACATATAAAACTGAAAAGTTTGTTTGCTTGCTTGAACGTGCTAATCTGAGGAACTACTGGTCAGATCAGAAAAATACTTTCAGTGTAAGATAGCCCGTATATCCAGGAAGGCTATATATCAACACTGTAAAATTGTAACTATTTTTTTACCTAATTTTACGCGGATGAAGTCGCGGGCACAGCTAGTAATATATTGAATAGAGTCTCAATATGTTAACGACAGAAAATCCCAACGTTGGAAACGTTAAGAAGTTTTATTTGGGCAATATATCTTTTTTTGGTCATTATACTTTTTATAGCACTACATTATTACTTGTAGCACCAGGTACGTAATGTTTATTTCTTAATTAACACTATAGGGCTATTATCATATTATTATTATTTTTTATCACCCAAAATACCCACGAGCATACATAGAATAAGCTTCATTTCTAGCATTTAAAGCACTCACACATTTACAAAACATCCATATCCCTCACACAACCATTTTTTTTATAAAACATGGGGCAAACCGGAAGGCGGTTCACCTAAGTGATTACCAACGCCCAGGGACAACTGCAACACCAGAGGATTCGCAGATGCGTTGCCGGCCTTTGATAAATGAGTTTGCTCTTTTCTTGGAGGTCCCAAAGTCGTATCTGTTCGGAAATACCGAAGCTGTCAACCGTTTCCACAGAGAAATTATGCGAGGCTCCAAGTCTCCAGAAAAGCTCACAGTTGTGGACTTTAGGACATCTAGATGATGAGGGTGAAATTTCAAATACATATCCGAACACTCCGAACATATCCGAACACTCCAAACATATCCGAACACTCCGAACACATCCAAACACTCCGAACATATCCGAACACTCCGAACATATCCGAACACTCCGAATATATACATGCTCTACATAGTCCCGCCCCCAGCAATATGTAACTTATTTAATTAAATACTAATTTAATTACAGAACAAGGTAAAAATATAATTAACATAATTTATTAAAAAAAAAAAACAATTAATAATTATATATGAGGAGGTCGTGGCCTAAGCAGTGGTTGGCATTGAAGTCGATCTCTAGGTTGAGCTTTTGCCGCGACCGGGTGATAGGTGGGTGACCCTTCCTAACACTAGTTTGTAATTGATCCAACCGTCTTTGGAAGGCACGTAAAATAGTGAGACCCAATGAATGTCACTAAGTTATATTAGCCGTGAGGTTGTAGAGATCGTGGGGGTTCCGAGGATGACGTCAGATGGCAATCGGTCATCTTAACTCGCCCCACAGCCACATCCTCTACAATCCAAGCGAACACTGGTACTAGACCGGCATAACGCTAGGAAGAAGCAAGTATTAAAAACAATTAATTATTATACATGCGCACCCAGTAGACCTCATCCTGTCTGAACATCGAAATAAAATAATTCTAGAATCCTATCGCAGAGGTATCAAAACAAATAGTGAATATAATCAAAAGTGGCAGAAATAAAGGGATTCCAGTTTCCAGGATGATGACAATTCCTGCTAATGCCTAAGAGTGGAATTTATGGCTCTTTTGAGAAAGCTCACCCACTGGGTTTTCTCTGCTTACAATAAATCCAATAATAAAAGCCTGTCTCAAAATAATCGGAGTGCATTTTGCATAAATGGAGTTATTGAACAAATTTTTATACCGTTTTTAATAATATATACGTTTGTCCGTAATTCTAGACTACGGTAAGGATAATTTCCTTTTTATATTTAATATCTGTTACGTCATTCAAATAAGCGAAGGAAAGTTGCTAACGTTTGAACAGTTTTTTTTTTTATTATAATAATTAACACATTCGTTATCTATCTATGGAAATAAAAATGATTCGCCGTAATGTATTTACGCGCATAGCTTCTGAACGACTGAACCAAAATAGGTAATTCTTTTTGTAGTTGTGTTCGTTATTGTCGGGACAAAATTTTTGTCCGTCTGTTTGTTTGTAACGGGTAAATTCCGAAACGACTGGATCGACTTTGACGGAAACTTCACGGGCACGATAAATCTAGCAGAATAACTGAATTCACACGGTTGATGTCGCGAGTGTCACTTAGTTTTATTTAAAGGTTAGTAACTGTTTCGCTTTGATTTTAAGAAAATATTCTTTAAACTTTAAAATCAAGGAAAAAATATATATATTTTTTTGTTCATAACGTTGTATTTTTATCCCTATGAATTTTCCCTATTTTATGGGTCTCAAGTTTAATTTAAAATTATTTTAACAGTAACTCGAATGACTCAATAAATTTATTTTCAGAAAATTTTTTAGGTATATTTTTAAAATTACTAGGTAAGTTCTGTAATATTCCTGCTTGGACACACATCAATTCTCTCTTTAGGAAACTCAAAATATCCCGACACAAAAACAATCTCAATTCACATCTTTTCACAATGATAAAGTACTAACTCATATGCATATGCCTTTCTACCACGCCACACTCTTTTAAATCACAAATCCAAGAATCGAGGCCAACGCAAACTGATATATTCGAACGATACCATCCATAAATCATAAATTGTCTCGGAGTTGTTGATTCATCGGAACGCTTTGTGTGAATATTGACGAATTTTCGACCTCCAGTCGCGTTGGCTCCTGGCCAACATGTCCAGGGAGCTATTTATAAGATAAACTCGTCTCCGTCTCAAAAATCATAATGGGAATATTTTTTTAAGATCAAGCAATTAAACGGTTTCACGATTATTATAATATAAACTGGTAGGCAATAAAAGTAAGCCGCTGAAATCATTTCACATTAAAAAACTTGGCTCGTTATAAGCAATAATGACGGTGCTATCCAGTTAGGAATAAAAAAATTGTCGAAGAAAAAAGGGCCATAATATTTTTTTGGTCCACAATTGGCATAGGCCTTAAAAAGCCTGTGTGTAAAAATTTACGATCTAAAAGATGTGAATATTAAAGAAATAGTTATATCAGAACATATTGTATACTAGGTGTGCCCGTAACTTCGTCCGCATGGAATAGTGACTTTGGGTAGCATGATTTAATAGAATATTCTATTTACTCCAATATTTTTATCATCTCTTGTCACAAACTTAGGATAAACTTCCGTTTAACCCATACCTCCGATTGTGCTGAAATTTAGTACACTAATGTATTTGTTTTTGTATGCTAATCAAGAAAATAAATACCCGCAAAGCTCGAAAAATAATTTAGGAAAATTTTTCGCATTTACTTAAAAAAAAAAAGATAGATTTTTAAGAAAAATGTTTTAAACAAAAGTTGTAGCCCGCTAAAAGATTGATATTTTAAGTTTTACGCATTTTTTTCCTAAGTTCAGTATTTCCTGCGAAAAGTAGGTTAAAATTTGTGGATTGTTTGACCTTCCTTGAACTTAGAATGTCATATTAATTTATATCTAAGCAACAGCTTAAGAATAACTTTTAAGCTTTAAAAGCAAATAAAATTAATGATAGTCCCATACAACGAGTTGGCTTTCAAATGGATTTTATATCTCTAAGCACTTGTCGATGGTCCCTACGCACAGCCGCTCTATGGCTGCCTTTGACAGTTAGTTGTCAAGTCAGCGTATTTCCTGTCCTATCTTTTATATACAGTCCACTTAATATTACAGTCGCTAAATATATTGGTCGGGAACTCCCCACAAAAAACCCACCACAACCTTTCCATCTCTTACGGCCCCTTTCTCCACATTAAAAAGTAGCATATATTTCTAATACAGATAGTCTAACATAATATAATACGTAGCATACATTTTTAATGTTAATCTGGTGCTATATTATTCATATGGTTGTCATACTGTATTGTTTTCTCAGATAAGAATGATATATAGCAACGATTAACACACTTAAATACAAATGCTAAACCTAACCCTGAGCCGCAATAGCTTGATAGTATGGACTGAAATCCGCAAGGTACCCGGTTCCCAACGCCGGTCCCCAACGCCGTTGGGGTATTAACACACTCCTAATACAGGCTTTTAATTTTAGCTTAGTATGAGGAAAAAAAATTGTTTTTTTTTTTGCGCGAATTCCTGTCTGAGTCCAAAACTCACTTTGGGTTTCTGAGTCGCTCCAGTAAGTAAGTAAGTATGAGGAAATAAGGGAATTTAGACATACTTAAAAAGTATTCCTAATATTCTTTAAAAAAAAAAAAAAGAAAAGGTACTATATAATTTGTTATGTTGGAAAATGCCGCATGCAGGTTCAATATGTATGTTATACCATAATTATTGTACAAATCATAACCTATAACAATATATGAATCGTCTTGTTTGTATACTTTGAGGTATTCATATTGTGGTTTAGAACATCGCATTACTTTGTAGCTATTTTAAAGTCAATAACAAACCATGATACTTGTTTTCGTACGCCGTTACCAGGAATATATACATTATATTGTAATCTATACTAATATATAAACCTGAAGAGTTTGTTTGTTTACTTGAACGCGCTGATCTCAGGAACTACTTACTGTACCGATTTGAAATCACTGAATGAAAATTTCTTTCAGTGTTTTTTTTATAGTTTAGTCTAACTATTTGCAATTGTTTATGTTTGCAGTGCTATGTGTGCCTCAAATAAAAGTTTTCTTTCTTTCTTTTGTATTAATACAGCGATCACAAAGCGATCGCTTTGGTTTCTCTACGGTCATTTTTTTTGGTTTTAACACAGAAATGCATGCATGTATATTTACGTTAAAATGCTTCAAAGTGCACAATTCTATATAGCATATAATAGGATGCACAGAAAAACCGACTGTGGTTTATGTTGAATTGATTTTATAAGTAAAATTGTCTCTTAATAATAAAAAAAATATTTCGAGAAAAAAGTAAACCTCCCTCGACAGAATTTCACTCATTAGCGTGGAAATAACAAATTCCAGAAGAAAAAAAATAAAAATATGCATTTTTGGGAAAAGTCCTCAAACTGCATAATTAGCAAAATTACATTAAGAATTTAGAAACGATTCAAATTTTGTTTATTGAGACACGTTGCGTTTGTTAAGCTTAGACTATCTAGCTTAGATCGCTATGTATATATTTCAGCATTGTGCATAATTTTTAACGTCGCCAGTAAAGAACGCTAATGACAGTTTGGTATATATTCAAGTGTGCCAGTCATCGTTCTAAATTATTTTTACTGACAGCTTTGGTGCTGTGAGGCTGCGGCTGATATTTAAAGTAAGATTTTCTTGTTACGGTACTAACTATCACCAACATTAAGAAACGTTTCGATGATCATTCGAAAGTACTCGTATTCTAAGCATTCGGACAGATAGAATTTGGAGTAGGAAATTATTCCATTGTTCACCTTAATAATTAAAATTTCGATATCTAAGTAGCCGGAAACGTATTTACAAGCCTTCTGGGCGTGCAGTTGCTGTGAACTTGGGTCTATGGTGAATCCCCTACCCCTCGTCGTGTAGGATAAGCCGGAATCCACGGCTGAACGGTCGGTCGGTTGCAGGTCGGCCGGCGGCTCCAGCAGCGCAGTCGGGCTCGACGAGGCCAGTGACGGCAGCGACGCGGAGCGCTCCCGGAGACATCTGCGCGTGCCCACCCCCACATATTTTGGACAGTACGTACTTGTATCTCTTATAGCACAAAGTGACGTCTCGATAGTTCCTCGGCACACAAACTCCCGGCATAAGAAGCCTGCCCCGCCGACGTGCCGGCGTACTTTAAGAGAAAAGCTTTATCTAAGCGGGAAGGAGAGCATTAGACGTACCTAAGCGGCCGGCATAAAATAATACAAAACATACATATTGTCATGAGTGTCATCCTTATATTATGTATGAAGTGAATTTAACCAGATAATAACTTAAAATGTAAATTATCTGGAAAAGAAATCCGTTTGAAATTGTAAAAAAAATTGAAATATGGCACACGTCATTTGAAATTTGAGTAATCCTTATAACATTTAATTATAATATTAGCTGTTACCCGCGACTTCACCCGCTTAAAATTGTTTAAAAGTTTAATAATATAATTTTTTCGCGAATGTCTTATTTAATTACCTCTGAAATTTCAAGTTTGAAGCAAAAAAATTAAGTTCTTTTATATAAAGTGACGAGAAGATTTAGACCTTCTTAAACCAACCCTGTTGCCAATCCGTTCTTAGCGAGCGTCTACTAACTGTAAACTGCCAAATTTCATCTTTGCACGTTCTGCGGTTTTCGATGTTTCGTGACAGGTGACTTACGGAACTCAGGGACTCCCAGATAACCCTACGTACAAACTGTCAACACCTATTTCGCATCCTGAGGCGTAGACTTGGCACAAAAACTGTAGCAGATATTTACTCCTTTTTAACAAGTAGCCCAAGAATAAAGTTTCATGTTTCTAACTTCAAAAATGGCGGACGTTATTACAAACTTTCAACCCTATTTCCCTTTTACCCTTTTTAGCTACAAATAGTAGCCCGTGTTCATCCCCAAGGTCCAATCCATCTGTACATCGTCGACGATCCCGACCTCGCCAAATATCTCAGCAACCAAGTTTCCTTTGGCCTATTTGACGCGACAACCGCAATATACCAGTGGTGATTTAAGCCGTCGTTGGATGTCTGGTTGTCGCTAACTAGTTCATACGACATCGGATTTGAAACCTGTCAAGTTATAGCAGTACTTTACATCACATGTTACTTTACGTAACACCAAAGCCCCTCAATAAGGTTTGTCCTTTTAAGAGATTGATTTAAAATGGCACCAACTAAATACAAGTTATGGT
Organism: Charaxes varanes; assembly: GCA_024363005.1. Taxonomy (NCBI): domain Eukaryota; kingdom Metazoa; phylum Arthropoda; class Insecta; order Lepidoptera; family Nymphalidae; genus Charaxes; species Charaxes varanes. The sequence goes on from JANCMC010043217.1 coordinate 5,633,725, forward strand.
TTTTGAAAAAATGATACACAGTACATAACTACATTAATAAACTACGAAGTATATATAGGACAATAAATAGGACAGAGTCGCGGGACTCCTAAAGGTCATCGTGTGCACCTATATAATTAGAGGTAGCGCCATGCTTGTAGCCGAATTGGGCCGGCGCGTCCCGGTACCAGTACCTCTTTCTCACATGAGACTTCCGAAACACGGAGGAGGTCGGATATCAAATAGAAACCAGTGCTGGAATGGGTCACCCATCTATCGCCCGGTCGCAGCCAGTCCAACTTAGCGATCGACTCAAATGCCGATTTCAAATTTATTTTGCAAAAACTTTGTAATATAAATTTGAAACTTAATCTTCCTCCATTCCTTCTAGCTAGCGTCGGCTTCAATTGCAGAGCCTCCCTCTCAACCCCGCGACTAACATCACTCAGTGACATCAATCGGGATCTACTAATTTACGTGTCTTCCGAAACACGGAGGAGGTCGGATATTTGAAAAACCAGTGTTAGAATTTGTCATCCATCTATCACCCGGCCGCGGTAAGAACTGCTTAACCTAGCGATCGACTCAAATGCCGACCACTGATTGAGCAATACAACACAGAGTATATTGTGTGGTAACGAAGATTAGTGCGCAGATGTGTAATGACGTGTGTTAATAGGTTGCAATCTATCCTTTCGCCTCTTCGTCTAAAATAACAAAAGTGAAAACAAATATAAATAGTTGTATCTAACAAGCGTGTACAAAACGAAGAATTAAACGTCTAAAATATCAGGAGGGTTTCATTTCCAGGAAGCCAACACTGATTAAGCAACGATCTCCTTTTAAATCTTACTCCATTATTTGTGATAAATCCCTCATTCAGGTGGTCGGATATTTGATGGGAGTATCAAATAGTAGCGGTAAGGCCTTTAAAACTCTCGAGCGCTACAGCAGCGAATTATGGTCGTATTTTACGAAAGGCGCCTTAAATCAGGGAGCATTAGATATTGCTATTAAATCCACGACAAACTGCTCTGGCCCAAAGCCAGCGAGCGTTAGGTTTGTCTTTCATATTTGCTGTGTACTTATTCAAAGTTAGTTTGGAATTTGACTAGATGATCATGAGGCGAAGAACTATATGGTGGTAAAGGTAGAGTCGTTTGAATGTAGATCAAAACAAAATTTTAAGTTCGTAATATGATTTAGAAAAGGAAGGAAAACGATGTTTAAGATTACTTTTTAACAAAGACATCCAATCAACATCCATCCATCCATCCATCCATCCGTTTATCCACCCGTCCAACCATCCAACCGTCCAACCATCCATCCAGCCGTCCGTCCGGCGGTCCAACATGGAAAATATTAGAGTAGAAAAGATTATATAGACAAGTAGAGCAAAAATAAATTTCTAGGTTCGGCACCAATATCAATAAGAAACTGTATGCTTGTTTGCTAAGATAGCTAAAGTTCCAGTCACGTAAGATGGCCGCTGAGCGATCGTGGAGAGGATGACTTTGCACATGGATATAATCTCACGTCAAAGGATTGTAACTAATAAATCACACTTAAATGTAGGGATAATTATGGAATATATATAATAAACTAGCCGATCCGGCAGACGTTGTCCTGCTCGGACGTTCTGTTACTTACTATTTACTTCTATTAACTTATCATATTATTCCCGATTGCGTTCCCCTTCAAGTTCCCATTCCCGTTCAAAAGTACGAAGCTTTCATAAGAAATAATTTAATGAGGTGGTTAAATATTCTTAAATTTTCTGATTCTCCGCGCAATTTTCCTATTTTTTTCTTCCATAAGAACCCTCTCCTGACAATAATAAATAAAACCAAAAAACAATTAGCGAAATCGGTATACCCGTTCACGCGTGATACCGTGACCAATGGAAATTGGGATCCATTTTTAAATACCTATGTTCGGAAATATGTTCGATGTTATTAAACTCAGCATTTTCCATTACTTGCATTCTTTCGTCGATATTCGTGGCTGAGTTTTGTAGCTAGAAATTGGACTATTTCGTTCGCGCCTCACCAGCGACCTTTCACCACTTATACACTCCACTAAAACAACTAAATTTCCCCTACAACCTATATAAGATAAATAAAAAGCGCATCGCGTAGGTACGCCGCCAGCTCGGTAGATCACCAGCGGGTAATATTACCAGCGGCCATCTTACGTCACGGAAACTACACATACATATATGTATAACGGTAGGTGTATTCTCAAGGGATCGTTCACAAGTAATTTATAGGTGTGAGGAGAACTTAACTTAATTAACTTAGAGTAGAGTAATTAGAGTATTACTCTAGATCATCGTAAAAACTTTCTGCGCCAAGATCTTTACGACAAAGGGTGAAATAGGTGTTGCTGTGGCGCTTTGCTTACACTTTGGTCTAACCTCTTTATTTGTTTTTTTTTTGTGTGGTTCTTGCTGTTGGCAGCGTCGCCGGGGGGGGGGGGGGGGGGGGGGCAGGGGGTCTGGGGCAGACCAGGAACCTACGCGCGCGGGACCCTTCCGATCCCGTTCCCGAATATGACAGGCACAAAAATCAGGAAGATTTTGTATGGGAAAATGTTTTTTCTTTTAATTTATTTTTTATTGTCAATTTTCAAATGTTTTTGTGGTTATTCTGCTATTGCGGACGGTGACAAATCCAACAAAATAAAAATCATTAAAATGTATCCAGCCGTTCTCGAGTTATTTGTTAAATTCCTATAGCACGAGCTATAGGAAATTTTATGTACGTAGAGCTGCGTTTCGTGGAGGAGTCATGAGCGAAGGTGATTTAGACAGCCCCCCGGAATTAGCCTGGAATCGCCTCGGGTGCTCGAAGGAAACTAATTACCAACTTGGAACCACCCTGTCTTATAATACGAAACTAACGGTAGTATGAGAGACCACATTACTTGTCTGTCTGCTACTTCGTCCGCGTAAAATTAAATTTGTTTATTCAGCCTTTATCGAAAAATCTCAGCAGATGTCTGCTAACCACAAACTACCTCCATGTCAAATTTCATCATTATACGTGGTTTTTAAGATTTTGGGATATGACCTGTCGCTTTTACGAATCGCACACTTAAACATAAACTGATCTAATTCAAAAAAAACTCATTTTCGGAAAAGTCGCAATAAACTTTAGAACTGCTATCGAACGGCGAACTCGGTGCAAACGGCATTATGGTAAAAAAAGTGTAGTTTAATCATAGTTAATAAAGTGATTAATGACATTGAAATGTTGTTTTAATGATTTTTTATTATTTGTTTGCCTTTTTAACTGTAAACTTATTTTAGTTAGAGAGAGAAACATAGACAGAACAATATCCCAGTATAGGGATGAAGATATCGAAACAATTTTTAGGTTGGCAGATAGAGGGCGTCGAAACAATGCTGCCATTATCATAAAATGTATCATTAACTCATCATCATATATAAAATGTATCATTAACTCATCATCATATATAAAATGTATCATTAACTCATCATCATGATCAGTCCTTAATCGCCTAATACTGCGATATAGACCTCTCTTCTTTTATGCCACTCTCCTTTGTCTCATGCCAGTCGCATCTAGCTGTCACCTGTCTCTTTATGTCGTTCATCCATCTTGCCATTGGACGACCTGAATTTCTCCAGCCCAGTCTACGCCACACCGTTATTGCCCTAGACCAATTGCCATCACCACGTCCAGGTATATGTCCTGCCCAGCTCCATTTGCCACTTCCATCACTAACTGACTTTAGACCTAAAACGAAATCAGTTTATAAGCAAACGTGCAATGTACGGATTAGGATACTATTGTTATGTCCTTTTCCCTGGAAGATCTTCTTATACGACTCTTAGTTTAAAACTAACTAATTTATACTGCGATTAGTCTAGGGTCCACTTTATTGGTTTCGTCCCTCCGGTCATTTGAGGGTTACCTTCGACCTTTACAAGGTCAAGTGCTCCTGATAACAAGGTTAATGGGTGTATATCGTTTTATTAGTTCCTTCCGCATTTCATAGGTTATTTTATTGCCAGAAGCAATTCTCGTTAAGAACTCCAGGGCTGGAATCAAAACTAATTATTATGTGGTGGTAGTTTTATTGAACTAATTGTTCATTCTTCTTTACTGAATGGCTCCGTTCATAAATGGTCCAATAACCATTTTTTATGTTACAAGGACCAAACGAGCAGGCGGTAAGACTATCAACGCCCATGGACATCTACACCACCAGAAAGATCACAGGTGCTTTGCTGGTCTTTAAATAGAATTTAGGTCGTCAGGAACTCTAACAAACCGAACGAAACGCGACAACAGTACCATCACTTGACGTGACAGCATTGTCACCGTGTAACCTTTTCACTGAAGCATTATAGTACTGTTTTAGATTTCAATCTTGTATTAAAAAAAGTTTGTTTTGGTCAAATAAAGTCTCTATCTATCTATTTATAATGTTGTATTAGAAAGAGGTACTGGTAGCCAGGCCGTCCCAATTCGGACCAAATTCTGCAGACCATGAGAGTGACAAGCATGGCGCTACCTCTAATTAAATCTGTATAAAATTTGGAATAGGAATTGTGGAACTCGCTGGTACTTTTAGAAAACACTCTACAACCCTGCAGAGCTCCCTTCATCCAGTCGTCAGGTGCTTATTCTCACAGAATGCTCCGATCCACGAAATAAAAGCCCCCCACCTTTTTTCAAAGTAATATTTGAATGAATGAATTAATGAAAATTTTATTAAAGAAAGTTACACAACTACAAAAATTCAATATTTTATCAAGAGCTTACATAATCAAAAATAATAAACCCTGTTACTAGGTAGTCATATCATATTTCTATCTGAACAGTCTATGAAGATAAGAAAAGGTCGGTGTTTTATTGCCCCGTCAATATAACTCAGTCAAGGCACCGATCCCCAACAGTTATATAGGATTATATCTCAATTTTTATAAAGTTAGATATTCCCTAGATAAAGTTAAAATAATTGTGTATCAATTAAAATCGGTTGCACTTGAAAACCAGCAGTGTCCTATTTTTTAGTATGACAGCATTTAACGAGTGTTTGCAACCCTTTCTCCTTACTGGCCCATATTTGTTTTTTTTTTTTTTAATTTAAATTATAACATTGTAATTAGGCTTACAGTAAGAGGTTCAGAGGATATTTTTATTATAATTATTTGTTGATCTCATTTGGTATTATTATGTATTTTTTGGAACTTTTCACGTACGTTTCACGTGACAAATATTCTATTTTAGGAGTGTGATGTCTCGTCGTTGCGGATCCGGCGTGGGCGTGGGATTGGGTGGTAACATGGGCGGCGTGGGCACAGTGTGCGTCGATGAGAAAGTGCTCCCACGAAGGTTCGCGCGCGCCCTGCTGCATGCCGCTTATACTGACCAGGTACCAATGCATAGCACTAGCACTTGACTAAAATGCACAAAATCACAAACTTTCTTATAATACTGATATTTTCGAATGGCCCCTTGTATTGGTGCAGTTGGCAGTGACCCGGCCTTCCGCTTCAGGGCATGTTATCTATATGAGTATACTAAGTATTTATTTACATATATGTTACTTTTCTTATTTTTAGGTCGATCTCAGCTTGATCAGCAGGAATTCGTCATCTCCTTCATCGACGAATAGCACAAGCAGTAGTGGGACGGTAAGAATTTTGCCTTTATTCAAAATGTACAGCGATACTATAACACCATCCCAGTACTTTCCCTGGTTATATTTTTAGATAATATAGCGCTCTTAACGTCTCATCGCCTGAGGTTGAATTTGTGTTACCAGTGTTCATACAATACACGTATTTAGTATGTAACGCATATTCGAGTTACACTTCATATTTGTTTCAGTTGCGCGGCGGGGCGCGCGCCTCCTCGTTATCAACTTTGGACGATGCGTTCCAGCTGTACGAAATAGCAAGGTAAGTCCTGTTGTAAGCTTTACCCTGTACATTGTGGTCTCTACCCTGTGTCTAGTGTCCAATGGGACCTGTGGCCTTTATTCTAATAGATTTCAATTGTAGTAAAAGATTAAATAATAAGAAAAAGGTGCCAAATTAATGGACAGTTACTTAGACTTTCTTTGGGTGTACAGGTTTCTGGAGATGCCGATAGTGGCGCAGGGATGCGAAGACGCAGCGGCGCGTGCCCTCTGCGCCGATACGTTGCCGCACGTGCTACGGTGGTCCTCCGCACCGCACGCTAGTGCTTGGCTGCACCGGTAAGGGAACTACACACATTAACAGTATGTCATTATAGCCGTAAAGCCACCAAAATATTTCATAACAACCGTAACTCGTGTTGAATTCAATGCTTACATTATTTGTGCATTGTATTTTAGAAGAATGGGAAAATAAGCATATCTAAAAAGTAATTCAAATATTATTAATTAAAATGAAGTGGCCAAGAGCGTGCCGAGACACGCTTATATCAAAGGGGTCCGATTGTTATAGTTATTGTATGATTTTGCTGAAAATAATTTTCTTAATGAGCTTTTTATTCAACATGCAAAATTTCAAATTGGAAATTTTAGGGGAGGGGGGAACAAACTTGCCGGCAGACAGACAGACGGACGGGCATAACGAAACTATATAAATGTTTCCCGTAAAAGTGCGGAACCTTAAAATAGTGCGATTCGGCAGCGCTGAGGGTCGCAATTGGTCCGCAGACAGGCGATGCGGTACCTCCGCGACGAGTTCCCGTCCATCATGTCGTCGGCGGCGGCGGCGCGGCTGCCGCGCGCCTCTCTGGCTTCCGCGCTCGCCTCGCCCTTCCTGCAGGCCAGCGAGACGCAGGCCTTGCGAGCGCTGCTGCGCTGGGCCGAGCGCACTGCGCACCCGCCCGCCACGCACCCGCCGCACGCCGCCGGTAAGCGCAACGAAACTATTGTAATCGTGAAACTCGTTGTGACTCCGCTGTGTTGCGAGCTCATGGGGAGCATCGGCCTTAAAACCAGTCAATCAAGCTCAATATTTCATCGCGCGAATAAAAGCCGTGTCTCTAAAATAATGTGATAAAATGATTTGTAAGTATGGTAATGTACATCGAAAAGAATGTATTGGTAAAGGGTTATATAAAAATGTTTCACTAAAACATGGACGGAAGGACCGAACAATAGTTACGCGACTTAAGGATACGCTAAAAAGTTCCTTATCAAGATAGTGCTATCTCGCTCACGTAAACACGGATCGTTTACTGATTTACGGCGTACACTAGTGTCGGCCTTTGTTTAATACTTAAGGCTGTGCCTAATTGTGGGACGGTACGTTATTACACGACGCTACCTGTTCCAGATGTTATATTGTGCTTGTAAATACAGTCCGAGAAGGTAAGAAAAGGTCGGTGTTTTATTGCCCCGTCAATATAACCCAGTCAAGGTACCGATCCCCAACAAAAATATAATCCATACATTGTTATTTAGGAAATAATTGACGGAGACAAAGAAAAGACGCACGACTTGAATATACGACGGTTACAATCACGGGGCATTTTACCCCTACCTACATAATCATTATAACAACATAGTACAAAACAAAGTCGATATCCGCTCTTGTCAGGCGCGGATTCAACCTTCAAAAAAAGAATCTTAAGTTTTGGCTGCAAATTTGAGTCGACGTGTAAACCTGCTTATGATCGATATAGCGCATTCCTACAAAGGATTTGTATATCTATACTAATATATAAAGCTGAAGAGTTTGTTTGTGTGTTTGCTTTAACGCGCTAATCTCAGGAACTACAGGTCCGATTTGAAAAATTCTTTCTGTTAGATAGACCGTTTATCGAGGCTATATATCATCACGCTAAAATTTTTCACCTTATTTTACGCGGACAAAGTCGCGGTCACAACTAGTAAAATATATTATGATTTTGATACATTGTTTTTTGTGCGTATTGGCAATTATATTATCAGGCTTCTGAGTTCAATATACCGTGAAAGTATGACGTCACAAGTCTATCTACAAGTCAATTAGCCCTTGCCCATTGTGACCGAAACGGTGCATACGCGCCTAGCTATATATGCTTAGATCAGTTAAACTAAGTAAATGGAATTTAATGCGGTTTTCATTAATAAACAGTGTGATTCGAAAGAAAGATTTATACATATAATATAGTCATATCTACTTCCACATTGCCCATTTGCAAAGATGTGGCGGTTAGTAGTAGCCTTTAAATAAATAGAAATAAATCGCCGAAGGACGTAGGCGCAAAAACTTCGGACGACTGCACCAAATTTGAAACATCTTTTTTTGTGGTGTTTGTTATGTCAGGACAAGGTTAGGTTAGGTAACTATTCTTCGTTCTTTGATAGATAGCTTCCTTTTGTGCATATGAACAATTGATTTCGTCAATGTCACGTGCAGTGGAGAAGACACAAAGGAAAACCTATTCATATTATTAGGCTCCATAAAATTTAACCCTACATTTTAATGTACTTTTTTTTAACAGTTGTCATTGGGATTTGTCTCTAAATAATTTAAAATTATTATTATGTGTTCTAAAAGCACAACATAGTGTAAGAAATTATTAAAATGATTAAAAATTTTAGGAATTTTGTCAAACTGTACAGAGAATTACCATAACCTAAAATTGCCCTTCCTTACTTGCTTAAGTTTAAATACCATATAAATATAAAAAAAAACATACTCGATTACTACATACATATAAAAATAATCTTTTCATGCGTACCTATAAGCTTTCTTGATGTCATCGTCAGAGGCAGTTTTTTCGATACCAAGAATTTTATAATAATCCTTACGTTTCGATCTTTTAAGAGCTATTTTCGCCTCATGCAACAACTGTTTGTTTTCCTTGCTTTTGTCAATTTTGTAAAGTTTTTCATAATCCTTTACAGCCTCCTCGTACTCTCCAAGTTCAGTGTAACATTTAGCACGTCGGAGCAAAGCTTTAACGTAGTTTTCATCCAAATCTAAAGCAGCGGTGCAGGCGTCAGCCGCCTGTTTCTTTTGGTTCAATTTCGAGCAAACAGTTGCCTTGTTGAAGTACAGTTTAGCGTTAACTTTCTTGTTTGACATATCAATCGTTAATGCCTCGTTATATAAATTCAAGGCTTCCTGCCAACGTCCCATCTTAAATGCTTCATTACCTGTAAACATTACGTCATCGTGATAATTTAGTTAAATTCAAGCAAAAACATTTTAATTCTATAAATTTTTTAGAAAGAATCCTAAAGAATCCTATAAATTTATTAGGATTCCTCTTCTTCCTATCGTTATTCCGGTATATTACCAGGGTATGCTTAGATTGCAGAGGATGTGGCTGTGGGGCGAGTTAAGATGACTGATTACCATCTGACGTTGGTACCCACACGGCCTCTGCAACCTTACGACAAGTGTCAATCAGTGACATTAATCGGGTCCCAGTGTTTTAGGTGCCTCGGAAACACGGAGGAGGTCAGATATCAAATATGAACCAGTGCTAGAATGGGTCACCCATCTATCACCCGGTCGCAGCCAGTCGTCAGATCTTCGGGCCATATGTCCTGCCCATTGCCACTTCAACTTGCTTATTTTGAGAGCAATGTCGGTCAGTGAATGAACTTTACTTCGTCCGCAGCAACCCAGGAGACATATGCGCAAAGAGAACTTGCGATTGCAAAGCAGTTTTATTTTCATTTTGTTAAAATAACTTCTAGCTACTTCTATTCTCTGATATTTTTGTCAAGAGAAATCAACAAAGCTGGAATAATTTAAGGGTTAGGTCAGACTAGGTGTAGGTTATGTTTAAGTTAAGTTTAATTCACACCCACTCCTAATACAAGCTTTCAATTTAAGCTAAGTAGGAGAGAAAAAGGGATTATTAATCATACCTAAAAGTATTCCTAATATTCTTTAAAAAAAAAATCTTTTCTTTCGATGAAAGTCTATTAAAATTACGACTATTCCGTGTCATAAGACGTTACAAAAGTGGTTATATTCATTAATATTTTTTGTATTCTGCGATTATTTCGCCATAGTTGCGAGTCGCGCGAGTCCCGATTGTCTTGCCGAATAGAAAATTGAGAAATTGCACGCTATGAGACTAGTATGCGATTTATATCACGCACTTAGTATTTGATAATGTTTATGGTGTATTGAGGCGTGAGCGGTAAATTGTATATTTTTTTTAACCCAATGGTGTCCCACTGCTGAGCAAAGGCCTCCGCCTCGTTAAATCATTACTTTATATACTGGGCTACATGAATCCAAGTCGTTCCCGCAAAGGAATCTCGGTCTACCTGGTCGGTGACCACGTGACCACGGCTATAGCCCATTGGGGTCAGGAACCGATACCATATAAATATCGATTCGTCCTTCAATCAATGAGTTAACGAGGCTATCATACTTGATTACCACGTCACATAAACCGATCTCTTTGAATTTAGCACAAACAAATCGCCAGCGAGAGGTTCACGCCTAAATAATTCAATTATAATTTGGGCAAGCATTGGAACTTCTGTATTAGCGCTATCAACGATTTTAGTGAACAGGTTCTGCGAGTTCGCGGCAGGTTGCGACCCACATGCGCAGACTTTCTTCACACAAAAAAAATACTAGTTGATGGGTATTTTTATGGTAAGCTATACCCAATTCGTAAATGACAGGCTTTGCCTTTTGTGTGCGGTAGCGGTAATAAGTGGCAGCTAGGAAAATTTGCTTAATTATTTTTTGAAAATCTATAAATAAATAAAAAGTGAGGAGAAAACTGTCGGTACTATTTTATGAAGAACGCGCCAACGGAGGAGTGCAAAATTTAACACAATTATAATTTACATAGAGGTGGTGTGCAAATGTTAATATTTTTATAAAAAAATGCATTATAAATTATTATAATAAAACCTCACACACAGCAACGGGGAACGGTTTTGATTCCCGCTCCGAGTCTGGATGTAGTATCTGTATGTATATATTTAAAAAAAATTATAACAGGCGGCTGTTACATATAACACAGGCATTAAGTTGTCGACCTTAGAAACAGACGTCCGTGTTTCTTTAGTCCTATATATTAATTATTTTAATGCCAAAGTTTTACACACAATGTAGGTATATATTTTAGTATAGAATGATGTTAAAGCGTAGTCATGACAACAATCACAAATAACAATGTATTTTGTTAAATATGACATTTAATTTTATTGTCACATTTCGTTGGGTTGGTATAAATTTTTGTAAATAGCTTTAAATAGGAATATGGTACGCGAATCTAAAGATTTCTAGCCATATTTCGGCCAGTCGGCGATCTCTAGTGTAATTAAATTTCCACAAACTAGGACAACAACCTATGATCCATGTATCATCTCGAGATCAATAAGTAACACCTACAAACGCTGATATTTTAATAATTTTAAAGTAATTTTATATTTCCCTGCTTGTTTCGTTCGACTAATTAAAAATATTAAACTCAGCGCATACACGATTAGATCAATCAACCAACGTATCTGCGTGCCAAAGTCATTAAGAGAAATTATTTCTTGCAACCATTGCGCAGTGTAATTTGCTTAATTAAACTTTAATAAGGTAAACACATTATAATGAAATGTACAACAGAGAGTAGCTAAGAGAATAATAGCGGTTTATTACCTGATATCAGATAAAGGCTATGAGTTTTTGAATAGCTTCCTTATCTGTCAATCAGAAGACGTCCATTCCTAGATAGATTTTGAGGCGCTTACATTACATGGAATGGATTGCAACTGCTAGATCGTCAGTACATTAAATGTAATTAGAGGTAAAGGAAATATCGCTGGGCGGATGAAGTCACAAATAATCGAGTAACGTGCGTTTTGTCTTAGCTTGGATGTAAACGAGCTCCGATTTTTTTTTTATTATTTAAAAATTATTCTTTACTTCGTTATTCTATAGAGCAAAAGGAAGTCAATCGATTTTATTTTAATAATACAATAGCGATTGACTATAAAAAAGGTAACATTTATTTCATGTAACCTTTTCTGGTTCATATAGTGATGTCAAAGGCCAATCGATGCAAGCGTTATCGATGTACGATAAACCCTTATTACCATATAAATGGCCGTATAATATGGGAATAACATCGGATTACGATGATGTTTTTTGTGTTTGTATAATTCTTTGATAGACATTTATAGCGAACTTAGGTACCGTTTAAGTATAATTTGATTATCAATTATTTTGGTTATATGTTTAAAAATTCGGTATATATTGGTAACTTTGCATTTTTTTTTATTGCAAGGGACAAACGAGTAGGCTTCATCACCTAAGTGATTAACGACGCCCATGGACATCTGTAACACCAGAAAACTCGCAGGTGCATTGTCTGCCTTTACAGAAGGACTTAGGCCACAGGGAACTCTCACACACCTAACGAAACGCAACAACAATAGTATCACTTGAAGTGACAGAATTGCGGCCACTTTACGGGGATCTTATGTGAGAAAGAGGCACTGTTAACCGGACCCGCTGGGCCAATTTAGCTGCAGACCAAAAGGACTGGAATCGTGGCGCTACCTCTAATTAGATAAAAAAATAGGAGTAAAGGAAGGGATTGTGTAAAGGTAGAGGGATAGGAGAAAAAGGATGCGGATACTACTGTCACGGACGGTATAGGAGAAAAAGGATGCGGATACTACTGTCACGGACGGTATAGGAATAGTGACAATAGCAGCTAGGGTAGACCGGGATCACGTTCCTGTGGTGGATCTAATCAGTTATTGGACAGATAAATAGGAAGATCAACCCCTGGAGACATTTAGTTTTATTGGGTTTCAGGTAACGATAATTAATTTTAATTTAATTTTATTTTAAAACAAATTACAACTGCTATTACAGGCTACGCCTAATGCAACAGTGTAGTTAACTTAAATAACATATTATATGTAGTGTCTTAGTTTTAGAAATATTCTCTGAACATGATAATAGGTCTATCTTCTCAGCGCCTAGACTTAGCGTGCGCACACAACACGTTGAAGGTGCTTGAGCCAGAAGATTAGTTCCAACGCGAGGTAAAGCGAGTAAACGGGGCTCCGGCGCCGCCACACATCCATTTGGTACACACTGACTGAACAGCTATAACACACCCGGATTGAATAAATACTCATGAAGGACTCTTATTACATAATATGCGAGTACCAATTCTCTCCGCGCTTGCCAATTGTTGTATCCAACCATGGCCATACCTCGAAGTATTCTTAGTATTCTTAGAAAAAGAATCTAATATACAAAAGTGCATCAATATTATCCTCTTTCCAAGGCCCAGTACTCTGCGGCACAATGCCTTAGAGTTTTAATGTTAATTAAAAAAAAATGGCCAAAAGCGTGTCAAGACACGCTTATATAGAAGAGTACCGTATCTGATGCGCTATAAACGTATTTGTTAAATAACTTCAAAAGTTATTGTCCTATTTCGTTCAGAATATTTTTTCTAATGAGTTTTTAGTGTGTTCTATCAAAATAGAAAATTTTACGTCTCTACGTCTAATGTTTGGAAATTCTAGGACGAGCGACCAATTACGGGCAGACAGACGGACGGACGGATGGACGGACAGAGCGAAATTATAAGGTTTCTTTGTTATGCTACGGAACCCTAAAAAAATTAGGTTGGGCCAGTTGAATTTGTCACATATACAAAAACCTTTTTTTTTGTTATTACAAACATTACAAAAGCAATAAAACAAAGGACATGGCGTCGATTTGAATCATAACGTATTTGTATTACAGAGAATTGCAATTTTACGATAAAACAGGGACTAACTGCGTGTAATACACTCTTAAACAGATAGTGATGTCAAATGTCAATCGATAAGCGATACCAGACGCTTGTTGCGGCAGAAACGTTCGTATAATAAACGTATAACATCGGTTTTTGTTCACGTACAATTGTTTCTTGCTGTCTTTAAAAGTGGTAGCCATTACTGAGTTTATAAGCGATAAATTATAAGACTTTTAACTGTTTGTTATTGTTAGAAGTCTAAGGGTATTTTACATAAGATAAGTTAAAAGGCAAAATGTAATTCATGACTAGTTTTATTGAGAGAAGTCAGCTTTCATATGTGTGAGAAATGACCATAACACAAGTTGTTTACCGGGAATTTGTTCACGTAAAATTAAACTTGCAAGAAACCTTATATCTTCTTAATATAGCCTTATCGAAGACCTTGTTCTTAGCGCATCTTTGCTAACTAAAAACTACCTCCCTGCCAAATTTCACCTTTCAACCGCTTGCTTTTATATAGTCTTCTTCTTCTTCCTAGCGTTATCCTGGTTCTAGGGTCTGTTTAGATTGCACAGGATGTGGCTGTGGGGCGAGTTAAGATGACCGATTGCCATCTGACGTCATCCTCGTAACCCCCACGACCTCTACAACCTTACGATTCATATCACAAAGTGACATTAATCGGGTCTCACTGTTTTACGTGCCTTCCAAAATACGGAGAAGGTCGGATATCAAATATAAACCAGTGTTAGTATGGGTCACCCATCTATCGCAGCAAGAGCTACTTAACCTAGCGATCGACTCAAATACCAACCACTGATGAGGCCACAACCTCCTCACTGTTATACAGTCTACTAAATTTTATTTGTATGTGTTAAAGTCTCAATGAGTTCCAAAGGACTTTACAAATTGCAAGTATCCGCAAAGAACCTTCATAATTGTAAAAACAGTTTTACTATCAAGACTACTTTATTCAATTAAATTTTTTAGTTTTTAAATTACATTGTAATTGACTGAAAAAAGTCAATAAACACATATAAAAAATGAATATAGTATCGCCTAAATATAAGAACATACAAATTTCGTCACATTCATCTTATTTCGTATCAAATTTGAAACAATATCTCACGTTATGTCGCGTTCCATTACGATTGGTAATTTGAATCACGTATAAATTTACAAAAATAACCCATATATCGTAATGGACAAACGCTATTTGCTTTCTTAGAAACGTACAGAAGCGTTATAAATCGACTTCTCGATTTTATACGATTGTAACTATTCGAGTGGCAAATTTACGATGGCCCCTCGATATTTTCTGTTCAAGCACTTCTGTAAGCGACGCGGTTATATATTAGGACTGTCGGAGGTTTTTCTCATTGGTTGTTCCTTTTACTTCGATGGCTAATATATTGTAGTTGTAAGCTGCTATGCATAGTTATTTAACGCACGTTTGTCGTAAAGGTCGTTGCACTCATTGTTGTTTGCATTAATATGGCAGTCTTTATTGTAATATAGAATGTTTAGTACTCATTTGCAAGTGGGTTACGAATCATCCGGATGAATCACGTACGCGTGGCAAGAAAAAAATGTTAATGTACAATACTTTATTGATCCGGCCATTTATATTGGTTAGTATTGACGGATGTTGCCATACCTGCGCGATTTGATGCGGATTTATCAGAAGTGGCAAACGCATTTTTGTGTATACGTCGTGTGAATTTACCGCCGTTCTCAGACGCTGCTTCTTTTTGTGGACTATTTACGATATATTTTTACGTACGATCTGGTCAAGGGTACTTCCAAGAAGGGTAACCAATTGCTGAAATATAGATGTCACTGGATTGAAGCATGATTGCCAGTGACTGGACGTTCAAACATTTGTCACCAGCTTCTTTGGTCGAGCAATACTGAAAATGTTTTGGGTGCTAAAAGGGGTATCTTATCTACCCATAAGATAACCTTTTTTTGATTGGCCCGTTGGTGTAGTGGGTAGTGACCCTGCCTGCTGCTGCGTTAGTCGTGCGTTCGATTCCGTCTCAAGTCTGGGTGTATTGTCTACACGTATATATTTATATATTTCTCCAAAAAAAAATATGTATACCAGGCGTCTGTTACCTATAACGCTAATTCAGTTGTCTATTTAAGTTTAGTTACTTAAATGGGGAAACATACAGCATAGTTATTCCTGATCTAGTGTATTTTACTTTTTAATTAATAAATAAAATTTTTTTTAAAGCTAGCTTGTAAGAGAAAGTAAAA
>JANCMC010043217.1:5649762-5745186 GCA_024363005.1 Charaxes varanes
CAATATAGTGAACCACATTTAGGGCGTTAATGGCTGAAACATGAAAGATAGATGTATGCTGTCCCAGGCTTTTTTCTTGATCTATTTAAGATAAACATTTCCTTTATAAACTGTATACGTGTTACTCTTACGGTTTTGCAGCGCACGCTGGAAATAGCTCGCAAATGGCAAAATTTTATCTTACTTACTTGACATTTATCTTTATATGTTTAACAATTCACGTAATATATTTATAATTTATAGCCTATGTAGTAAACTGATGTATAAACTAAAATCATGTAAAGTTTTATTAAATTCCATTCAGTAGTTTTATCGTGAAAAAGCGCAAACATACATCCATACATCCATGTGTACAAATTCGAATTTATAATATTAGTAGGATAGATTATACAATCTACTGCAAGTGTCTGAAGAATTGTTACTGCAATATTATTTTTGAACAATTAAAATGGTTCTCCAAATATACACTCTATATAAATTAAATGTTTGTTTTGTTTAAGTTGAAAATTATAATTATCACTTTCAAACGCTTCTAGTATCTTACTGATGAGTTCGTATATTATCACAGCTAAGGCACCATATTAATATTCAAGCACCTTTAGTAAAAGAAATTGCTAAAGGTGCTTGACTTTAGCATAACGTGACTGAAGTGAGTTAATTTTTTTTATTTTATTAAAGTGTAGTGTTAGTTAGTTTAGTAATAGTGCTGATTGAAATAAAACAAAAATACTTAAGCATATTGGGACCTTTATTGGGTTGCGCAAATGTCACCTCTTTAAATAGCCGTATGTCTGTCAATCATAATTAATCGATAAATTTACACAAACGAAGTTCAATAAAGGACCATCAAGCAATAAAACTTGACAATTTATTACTTTGGAAATTTATGACGTGACTTAGTACGCATAAAACAAGTCTGTAATATTACTGTAACAAAGAAAAGTAATAATGATTTAGAGACTCTGTAGCTCAACGGTAGAAGGTATGGACTAAAATCCGCAAGGTATCAGGTTCAAACGACGACGCTACTGGCTTATTGTCGCACCCACTACTGTTACACAGCTTTTAATTTAAGTTTACTAGGAGGGGAAACGGGAATATTAGACATACCTAAAAATAATTTCTAATATTCTTAAAAAAGTACAGAAAAATATAGGAATAGCGTGTAACCGCTACATAACGAGATGGCAATGATGTCGAGTGGAAAAAAAATACACTAAAGCAAACTAGATGGCGTTGTCCGGGTGATAACGACCGCAGAACAAATGCTGAAAATATCAATACAAACCAACTCACGCTAGCGAATTTTCTACTTAAAATTACTATGTATACACTTTCCGACAACCAACTGTTGGTGAGGTGCGGCCGCCCCGAGCAACTCCAACCAGCCCGGACTGAAGATTTTCATCTGCGTTGGATGTACTATTGATCTCCGCTCCAAACTTCATTCCTTGACAAAAACTTCCAAATTGGTGTGCCTTTCCACAAGCGTTTTAATAGACTTTTATGACAAATTTTCGGTTAATCGCTCTTTTAAATGTTCTTCTTCTTTTTCTACCTAGCGGTATCCCGGTCTAGTACCAAGATCCACCTAAATTGTAGAGGACGTGGCTGTATAATGTATAGGGAATAAAGAGGTGGATAAAAGTAATCAATGAAGGGCGTCCTGATAGAAAAAAAAGGAGACGCTGCAGAACGGGGAGAAGATGGCGGCCCGAGATTGACAAAAGCATAATGAACTGCTCGGAAGAAGTGCACGGCCATGATGATTGGAAGAGATTGGGACAGGCTTTTCCTCAGCAGTGGATCACAGGTGGCTGAAAAAATAATAAATATAGAGGGCACGTATAGTGAGGTAGTTCCTCAATCTGGAGCCTAAAGCCACGGTTGTTTGAGTCCCTTTTTTTTAAATTTATTTCTATTTTTTATATATTTGTATTTTTTTGTTAGTACTCAAAAATGTATTCTATAATAGGAATTTAAATAAATGAGAGAAATAATAATAACAGTAAAATATAATATGTAATAGTCGCATCGCACGGTGTAAAATATAAAGTTCAAGCCTATACCGTTATCCTCTAAGCACCGACAAGTACAGAACATGATGATGAGGTTGACAGCTTGATGAGCGATTAATTTCTGAGTAGGAGGAGATGGCTCGTACTCCTTGGGAACTATGATGAGAAATATGCTTTTGCAATAAACATAAATGAGCTGAGAAGTGTGCCCATAATCCTACCAGAAACAACATAGTTGCAGAACACTTTATGTTTCTGTATAGGGTATCCGATAGATTTGTGGCGTTTATAATATACGATCGTTCGACTGAGAAAGTACGTCTAACCTACCAAATATTACAACCAAACAATACTATTATCGTAATCTTTTTTCTAGAAAATAGGTTACTAGAGCTATTTGAAGAAGGGGATATAACGTCGGCAACGCACGGTCATACCCACAATTTTTATGAATTTCTTTATAATTTTTTTGAAAGCAATATATATTTTTGAAATAAGTCATTTTGAACTTTCATCAGGACCATGACAGACTTTTTGTGTACAACCATACATAATGTTCTACTTGCATAAAAATAAAATTTGACGATTAATATAACATGCGGTTGTCAAGTTTTATAATTAAAATGTATGTTTTTATTATAACTAGAGATTACCGGCTGGTCGAAATTCGTCCACAAACATTTTTGTGTACAACCATACATAATGTTCTACTTGCATAAAAATAAAATTTGACGATTAATATAACATGCGGTTGTCACGATTACGCGTTGACATCATCCAATACATGTGTAGCTACCGTCACATAACGAGATGGCAATAACGTCGAGTGGTAAAGGCCAAAGCAAACTAGATGGCGCTGTACGGATGACGACGACCGCAGTACAAACGCTAAAAATCTCCATAGATACTAACTCACGCTAGCTAAGTTTCTTCTTACGACTACTATATATAGACCTTCCGACGAACAACTGTCGGCGAGGCGCGACCACCGCAGGCTACTCCAACTAGCCATGACACGAAGATCTTCCTTTATGGTGGTTGAGCATATCGACCTTCGCTCCCACCTTTCATTCCACGCCGAACATGTGTGTATAAATAGTGTAAATCGTGTGACAATGGTTTGCGTGTGTTTTTATTTTAATAATTTAAAATAGTAATATTGCATATTATAAAAAATATTAGCTTTCGCATATCTTCTGTATATGAACTACAATTGTGCTTAATTTCATACTCCTCCTTCCACGCAATTACCTAAAATAGTACCTGAAGTTTTTGCTTCACGTTTTAATATATAAAGTGAAGTCGCTACCCGCCCTTGTACGCGTAAATCTTTTAAACTATTGAACGGATTTTAATGCGGTTTACACCAATAAATAGAGTGATTCTTGATTTACGAAGATGGTTTATATATGTAGATATAATATATAAACATATAAATACATACACAAGTCCGAAGCCAGGATGCGTCGATATATATATGTACATACTTCAGTCATTTCAAGTTGTTGATTTATCATGAGTAAAGATACAAGCATTTCCGGTGTATGGAAATGCAAATACCTAGATGCAATATTACGACAAAATGCATATTTAATTCCGCAAATGGTTATATTATATAGTAATTATTGTTAGTAGTAATTTTACATATACACGAGTAAAAAATGACGGCTTTACAATATGGCGTCGTTCGCCATCTAAGTAGTTTTTTATTAAACGTTTTTATGTAGTTTGATGTGTTTAGTTCTTGGGTCACATGTTGGAAGTGAAATAAGAATCACTTCCTGATGTTCGATTAGGCTTAAATTTGATGTAAGTACAAATACTTAAAATGCAATAATACAGTGGCATGGAGCTGATCTGATGGAAAATCTGAGTGGAATGGTGGGCATGGAAACTCCGTTAGAAAACGACGTAGCCGCAACGAATTTGGACTCGTTTAAACCTTCTTCGCGAGTGCTTTGTCTTTAAATGGTATCCAGGGTCTGGTGATGGAGTTGTAAGCTGCCTATAGAATCTACGTCATAAAATCCATCCCCCTAGGAGTCCAATATATAGGGATAAAGTTTCACTACAACAGGCGTCACCATAAAGCATTTAGTAGTGCCACCAACCACTCTGTCTTTAAGTAACATAAAAAAAACTAAATTCTTAAAAAATATATGCAAAAAAGCTTTTTAAGTCAAATGTTTTTATGGTAAAGTATATATAAAAAATAATTAGGTAGATCTTTGGTACCAGTCATCAGACCACTGTACCCATCAATGTGAGGCATTGAACAAACGCAAAATAAAATGCGAAATAACGTCACAGCATTAGAGTACACTTATATGAGTCACTCTTGTCCTTAGAATAAATCGTCCATATAAATTTCATATAAGAAAAAAAACCCACAAAAAGTAATTGTTTTGGCCATATCAATGGAACAGGGTAAGCTCTAAGTAACAGGTAGCCTATGTGAAGGTTTCGGTTGATCGAGAATTCTATTAAAGGCTATGAGCTCAGCCGTCGTGGAATACATTAGCGGCGCGTGAACTCTATGCTAAGCTCATTCGTTCAAGCCCGCCTGTTACCGACAACTTGATTTTTCAATTAGACTTGTCCTATACGTAAGAAATGCGATACCATTTTAGATACACCCGTAACATGCTATGTTTATTGGATCATTTGTGTCTTAATGCGAAATACTCCTTAATAGAGAATGGGAAAGATGTTGGTTCGATGCTTCATCGGCTGGTTGCATTTTTTGGAAATGAGTATTAGGTATATGCATGAGAAACTAAACTACTTTGCTTTAATCCGCGAATGAATACGAGGGCAAATCGGTGTAATGCTGCAACCCGAAAGCTACACAGGCCATATTAAAATGGGTGTTTACTGAGCAATATATTCAAATTATTTTATTTTAAAATTCACGAGCGCGCAATTCGGAATTTCTTCAACCACTGACGCGACAACTGGTAGAAGTCCCACCCAGGTTTGAGTTAAACTCCTGTAACGAGAAATAAATATATATTTCTTACAATAATCGAAGAGGACAACACAATCCACGTTGTCTCCTCACCAGCGACAGCTTGCATCTATGCACCACGGTAAAGTGACAACGGGGTATATCTACATAATTGTATGTGCATAATCTCTATTTGATCGGTTCACAGATGACAGTTTTATTTTCATCCATGACGCATGTAGGAATCAGTGGCTGTGTTGCTGGCTTATACAAATTTATTCATAATGCGAACATATGTAAAATACGTACTACCTAATATATTTCAGTATTACCATAGTTTATCACTTGAAAAATTGAAAGGAGACCTGTTTACGTAGCCGCTTTTTTGCAGAGAGGAAATTTTTGAATTCTAAGTTAGTCATTTTATATAACAAAGGACAAACGGGCATCCGGTGCACCTGAGTAATTACCGACGTCCAAGTACTATAGAACACGCAGATGCGTTGCTGACCTTTGTATTTTCTTTTTTTTTTTTGAGAGTTAAGAATTATTTGCAGTGCCGGCCCGAGGCAAATGTTAAGATGGAGTGACTTCCTGTTATGGCGCCTCCCTTTCTTGCCCTGTTTAAATTTTTAAATGTAAATTATATTTAAAATAATCGCATATTAAGACTCGCCCTGAGGGAGGGAGCCTCAGTTGAGGCACCCCCTGGAACTCCAGGCGCCCGGAGCTGTCAACTAGTTCCACAGGGAAGTTATCTCGTATGACTCAAGAAATTCCTAGAAAAATTATACACTTGGGTATTTTTGGACATCGAAACAGTGGGGGTGTAATTTCGTGTCTAATATTTTTATTTTATTTATAACTACTGGTTGCGCATGGATTTATCCGCATTCGATTCGTCGTTGTCGGTCAATTTCGAGAGTCTTAAGTTTTTGAAGTTGAGACATAGATTACCTGTTAAAAGATTAGTTGAATAAGTAAAATAATAGGACTTTTTCCTAATCTCTTCTGCCTAGCTTAAATTGCAGAGCATGTGGCTGCGGGGCGAGTTAAGATGGCCGACTGCCGTCTGAATTCATCCCCGGAATCCCTACAATCTCACGACTAATACCACTCGGCGTCATTAGTCGGTGTCCTCTGTTTTACGTGCCTTCCGAAACAAGAATGAGGTCGGATATTTATAAACCAGTGCGGTGCACCCATCTGTCACATGGCCGCAGTAAGCTGCAGCCGCCGTATATATGCTTAACTCCACCCCTTAATTCTGTATTCCTAACTATTAAACTAACTAAGGGTAGGGCCATGCTTGCAATTTTTTTGCATGCTGTCGAATTGGGTGTGTGTGTTCTGGACCAGTACCTCTTTTTCACATAAGATCACTTCGAGTGAAGGTATTGTCGTCGTGGTTTGTTCGGTTTGTGAGACTTCTCGGTGGCGTAAATTCTTATTCAGGTTTCAGCATCTGCTAGCTTTTTGGTGGTGCAGATATCCATGGGCATCGGTAGTCACTTACCGCCTGCTCCTTTGTCCTTTGTTACATAATTAAAAATAGTTTGCCTGTTAGAACTACATGACGTCGTTTCCTGAATCAGTGAGTTATAAAAACTTTAATTTGAATTAATTGATTTTTAAAGGAATTTAAATTATTATTCGTTTAGGTTGACAACAATGGAATTTTCTTCGACTGCAAACGGAAAACTTCTGGAGCGGAAGTGATAGAAAAATACATCATGTCAAAATTTACTTCTTATGAGTAAGTTTACCGGCTATTTGTAATTTTATAAGCTCACCAAAAACGGCTGCAAAACCGGCTACAAAACCGGCTTATACCCGCTAGGGGTAGGAGCAAGGGGTACACCAGCATAATCCCTGTACAACCTACTTATAGATCTTGGCTCGTCAAGAACTATCATAAGTTCATTAGTAGAAAAGAGATCTAAAGCCGCACTAATAGGATCATACCAGATTTGGCTAGGCAGGGGAGGGATCACTGGCAGTGAAGGTGAGTGTTAGTGAGCACTATAAAGAGCGTTCTTAAACCTACATCTGGGTCATAAGTCCCGGGCACTGCTATGGTTCCTTCCTCTACAACGCGATGAACCCAGCATCGGCACGGTGAATCCATGGAATGCTGAGAAATTGGATCTTAAAATCTTTTACGGTTGCCATCGCGAGCCAGCGCAAAATGTTGATATTATCCTCATAATCGCAACATTAAACAAATTGCATTTACCGCCATCTTAAGGTTGTAGCACATCGAAAATATTAGAATTTATTTGCGCCTGTAAAACCCCCCGCCAAGCTCCGCACATAAATTTCAGGTACATACGAGTAGTATTAAAATAATAAAGTTTCCGCGCGTGAAATGGTCGGGAACTTCTTCAAAGTTCTTAAGCCGTGTCACACGCTCAGTCATAAACTGAGCGATTAAGTTTTAGATCTAAAGTGAGTTAATGATAAAGGCAGCATCGTTTTAATATCATCTATCGGCCAATCAATGAATTATTTCAATATCTCCATCCAATACTGAGATACAGCTATTTTCCCCTCTTTAGCAAAGAAGTCATTTTGGTTAAAAGGACAAACAAATATAAAATAACATTTAAATGTCATTAATCACTTCATTGACTATTACTAAAACACATAATTTATTACTATAATGCCGTTTTTATGCCAAATAAGTCGTAAATGACAAAACGTTTTATGCGATTCCCAAAAATCATCTTTTTTGAGTTTGGTCACTTTATGAATAACCGTGCGATGTTTACGGAGATAAGATAATTGTAGCGAAAACTTCTTTAGGTACGTTGGGCATTTTTTGAGAGGAATAAACCATTTCGCGTCATCGTCATCGAACGCCTTCCATGATCAATGCTGTGTATATATGTGTACTTTTTGGGTGAACAAAAATCGTAAAACTCGTGTCGTCATCACCGAACGCTTGACTTTGACTTCATCATTACCGACACATTCGATGAACATTTCGAACCTTTCGACATCGACGAGTTGACGTTATTTTCGATGAAAATATTCGTGCTAGGCCTACACAGATGACCCTTCAATTTGATTAAAAGTGTGACACTATAAAGACTTGCCTCCTCTGGGCCTAGCACGACCATTGTCATTCTATATAAACTCGACTCTTCGACTTCGAACGGTTCGAAATATATGTACTAGTGCCTCGTTTTCACTTCTCAGGGACTTCCGGAGTGCCAGTGGTCGTTTTTTATAACACTCTTTGTCTGCTATGATATGATGATAATTTGCTGCAGGACCATCACATTTTCGGGTTCCGTAGACCTATAAAAAACCCTTATAGTTTCGCTTAGTCTGTCCATCCGGTTTCGCCCGCAAAGTGGTCCCTCCTAGGATTGCTAAATTAGATGTATAGACTTGGAATTTTCCACAAACGTTGAAGTTATTTAAAAAAAATCCTTTTTCTCGTATCAGATACGGAACCCTTCTATATAAACATATCTTGACACATTCTTGGCCACTTTAATTATTTGGCATATTTATTAAAAAAAATTCGAAAGCTCAATGGTACACAGAGGAGCTAAAATGCGTCCTCAGTTAAAACCCCGAACCCGTTGAAGTACAGATTGACTTCAAGGGAGAAGAGAAGTCTGTCGTCATTTCACTTTAAACGGTTAAAATATAATCACTCCTATATATTTTTATATATGACTAGCGTTCCGCCCCGGTTTTGCACGGGTTACATTATCGAAGTTTTCATAGGAATCCTAACTTTTTTGAAAATATTTCATCGCCTATATTAATCAAGGATAATGTAGGATTCTAATGGCGGAAGAATATTTTAAATCGGTTTCTACATATATTGATTTTTATAATATTAGCATAATAAAGTGCCAAACGTGTGGGTACACCTTTATATTCAAAAGCGTTACTGTCCTTTAAGAAGTTGTATACTCTTTGTTTATTTTTTTTTCTTTGCTAAAACAAAGGTCACATAGGTACACATCTGTTCGTCATTAATTCAGCAAAGTGACAAGGCCACAGGTGCGCGGAGTCTCGCTGAAAACTACCCGATGCATAATTGAAGACAAATCGCTCACATGGACGCCTCCCCTCGCTGAGCGGAGCGGAGTTAGGGTGATAGATTGTTGGCGACAGACGGCTTGATCAAGTGGGTCAATACTTTTTATTATTCTCTTCAAAGAGTTCTAGAGATATGTAAATGAGATCACCGGCTGGTCGCAATTCGGCCCCAAACCTTTACATTTGCGTACGATATTTAAAACTATATACATTTTTTTAAATTCTTTTTAAAACGACATTGTTATATTTCACAATTTTTTTTTTCAAGCATTTTAGGAATACTTTTTAGGTATGCCTAATATTCCCTTTTTCGCTCCTGCTAAGCTTAAATTAAAAGCTTGTGTTAGGAGTGGCTGCGACAATACCCCAACAGCGGTGGGGTTTGAACCGGGTGCCTTGCGGATTTCAGTCCATACACCGTTGAGCTATTGAGGCTCTCAATTAATATACATATGGGCGTCATGACTGTGCTTTGACACATATTGTGCTGTTTGTTTCCCAAAAATAAATAAAATAAAATAAAATAAATTTGGCACCCTATACTTGTTTACACCTTATACTTTTTTTGCACGTTATACTTGTTTACACCTGATAAGTTTTTACACCTTATACTTTTTTGCACCTGATACGGTTTTACACCTTATACTTTTTTGCACCCTATACTTTTTTACATCTTATACTTTTTAACACCTTATACTATTTTGCACCTTATACTTGTTTACACCTGATACCTTTTTACACCTTATACTTTTTTTACGCGTCATCAAGACCCGCGGAGCGGTTCAGCCAAGTTCCAGTAAACAGAACTAGCGTGTCGCACAGGGGATATTTTTACACGAATCACTTGAAGCCATTTTTGACCGACTCATAATTCAAAAAACTACTTTACATAAACATGTCAAATTTGGTTCATATATTGAGACATGCAAGGAACATACGTGTTCCAAATTTCATAAGCACACCTCAAACGAGTTTTTAGATATTAACGCGTTCACTCTTGGAACAGATATCTATAACCGGTTGTGCCCGGTTGTGCCGGAATATTACATTACACATGACAATGCATTAATATGATGACATAGAGCGTGGAAGGTGTCCATAGGAACTCCTCTATAAAACGACATAACTCCACCGACTTTGGGCTCGTATGATTGGAGGATTGGAGGAGCTGAAAGTTGATAATAGGATCTCCGTAGCAAAACGACTCAAACCCAAAATAAAAGCTTTTTTTTTTAATTTTCAGAATTAATACCACCCGATGTCAAAAACGAGCTGCACCGCATCTACCTGTCAGGGGGGGAGCTACTGCGCGAGCTGTGGAGGTGCTTCCCCCAGCCGGGGGCTGCCCCCGATGCGGACGACTGCCCCGCCCGGGCTGAGAAGTTCTACGAGGCGTTGCTTAGATTTAGGAATGTCAAACTGAGGCCTTTCGAGGTAAGATTTTTTTTATAAAACAAGGGGCAAACGGGCAGGCCTTTCGCCTAAGTGACTACCGACGCTCATGGACAACTGCGGGACTCCAGAGGGCGCGCAGATTCGTTGCCGGCCTTTGAGATATGAGTATGCTCTTTTCTCGAAGGAAGTGATTCAGATAAGTTTTATATGTATAATACATATCAATGGCTCCCGCGTAAACTGTCCTAACTCCAAATTTCCACCTTTGCCGTAGAGCGTTGCAAATATATAAATTACAATATAATCGCCACTATTTGTTATAGTTTTGTATACAATAATGAAATCGTTATTATTACATATATATATTTCTCATCAGAAAAACCGAAACGCCTTGCAGGATTTCGTATATTTCTATACAAAAATATATTGAACAATGACGATTTTATATCAATTTACATGTTTGCAACGCTCTGTTTTGAAATTGGGAATTAGGTGTTACGACCATTTACGCGGGTGCTCGTTTCTCAAAGGCCGGCAACGCATCTGCGAGCCCTCCGGTGATGCAGTCGTCCACGGGCGTCGGTACTCACTTAGGTGAGTGCCGGCTGCTCTTTTGTCCCTTGTTATATATATTGAAATTATATATATTTCAATGATTTGTAACGTATTGTCGTATAAACATATATATATCCATATATATTTTAAATTGTTTCTGTCACTGTTTCAGGACAAAATGCTCCGAGAATTGACACCATTAGCGACCTCACTAACCCGACATATGAACCAGATGATAGACGCTGCCTGCGCCAAATACGCCCTATGGCAACAGCGGCAAGCCAAACTGCGGTAGTATTCGGCGAATTTCAACTCTATTCCTTACCAGTAAGACCCGAAATTCGAATAGCAGTTGAATAATAAGAGATTGCACACAAAACCGACCGAACGACTCGAATGAACATAAAGGTCGGCGCACACTTGCAATGCGACACAATTCTGCAACACCGAAAATTAAAGCAGGAAGAACTCGAATGTTTGAGATGATGCTCACGTATGTTTCAGTAACAAAGTTAATCCAAATTCAAGTGATATTTTATTCAAGTAGACTCTTTTACAAGCTCTTTTGATGATCAATGATCTATGACTACTGAAAATATAATAAATGAGAGACATAGAGGAGGAGAAGAGAATATTTGCCACTATATACATCATTTTAAATTATATTATTACACATAATTTGGACACAGAAATAAAAATAAATAATCGCTTAATAAATACCTCACAGTATGGTTAAATGTTCAGTATAATAAAAGAAGTTGAATAAAAATTGTTATAAATAAGGGTTGTCGCTCATTTATTTTTACGCAAATTGTTCTCAATCAGACATAGCCTGTTTTCATGTTATAACTCTTAATACAAGCTTTTAATTAAAGCTTAGTAGGAGGGGTAAAGGGAATATAAGCCATACCCGAAAATTATTCCTAATATTGTTTATTAAAGTAAATTGCCTCCCCCCTAATCTCTGCCGCTATAGGCTTCAGCTTTTTCAGCCTACCCCTAAATCCGCCACTGGTTCTAACCGCAACTGGGTGATAGACGGGTGACCCATTCTATTACGGGTTTTCTAATATTCAACCTCCTCCGTGTTTCGAAAGACACGTAGAACAGTGGGTCCCGATTAATGTTCACAGATTTTAGAGATTGTGTGGATTCCGGAGCCGACGTCTCGCGGTTTCCGAGATTTGTAATAGGAAATCTCTCTCTCTCTCTCTTTTAAGAGATTTGCAGATATATAGGTAAAATAAATATTAATTATTTTATCCCCACAGCTTCGATACTTCAAAGACGCAATAAATTATAATGGGTGCCACGCCATTCTATTCCAGGCCAAGATGATTGATGAAACGTAACGTAAACATGCGCTTCTTAGGAAATGTCTTTCTTTATTATACGTGAATTAAATGATGACATTTAGCTGTATATATCAAGGGAACGTCTGATTTGGAAAAAAAAACATATTATCGAGATTTCCCGGAGTAATATTAGCGCAAAACACATTTAATAAAGTCACCGCCATTTTTTTTTGTCGTGTATATATAAATTTACAATTTATAATACAATTTCAAGATATAGCTTCATGTCAAATTTGATGATTCTAGGTCAACGGGAAGTACGAAATAGTTTTTAATCCCTATGTGCTAGTATGGGAAATGGAACTAGAATATATTTTGATTGTATACGTATATGCAGACTCAGAGAGTTGAAATTACACAGCTACAAGGCACCACATACCTCAGTGTTTGGTGTGAATTTCAACTTTATACTTTTACGTGTACCTGAGAAAAGGTTCTTGACGTACAGACAGACAGACGACGAATGACCCTATAAGGCTCCTTTAAAGTTACGGAACCCTAAATTTATAAGACAAGTTAAATACAGCTTCATATCCAGAAACTCTATTAAGTTTATGGGGATACTGCACATTCCTTAGTATGAGATTACATTAAACAATAATACGATGCTCAATTAAATATGAATTCTTAAATTAGCAAATTGGTTTTTTATGAAATGTTGGAGCAAATTCCATTCAATTGTCAATTAAAAAGTTACCAATTTTCGAGGCTAGAAATTTCATGGCGGCTCCACATTATTCCGCGAATTCACGGCACAGGTCCACATTCACAGGATGCTGACAATCGTTCGTGAAACTCGCCGCGAAATGGACGTGGAATATACTGCTGGCTGAAATTTTGAATTGCCCTATTTATATGATTAGAACTGTCTTTATTAACTATAAAAATTGCATTTCAGACTCTCTATAAAGAAGCAGTTTTCAGAAATATATTGATATAAATTATTTTTCACCACTGAGTTCATTATGAACCCAGTGGCGAAATTTCATTTCACAGGGTCGTGAATGTGGATGTATACACGTTAACACCGCGCAAAAGGGACGCGAAACTATTGTCGCGGGACAAAATACCGACTCTGATTGGGGAACAGGCGTGAACGCGCGTAAACACCGCGAAAACCATCCACATTTACGTTCACGCCAGTTAATCCAGCTTCACGACATTAATGTAGAGCCACCGTTATAATTATGTTTAATTATTTCAGGTTAATGCGCGACGAAGACAGCAATATACTACAGAACTTGTCGCGAGATGAATTCCGCGAGTTCCGCACTCTCGTCATCGACATGGTTCTAGCCACGGACATGTCGTTCCACTTTCAGCAATTGAAGAATATGAGGTCGCTTCTGTCACTCGCGGAACCTGGAGTCGATAAGTCCAAAGCGGTGTCGCTTGTTCTGCACTGTTGCGACATATCACACCCAGCTAAGGTATATTTATTTATTATACAAACTTATCTGTACAGACTTTGCCTAAAGTGATAGATGAAAAAGCTTAAAAAAATACCTGAAGATAATTCTACCACTGTTATAAACGCGAAAGTTTGTACACATGCATGTATGTATGTTTTATGCTATTTCACGGAAAAACTACTGAATGAAATTTTAGTAAGTCTTTACAGTAATATAGTTTATATATCCGAATAACATATAAATTATAAAGATATTGCGTGAATTGTCCAAAATAAATATCAAGTAAGTGGGAGAAAAATCTGCCATCTACAGGGTATTCTGGCGTGCGCTGCAAAAACCGTTAGAGTTACACGTATGTATATGGTGTATAAAAGAAGTGTTTATCTTAAATGTGTCTACAATGACGTCAGATGGCAATCGGTCATCTTAACTCGCCCCACAGCCAAATCCTCTGCAATCTAAGCGGACCCTGGTACTGCTACACCGGGATAACGCTAGGAAGAAGAAGATATGAAGGAGCCACATTCAAAATAGAAGCATTCGGTCTTTCTCAGGTTCCCGAAATGCCGAAGAATATAAGGATAATAGACCAACAGTCGCGATCTATACAAATTTCGTGGACCCAACCTTACGCGGGCAACAGTCCGATCATCAACTACATCGTGCAGTATAAGGAAGCTCCAGGTACGTCTTAAGAAAGTTTTTTTCACACAGATAACTGTAACCAAGAGTATGTCAAGAGACGGTTATATACAAGGGTTCCGTATCTAATACGCAATAAAGATATTTGTTAAATAACTTCAAAAGTTATCCCATTTCGCTGAAAATAATTTTCGTAATGAGTTTTTAGCATGTTCTATCAATATAGGAAATTTGATGTCTCTGTATCGAATAGTTTGGAAACTCTAGAAAGGGGTAATCTTGCAGGCGGACAGACAGCTGGACAGAGCGAACTTATAAAGGTTCTTTTTAGGACTGCGTAACCCTAAAAAGAGCAAAACATGGAGACGGCCCATCAGAATGACCTCCAACGCTCATCGATAATTGCACCAGCAGAAGGCACCGCAGATGCGTTGACGCCGATTGATAAATTACTTACGCTCCGTTCGTTTTTGAGTGGATTCCTAGATGTTTAATAATTTTAGTTTTTGCCAACAATCTATGCTACTTTTATACTCCATACTATCTTTATATATATAATTCTACTGTACGTGTGTATGTCACTGACCTTCTAAACGGATGGGCCAATTTGAATTATTTTTGTGTACGTTTGGAAGGCCCCCTGGATGTTTTTTAATTCAAAGTATTAGATTCATAAATCAGCCCACTGACGCTGCAGTCGGTATCTAGGTTATCTTTTAATCGATTACCTTCGGGCAGGACAACGTCTACAAATACCGCTAGTAATATTATAAAGAAGAAAGATTTGATTGTTTGTTTGCATTGAATAGGCTCTGAAACTACTGGACCGATTTGAAACATTCTTTCACCGTTTCACCTACATGATCCCTGATGAACATAGGGGATAGAATAATTCCATAAAAGTTAGGGATCCGTATGAAAATACCTGTGCGAAATCAGGACAGGCTGCTAGTTTAATCATAATCAATTATGTGATACCTCAGAACCGTGGCCAACTACCCCTCAGAAAGTGATAGTACCGGGTAGCGTGACGTCGGCCAGCGTTCAGAACTTGCAACCCGCTACCTCTTATCACCTGAGAATCATCGCCGAAAACCGCCTCGGACAAAGCGAGCCCAGCCAACTGGTCCAAGTAACCACCACCGAAGAAGGTGAATATTACATTATTTACAATACTTTTAAATATAACTTGTCTTGTCTTGTCTAGTCTTGTCGTTCGTGTAAATTGTAACGCCATTTGAGGTGAGGTTGGGGGGAGTCTTACAAAGCTTTACGATGGTTTTACAGAGTCGAGAGGAGGTTTTGAACAACGGGTTACGTAACTTTTTTTTATTCTGTATGTCTACATTATTTTTATAAATGTTTAGCTTAGTGTTATTGAAATATCGATCCTAATTTATTAAAAAAAATAAGTCACCCGTTAAAAATGAATGGTGACTGAATAATATAACCAAACCGAAATTAATCCCTATTTCCCTTGGTCGCGGCATCACACGTGAATGGCTCCACCAATTTTGCCAATTCGTTTTTTGTTGCTTCAAGAGGAACATGAATGTATAGTTTAACGTAATACTATCTGAAACCCAATTTACTCATTGACAGTGCCCAGTGGTCCACCATTGGAAGTCCGCGTTGAAGCCAAAAGTTCCACGGAATTAACAGTCAGCTGGGACCCTCCGCAGCGGGATCTGTGGAACGGGAACATCCTGGGATATTATGTGGGGTTTCAGGAGGTAAGACAAATGGAGGATGCGTGCAATATTAATAATCCATCCAAATCTAAGGCCATCGTCATTCGTGACAACCTTCCGAATTTACTCTAAAAATTTGGCTGCCTGTCAAGTCTGTTTACGGACGATAATTTTACGTGATATCGCCGAAAGCTTAGGCCAATCACACCTCTGTATCTCTTAGTTCACGCTCTCACTTACAAGCTCGTCTCAGGCGGAACGTGACAATAAGTCATGCTTTTTCATGCGTGCAACGGTATTTAACGGTATTCTCCTGTAAAGAAGTATAATTTTGATTTGGGGTAGTTTTGAATTAACGGGGCGAACCCTTTATTAAAGGTAAGCTCTCGTTGCTAGAGCGCATAAACGACAGGCGAGTTTAGAGGCACTTTTAGTGTTTGTGTAAAATTTTTATATATCTTTTATTTTGTAATTAAACAATTGTCTATTCTGCTTTCTGAATTAGAAAACGAAAACTCTACGTGAGCTGTGATGGGCTTCTCGGCTGTCAAAATATACTTATAGCGGTACATATGCTATCGATGTCTATGGACTTTCGGCGGAGTTCCCCAACATTGTGGTAGGCCAACAGGTAGCAGCTGGTTTTACGAAGACATTTTGTGATGTGGGAGCGTCCCTGTACGGCTGTATAGTTTTTGGCTTGTCTTGTTTTTTTGACAGTAGCAAATTTATAGCAGCTTACACTAAAGTAATCAGTATATGGGTTAGCTATATTATAAAGATCCTAATATTCTTTTGTTTTTAAATAATATTTAGTATACTTTATATGTAAGTGTAATATTTCCGTTTCCCCTTCTATTAAGCTTAAATTAAAAACTTGTATTAGGAAAGGGAGCCCCATTACCCAGGCGTTGAGTTTTGAAACCAGTACCTTGTAGGTTTCTGTCTATCCCTTCTACGGTTCAGCTATTGGGGCTCAAAATGGAGATTATAAAGTGTTACACAGTGTTCATTCTCTACTTAGAAATCCTGGAATTTGGGTCTTCATTGAACTACAGTTATCTATCGGGTCATTGATCTTTAACTAGAATTGCCTTCCTAATTTAGAATCTGTATTGCATACTTCATTTATCAGCTGACTCAACAGTACACACAGCCTGTTGATAAACTAAATGTCGATAATGACATTCCTCCATTAGGTAAACTGATAAGGAAGATCTTTTATAATCCTTGCTCGTTACCAAAAAAAAAGTTGGCATTCTACTCGTTTATGGCAATGTCTGTTTACCTGATTCTGGTACGAAAGTTATCTGTGGGCGTCAGTAGTCAATTATTATGAAGTGACACCTGGTAATAATATATATGTCTTTATTTATTTATTTATTTTTTTAATAAAAGAATATTAGGAATACTTTTAAGGTATGTCTAAAATATAAAAATTAAATTCATATTCTATTTAAATTCTTTAAATAGAATATGAATGCTTTTAAGTACATATCCCATTCTTTGACACCATCACATAGCAAAATGTACATACATGTGTGTATATAATATATTTATAAAAATATAGGCTTATGCATACCATCCTCTATATAAACTATAATTGCGCCAAACTTCAAACTCTTCATTCCGCGCAATTTGCAGAAAATAGTACCGAAAGTTTTTGCGTCACGTCAGGAGTTACTTCTATCACATCCATTTGCTCCTAGACGAATAAAAATAAGATTGTTTTGAATTTCATTTTGAGTTTAAAAGTGTTTTATCAACACAATAAAATACATGACTACGGAAGGCTAGCAGATGCGTGGTCGGCCATTGAGATATTAGTATGCTCTTTTCTTAAAGTACAACTGTTACTCATATTTTGGTTGAGTATATAAGGGAAGGGGTATATATACCCCACAAAAACATTTGCATGAAAAAAGTTGCATAGACTAGACCATATGGTTCGCACTATAAAAATTTATCAGATCTCTTTCAGAACCACGTCTCTAGCTCTACACGCCCTTACTCTACACGTCCTTACTCTACACGCTCTTACTCTACAGGCCATAGCTTCACTGACTTAGTGTTCATTACTTTTCGGTTATATATACAATAGTATCTATTTTTGAAGCACAACTCTTGCTGCCCTTTTGGTTGACTTTATAAGAAAAGGAGTGTATATCGCTCGACGTAATCTAAAGCCAAACCCATGAATCACTTAAAGCGCTTTACAGCCAGTGTATATATAGATAGTAGTTCTAAATTCCTTTTATATCTTATTTGGATTCCAGCGCCGGCTGAGCAGGAGTCGAGACGCGTGCTACACAAAATCCCACCTTATTTATGATGAGAAACAGTTGTTTTTACAATATTTGTGTATAATACCGGCTCCACTCAGATTATAGTGATCCTTTTATGGACGAGGCAAATGGTCGCATGCGCATTCTCACGTAGATATACAAAAATGTTTATACCTATCTCTATAGGATCTCGAGTCAAGGATGCTTTGATTATTATAATATTTAAATACGTTCTGACTAACAGTCATAGATAAATCTGATGATATTATATTTTACAGCATCATTCTTTACAATTTGAGCCTCAATAGCTCTACGGTATAAGGTATGGACTGAAATCCGCAATGTATCCGGTTCAAACCCCACCGCCGTTGGGATATTGTCGCACCCACTCCTAATACAAGCTTTTAATTTAAGCTTAGTCGGATACCTCCCGTAAAGTGTACAAAGTCTGACTCGGCGTGAAAGGCAACCCATCGCTGATAAGCAACGGATCTTGGTGGACACCTTAAACCTACACGTGAGACACAGTTAGCTAGTTCCAGGTACTGCTATGGTTCCATCATATGGACCGCCCTACCATAGGGCAAACGGAGCAACCGCTCCAGGTGTCGTGTCCCAGGGGATGCCTCAGCTAGGCAGGCAGGCAGTTTCCAAGAAAAATTGCTCAACATAGACGATGTAATGAACATCAGGTGGTATTAATATAATTTAGAGATCGCTTAATGCTCAAGAGAACTTAGTTCATTTTTTGATTTTCAATTCATGATAAAGACGTTTATTGTTCACAAGGTAAAATACCACATAAGTAGGTATACAACTGCAATGCAATGGCGTAAATATTCAGCTCATTCATAATTATGTCAGGTTGTACCTTATTAATACTTATTGACTTCACCTATACAAAAGTTAATTCATTCCTATACCCTAGGTATACTACGTGTGCAACCATCCCGGAGACCCGTGGGTGTGTCTACCAGACGTCACTCCTGACCAGATAAAAGTTGCTAGACTGTATATCCGTTGTATGACTGGCGGCTTAGATGCAGAAGTAAGCAACAATATGAATATATTTAATCTGTTATGGAGTAAGGGTAACAATGGAGTGAGATGATTGCTATAAGAGTCTTAGAAGTATGAATGTTAATTGTTATGATAAATAGCCTAAAAATACCGTAGAATTATTGCGATTAGTAGTATATAAGTGTGGTGTCACGAAAACCGTGGGACGTTCTGAGATAAAATTTGGCAGGGAGATAATTTATAATATGTCTACTAATATTTTTTAAATATGGATTTTTCAATGGGGCCAGATTGAGGAAGTTCAGTCTAAGGCATCACGCCAGTTTAATTTTATGCGGACGAAATCGCGGGAAGCTCCTTTTTCTTCCTAGCGTTATCCCGGTCTAGTTGTACCAAGGTCCGCTTAGATTGCAAAGGATTTGGCTGGGGCGGGTTTTTGAGGGCGAGTTAAGATGACTGATGGCTATCTGACGTCATCCTCGGAATCCTCACGACTAATATCACCGAGTGACATTAATCCCACTATTTTACGTGCCTTTCGAAACATGGAGAAGGTCGGATATCAAATATAAACCAGTTTTAGAATGGTTTACCCATCTATCAACCGGTCGCAGCAAGAGCAACTTGACCTAGGGATCGACTCAAATACCGACCACTGATAGGGCACGACCTCCTCAACCACGAAGTCGCGGGAAGCTGCTGGTATACGCGCCTCATTCAATGAAAAAATGAGAGCGATTGAGACATGAAATGAGATGTACTGTACTGACTCTACCTAACCGGAAAGAGCGAGAAGAAGATTCATCAAGGAATAGCCGTCGCGCACAAACAGACTATAATTAGAACTATTAAGAATATTTGAACGTCGTCTTACTCGGGTTATGTTAATGATAACGGTAAAAATATCGTTACAATATGACGGCTTCTTTTAAAATAAATAATCAAATAATTGATTATGACAGGTCCTGACCTTCCCTCCATTCGATGGCACGGAACGCAACTTACTTCGCGCTCAGATTGCACGAATTCAAGCTGCTACTTCTATTTCACCTCAAGGGTTCTACACATTCGGTTCGGGAGAAGAAGAGGAAGATATTGATATGGAGGAAGGAGCAGGTATTGTATACCCTGCAGTGTCGAGGTTGAATAGACTACCTACATACATACTTTGTGTTTAATCTCTTCCAATATTCGTGTAAACAATAAAGAAAGTATTTTTATTTATAACCTATTTCCATCTGTCTCCTTTTTATATATTTACCTTTCTATTTTCAGGAGACATGGCTTTCAATCCCAACCCGTTTTATCAAGGTCACACTTTGAAGGATCTCCTTGACTCTAATTTAACGTACTGGGTGCATCACGGGAGACATATCTTGAAGCAGGGCAGGACCATCTGGTGGAACCCTAATGCAGGCATGGTTAGTTGCCTGAAACTGTTGTTCCGTAATTTTATAGCTTTAATTTAGTTGCAGAGGCCAGGAGACTCATAGGTTACTTAGCCGACAAAAACCTCTGGAACACCGGCGTAAAGTTGCTTGTCTATCGGTTTTTCCAGACTATTCTTCGGAGAGTGTGCACACACAGTGAGAAGTGGCACGTGACCACCGTCCGGTACTCTCGATCG
Source organism: Charaxes varanes (assembly GCA_024363005.1). NCBI lineage: Eukaryota > Metazoa > Arthropoda > Insecta > Lepidoptera > Nymphalidae > Charaxes > Charaxes varanes. The sequence continues at coordinate 5,670,772 of JANCMC010043217.1, forward strand.
TTCCTTTCACATACTATCAAAATTAACCTTTAATACGAGTGCAGGTGAATTATTACATAAACTCACAAAGGTAGATAGTAATGTGAAACTTTATTAATGCATATACAATCGTCATGACTGCGCTTTAACGACATCTTTTAATAAGGTTTAGAAATGTGTGTATACATCGTTTGGCATTGGTGTGTGTGAAGTTTTATTTTAAATAATTTAATGTTATAATAATGCATAGTGTATAAAAATATTAGCATTTGGACATCATCCTCTATACAAATATAAATATATATTTGTATAAATTATAATTGTGCCAAATTTCATACTAGGTGCTTGTTCGTTTGCTTCTTTTTGTATAAAAATAAACATTTAAAAACGTACTCGAAGTTTTGGGTTTAATCTAAGTATGTTAAGTGCAGATTAGTCGTTTTAAATTATTAATAATTATAAGTAATTAGTGAAAGTATAATCTCAGTAATAAGTTACGAGAACTAATTTTTACGGATAACGAATTAGTATTTTTTTAATATTTCTTAAAGTCCGAGGAAGGCTGTTATGAAGTAAAAAAGCCATGGAAATTGATCTATACAATTACATCTATGCATATAAAATAAATTGAAATCTCTGTTTGAAATTGTGTATGACTACTTATATACGATACCAATAACAGAAACACATGTAAAAATTTTTGACGGCCTGTCAGTCTGTTTATCTGTTAGTTCCGGGTAATTTCCGAAACGGTTGGATCGATTTCGGTGGGACTTTTACTGGCAGATAGGTAATGTTGTAAGAAGTAACATAGGCTACTTTAGTTTTAAAAAATAATTAGGGTTAACAAAATCACTGAAATCACGCGGACAAAGTCGCGAACTACGGCTAGCTAGTATTTTAAAAAATTACACATATACCTACTAGGGAATATTTATTGATGTTTTTCGACTGTTTAATAAAACACTGAAGCGGCATTGAGATGAATGAAATGCGCGAAAAAATAAATTCTCAATAAAGAAATTCCTTCCAATTTGATCAAAGTACCCGACACTTTAAGTTCGCAGACATTCGTCAGCGATAAATTTTCTTTGTGCTGTAATGAAGCTCTTTATATACATATTAATAAAACTGAAGTGTCCGTCTGTGATTTACAAATACCAGAGATCGCCTGGTGACGAAATTTGGCCACAAATCTTTATATTTGTCAATAATTGTCAAATTAATATTTGTTACATTATATTAATATTAATTATTAATATTTGCGTCCTAACGTCTACGCTTTGGCGCAATCTTTAGTGTATATGTGTGAGTGTGTGTGTGTTTAAATCACGTAAATCGTTTGGCATTGGTGTGCATGCGGTTTTATTAAAAATATATATATTAAAATTGCATATTAAAAAAAATATAGCATTCTCATTCCAGGTAAACTATAGTTGTATATAGTATATATATTTAATACTCATCTATCCGCAATTTTCGTAAAATGAATCCGAAAGTTATCGCATTATTCTAATATATAGGCACTAACCACCGTTTTAGGTCATTCAAAACCAGTAGTCTAAAAATGGATTCTTGGATTTGGTGCTCAGATATTTGGATAGAGTAATCAAATCATTCTTGCTGAATCTTCCCCGTGCCCTAACTTTCCAAATCAATGTCTTAATTTGTATCGAAAGTGTCCGTAATATCTAATGTAAAAAAAAAAGTATGGACTAATTAGTTCCTTTAGTTGTTATTAGTTATATTATAAGTTACTAGTACCCGAAAAATATTTTCTAAAACATATGCAATATTTTAAGCCAGATGATATATTTTGGGTTCCTTAATAAAAATTAAAAATTGTAAAAATGTTTAAGCGAATGGAAAATAAATTATTTACTTTATTTTTTTTTAAATATTTGAATTAGAACGTTAAAAAAACTCGTAAACATGCAGGTTGAAACATGTATTAAAATTATCTGAATCTCATATCTCTAAAATCGCGGGATGAGGTTTTTGAGATGACGAGGGTCACTTAACAGATCTCGATTGATTAGAGATTATTCCTTATTGTGAACTTTTTACAACTTGACCACGATCAGAAACGTTGTTAAGTGATACGACGCCTCCGTAGCTCAAAGGTAGAAATGAAATTCGTACGGTGTGGGGTTCAATGCCCACTGGCCTATTGCCGTGCTCACTCCGCACAACTAATTAAAAAAACTTTACAGAAGTGGCAACGAGCATATTAGGCATGTCACAGAATATACCGTATATTCTTCTTTTAAAGAAGTTTTTCAGAACCAATATCAATTTGATGATTTTAAGCAACAAAAGTATTTTTCTATTAAAAAAGCCCACCTTTAAGGGCCACAAAAAGCAAAAGATAATCTATTCGATGTAATATGTTGACATCTATTTAATTATTTATTTATGTACCCCAAAATTTACCACACAAACACCCCAAATCAGAGTCATCCAGGAATCCCCACCTGAACAAGTTCTCCTTGCTTCGGCCAACCTGTGATATTAGATTAGACCGGTATAACGCTAAGAAGAAGTTGTATGAAGTTTAGTCAATTTAGCATTTTAAATGTCCATTTAATTCTTCCTGTGTGCTTGAAGTCTTTAGGTGGCTCCGTGATTGCGCAGTGGTATTTTTTTCATTTTTAATAACATCACTTCTAGAGATGCAATGCGATCGTTAGAGTGGAATATATTAAAATGATCCAACGCGATAGCCTATTGGAAAGAGCGCGTGGGATTCAATAGAGTCGCGTCTCTGTTCACAGTTTTGTATTTTATGTGCTTAATTAGCATTTAAAATTCATTAAAGCAAGTTATAAATATATCACTCGCTTTTGATGAAAGGTTTTATGTTAGCGAGTTTCTTAAACGTCGCTTATTTAAAATGCCTCTAAAGGCTTCTTTATCATTAGAGCAGGAGGACTTTTATCCCAGTACAGATTATGGACTCTCATTAATTGTATAACTATACAAAGCAATTAGAACATTTTGCTCCTATATTTAAATTAAACCTACGTGAAAAGCCAATTTTTGAGCCTTGTATTAAAATTGTTGCACAATATATTGTATCTAGAGGGGCGTACAAATATCACTTATTATATAATACACTCTTAGTCATGTAAATATTCATTTTATATATCGCATGCTTAATCCTAAACTGTTGACTCATTACGATTTAGGTCTAAACTGATTTAATGATACAGACTGCATCATTTCAACGTCCTCTATCAGCCAATCTAAGAATTATTTCGAAATCTACATCCAAAACTGTGATACACCCATTTTTGTCTTATTAACTAAAATAATAATAAAATATCATTAAAATAACATTTCAACATCCATTCAATAATTCATTAACTATAATTAAAATACATAATTTGTTACTATAATGTCGTTTTTATCGATAAGCGGAATGAGTCGCAAATAACAAAGTTTTTTGCGATTTCCCAAAAATTGGCCTTTTTGGAGTTAGGTCAGTTTACGATTAAGCATGCGATCTAAAGTTGTAACGCCGACGGAAATTTGTACCGCATTTGATATTTTTGACGAAAAAAATAAAAGTAGAGACAATGAAAATAAAGTAAATGTCAATAATATCTCATTATCGTATGGACGGGACTTTTTCTTATACAGCCTCTATAGATAAATTTCGTGTCTAAGCTACAAATTCCGTAGCAGTAGTCTGCATGCTTGTGTAATATAAAAAAGGCAATCTGATCAATAATCGACTAAATATTAAACAATCTGTTCTAAGAAAACACCTACATAAGCTATAAATTACTTTATTGCACATAAGGAAAAGTGTCAAGAGGCGTGACATATAAGGCCTTACCTAGTATATCTACCAATCAAAATGTTACGTTAATATTCTTACAAAAGTGAAGGTATCTCTTTGCTCTCAACGTTGAAAGTATGGGGCACACCAGCTAATATAAAGAGGTCGGATCTGAGTAAAGAAATGGTACTTCTCTACATCCTCATATAACCTTAACATTATTACGAAGTTAAATACATTCTATTTAGTAAGTTCCAAGTATAGGTTTGAAGATGATAGAATCTTTAAATACCTAATCTTTGAAGCTTCCCGTTTCTAAAGTAAATATAACCAAATTAGCAAAACTCGCACACGCATACTTTTCATTTATAAAAACGAAATGTAGATTTTATTAACATATTATACGTTTTATTTTAAAGTTTTAGTGTCGGTCGTGTATAATGAGATGCTGGTATCTGTAAGAGTTTTTTGACCCGCCTAGTTCCGTGTTAAGCGTCCAATGTTGAAATGTAACCGGTAAACCACCTGACACTCCAGCACAACCCGCCGCTAGCATTTCACCTCAGTTTTATTCCACGGGATTCTGTAACTAAGCTATACGAAATAAATAGGAATTAAATTCTACATTTGAATAAATAAATATCAGGCCCAAACTTCCTTTACTCGTTTCAATTCTTTACGAGCACTTATAAATGACATTGTTTTATTGTTTTTAAGGTTCCTTACCTTCAAAGGAAAAAGGGAACCTTATAGTATCACTTCGTTGTCTGTCTGTATGTTTTGACCCTTTTTCTCAGGAACGCGTAGAGGTGAAAAATTATGAAATTAATACCAAATGTAGAAATGAGTAAATGTCGTATAGCTAGTAAAACGTATAGCTAATACTGAGGTCTGCCGTCGCAGAAGCGCGTAGAGGCATAAAGTGAAAATTAATAACAAACTCTAAGATCTGTGATCCTGTAAAACTCAGTCATCTAAGTATACACAATCAAAAGATATAGCCATTCTAGTAGTATTTCCCATACTAGTGCATTCAAAAGGGAAACAAAATCAGATACTTCCTGACGACCGAGAAATATGAAGTTTAATATGGATAACAATTAAAAAAATCAAATTTCTTGTTCTGTACTTACATTCACTTTTGATGTAAATATAACATTACATTCACTTTTGATGTAAAAATTTGTTTTTGTATTAATTTCTGGTGATAAAATATCCAATTTAAAAGCTAACTTTATTAGAGCCCTTAATGAGAAAACCAATAACGAGGTTCTTTCTGTATTCTTGATATGTATGTCTCATCCATCTTACGAATCGAAGTGAATTTTTGATATATATGTCACAAATATCATTTACAACGGGGCAATGACAACCGAAAGATAACTCTCTGGCATTTCAAAAATGTCTAAATGCACACCTTTCGAAGTAAGAATAATTTAAATAATTATGTGGAGACCCGACATCATCAATGGTAGAACGCTGATTAACATATCTAGTTTTTCTTGTTAATGTTTTAAAACGTCATTTTTTTCCATTCACATCGATAGAAATTTATACTAAACTTGATTTATGATATTTCACCTAAGGTAATCTGATACATAAAAATAAATTCACATAATATTAACGGGATGTTTATTATAATTATAAAAATTCACATTTTAAAGAGAAATATCATTGACATAAATTTAGTTTCGTTAAAAATAAAGTAGGATTTATTTAATGTCTTGTTTCAAGTATAAAAACAACTGAATGTTAAAAATTATTCGGTAAAACGGAAGAAACTAATTTTGTGTAAAGTAGTTTTGAATTTAAAAATGAAAATACCACGGCTTTCATTGTACAATCTAAGCAATTTAGCCAAATTAACCAATTTCTATACATATCCAAAGAATTTATAAGTATGCAAAAACTTTGAAATCTAATGTGGGCATATTTATCGCTACATCGAGTATTATCACGAATTATCAAAATGTATACAAATGTATTCGAAGCCAGGGCCTGCCAAAAGTTTTTTTTAAAGGAGACGCTTGAAACTTGGCAACGGGTTGCCAATGTATCATTTTGCCCAATATGCTAGAAATGATCTACCTAACTCACGGCGACAGCTATTCTAAGCTGCAAGAATTTCGCACTTTCTACATGCATGTGATGTTAATGTACATACGTTTTCAGAAAGAAATACGTTATTGCAAAATCGAAATGTCTCCCAAACGGTGAATTAATGGAAAATTCCTGAAGGTCTATTAATCAACAAAGGCGAATAACAAGGGTCCGATTACAACACCGAGATCTCTCGCAGTGCCGGCATGAATCCCGTCCGAGCCCGCAAGCTGGTGACCACAATGACGGATTGTAGTGAAAGGCCGAGTAGCCCGAACGAAATGTTAGTGGATCAAAACTGGTTCCAATGCTTCAGAATGTAAGTAACTGGATAAAACATTGGCCCGACACAAACCAGTCGCTGAGCGCCGCACAGTGCCGGCCGGGCTGCGATTTTAGCGATCGACACGACGTTAGAGTTGCAAATCAAACAGCTTATTGATGGAAACATGGCGGCATTGTTTTGACTTTAATTTTATTATCAAAATTATTTTTATCATATAATGGATTTCTTCACCAACACCCTAGAATGCATCAACACTTATGATCAGGTGTGATAGCAGTCAAGCGCACGCCTATCCAGCATAAAAGAAAAATAAACTCTCATTTTTGCGAATACACAGTAAAACTTAAAATTGAAAGACTTAATGGGATCATAATTACAAGTGAAATAACACAAAAATTTTGACAAAAATTTAAATAGTTTAGTTAATTGAATAAAAAGAGCAATAACTATATACAGCTATTTTAAGGATTACATAATATGTAATTCTCTTCATTAAGATTACAAACAAAATAGTTCTCCTCGTGTAAACATTTTTTTGGAATTACATTAAGTAAACTTATAAACTCTAGGTATGTACTGGCAGGACTATATTGACCATAAGAGTGTCAAACTCAATGGCTTACACTTGGTTTACCATGTCTAAAACTTTAATAACGTTATTCATGATACGAGAAAACTTCGATTGCCTTTGTAATTAAGTACATTTTAATTACTAAATATTTCATTATTTAAAAATTTCGACTTCAGGTAAGGATGAAAGAATTCTTTATTAACAAATATTTTTATCGATTATTTAATTAATTCTTGACAATCCCGCAATTACGCGACATTCTTTTCTTTCCGGTCCATTAATTCTTTTTTGCAATATGCGTAAAACGTTGCTTTATAAATCTCAATAGGTTCTCACGAATTTATCGCAGACCTCCTTCATATCCGAAGTAAGTAGAGGAAATTGCAACAATGATTCCTGTTTAATTTCTATTACAACAGGAAGCAATGTTTATTGCTTTACTTACGTGAATGTGTAATTGTGTAGGTATGTGTTTGCTAATATCGAATTTTGTGTATTACAACGTTCATCTCGAACCCGTTTGCGAAATATGCAGATTTTCCTGAGACCGAGAATAATCCACGGTCCATTGGCCACATAATATGTATAAGCAATTTCTTGACCTATCAATTCACACGCTCTGACTATATAACTGTAAACTAGCAAAAAAGTTTGTAGAGATAGTATGATGCATATTTTAAATTTTATGTTTAGTCATACATAGTCATCGTGCTTAATTATTAAATATTTATATACATTATGCATACATATATTAAACCCTACCGTAGCTTCTAGACGCTTTTATAAACTACTAGTTGTTACCCGACTTCGTACGCGTTAAATTAGTTGGAAAATTTTAGCGTGATGTTATATAGCCTATAGCCTTCCTCGGTAAATGGGCTACCTATCACTGAAAGAATGTTTTAAATCGAGATTGGCACGTTCAAGCAAACAAATTATTCAGCTGCATATATATAAACTAATAAACTATGGAAATTATTAGCGCATTATCCACCTCATCCCCCTCTCCGAAGGACTGTCAACTCAGCAAGAGCGAATCACTACCCGTATCGCATTGTTTCCTGTAGGAGACAGGTACCACTTTTAGGGACACTATTCAGACATCTCTATATAGAGGAGTTTTGGCCTAACTCTGAATAATCCAACGAGGAAAATTTCAAAACACTTCCGTGTGACCAGTTGGGGGGTAATTCGTTATCTGCTCCGTATCTGCGATTAAACGGAGGCAGTGAGCGCGTCGCAACATCCACACATCAACACTATCACCCGTGTCATCGCGCATCGGTTGCAACTGGGTCGACCGGACACCGGATTTCTACTGCCCACACAATAAGCGGCCAAATCCAACATTTATTATAGCCTAGGAGCTTACAGCCTCCATATAAGTTAACTATATATATACTACAATGTTTCTAAACCGATACCACTTAGGGACCTGGAAGAAAAGAACACACTCACTTGGCATATGTCGGCAATGCATGTGCGATCTCTCTGTTTGAGTACCTATTTATCATATCGTACGACAATCGCATAGGATATTATGATATAGAGTGAAACCTGTTTATTTGTTTATCCTTTTATCTGATATCCCCACCTTATGAGTTTGCTGCAACCTTTTAAATTTATCTACATCTGGCTCTGTGTCTATAAATTTCGAATACGTTTCACACTGCTCAGTGACATTTAAAATCGGTTATGTAGAATCGTGGGAGGTACGCAGATAAAATAATGAAAGTGTAAACACCAACCGAAACGCGACAATCGGACGGATTTTTTAACGTGCACACTTCGCTATGACGTCATATGCACAACCATTGGAAAGGTCTACAACCTTCGATAACAACAATGCGTATGAACACACTGACATTAAATATATTGGAATTCAAAAGAGGCTTTTAATGAAATTACCTTTTATAAGCTCAAACATTTCCAAAACTACCCACCGATCTTTTGGAAAGCCACCGAGAAGAATCATAAAGAAACTCGTTATCGCGGACAATCTACATAGTAAGGTTACGGCAGGCGAATTCAATTACGTACTTTACGGACTGGCAAAGGCATATTAGTTGACACTTTATAGTATATATAAAACTATAATAAACATACCGTAAAAAATAATATGTAATGTGTAATTTTAATACAATTTAAACTTAAAACAAATGTACCCAAATACGAAAGAACGTTAGACGTCGAGAGTAACAATAGTCATTTTGAACCGGCGCACAGAACCTTGAGAAAGTAGGTAAGACAAATTAGCGAATTTGCTATAACAAGTCCTGGGTCAGAGCGTTTTGCTATTTATACATATACTAGCTGACTCGCCAAACTTTGTTTTGTCATAAAAACATTAAAAAATAAAAAAAAATCCAAATAAATGAAAATAAAAATAGTATTTAAGATTGAGCCCCATATCACTTAGGGTTTAAAAAATAGTATACAATAAATTTTGAAACCTTCCAAATATACATAAAAATATTCATAAGAATCGGTCGGGACTTAACTTTTGCGGCCTCTTGATGAGTTTTTGATATTTTTTATACTTTTTGCAGTTTTAGACGTAATTATTTTTACATAAACGGACATGGAAAAAACGCTCCATTGTTAATTATCTATTTGTTAACCAAGATTTTTTTGGTTTATACTTTTTTCAATTAACTATTTTTAAATATAAGATATATAGTATTTGGGTATGTTAAGGAAAAAATAAATGTGTGGAGGAATATGTGAAATAAAGACTTAAATCAAATTATAATTCAACAGAACCGTTTTCACTCCTGGTTCTATAAAAAATGTACAAATGATAAACTTGAAAAATTTTTAATAATAACATTAAAATTTATTATAAAAAACAAAGAAAGAATCATAAGAAGAAATAGCAAGCTCAAATTTAATATTCGCAGTTAGAACACTAGATACAAACAAAAATATTGATGTAAAAATAAACTTTCATCTACGACTGCAACCTACCGTAAAAATATTAAATTTTTCTAATTGCTTTCTCAAAGGCTCATTTTTCTAAAGGCTCAAAGTAAACGAAACACTTTTCCGAGCGAGCGTACAGGATTGCGCTAAGTTCGTTAAACCCTCCGACCTTTGAAACGTTTACATTGTGTCGTTACGATATTTAAATATTTTTAACATTGGGTGAAAATAATGAAATGTTTGATTTGCCAATATGGTTTAATTGTTACTTCTTGGAACTATTGTTGTACCTTCTCCTTTCGAAAGCTTTGCGTTTAGTTAAAAGGAGAACAGGAAAATTAGGTTGCAAATATATTACTGTCAGAAATGAGGTAATTTTTCAGTCTCATGACAGAGTTACGACACACAAATTCTACATCCAAAGCCAAAAAATAATCTTCTACTACTAATTTTTTATTACAACTCTTCAATCCATTGTAATGGCAGAAACTCTAGGACCAGTGTGTCAACTAAATCCCCAAGGGCCTTTTAATTTTCTTCGTAATGCCCCAAATTGGCTTTGCATTGTTTAAGCCTTGTCATCGTTTCATCATATTATGATTATCATGGAAATGTAAACAAAGTTTTTCACCCGAAAAAAAACAACGCTAAATCGATAAGAGTATTCAAGGTCGTAACGTGAAAATGAAAACGTACCATCATTAATTGGATTCTTTAGGGTACAGAGGTGACTACTGAAGGTACGCCTGAAAGTGACAGGTACCTGCTACCTCCATAACTCGGTCTTTTCATTTGAGATTGTCGCAATGAACTCAATTAAGGTGTTGAAAGAGAACTTAAGAATTAGGATTACGAAATTCATTAAAGACTATTGGCCATTCCGCAGATTTTTATCTAGAATTTCTATTGAATCCCGTGAGTACTATCAATAGTGGGTATATATAGAGGATAGTAAATAAGGAGTCACCTAAAAAGTAACTACAAAGAGTGATAGTAACTAAGAAGTAGCCTAAAAAGTAACTATCAAGCGTGGATAGTAGCTAAGAATTCATCTAAAAAGTAACTATCAAGCGTGGATAGTAACTAAGGAGTCACCTAAAAAGTAACTACAAAAGGTGGATAGTAACTAAAAAGTAGCCTAAGAAGTAACTATCAAGAGTGGATAGTAACTAAAAATAGCCTAAAAGGTAACTATCAAGAGTGGATAGTAACTAAACAGTAGCCTAAAAAGTAACTATCAAGAGTGTATAGTAACTAAGAAGTCATCTAAAAAGTAACTACAAAGAGTGGATATTAACTAAAAGTAGCCTAAAAAGTAACTATCAAGAGCGTATAGTAACTAAGAAGTCATCTAAAAAGTAACTACAAAGAGTGGATAGTAACTAAGAAGTAGCCTAAAAAGTAACTATCAAGCGTGGATAGTAGCTAAGAATTCATCTAAAAAGTAACTATCAAGCGTGGATAGTAACTAAGGAGTCACCTAAAAAGTAACTACAAAGAGTGGATAGTAACTAAGAAGTCATCTAAAAAGTAACTACAAAGAGTGGATAGTAACTAAAAGTAGCCTAAAAGGAAATTATCAAGTATATATATTATTATTGTTATTAAAAATAGATAATATAGATATATCTATATTATATTATATTATGTATTATAATATAGATGTATAGAGTTTATTATTATTAAGAAATGCTCAAAATGACATTTAAAATATTTTTAATGTGTTTCTATACCATTATTGCTGAATCTTAAGCCCATGCTGAGTAACCAAAACCTTCAAGAATATACACAGCCAAATGTAAACCGTGTCTTTATTTTCTATTAATCTTTTGGTACGTCTATTAAACTTTTGGTTTGATAAAAAGGCAGGCAACGCATCTGCTTGCCTGATTCAATTGTGGCCAACTTTTCTGTGCTTCCTGCAACAAAATTTTCGTCACAAAATTTGGTTTCGCCAGCCATTGCCGCTCACATGTCCACAACTAGCAAGGTTCGCCGTTGACGAATACGTCAAGGAGGACAACATTTAAAATAAAGCGAGGGAAGTCAGCAATAGAGAGAATCCAAAGAAGACGTAAACGTCATGCTCATTTGAGCCATTAAACAAATGTATACAAAAATTATTGCGGTCCTTGACAGTGTAGTTGAGTTAGCAAATAACCTCGATATTAAAATATTTCGTGTTCTATATTTTAATCGAATTAATAAAAAAATCATAATTCGGCTGTATTTTTGTTGTTTTTGTCACCTCTGAACTTTTGACTGGGTGGATAGATTTTGATGATCTTTTTTTTATTTGAAAGCTGGTAATTCCCGTATGGTCCCATTTCAATTTGGGCCAGTTTCGACAATTTGAAATCGTTTATATTTTTGAGGATAGTCTTTTAAAATACTGATACGTGCCGTGAAGCACTTTGAGTTTGTATCTGAGTTCACCTAAAATAATAGTAGAAAATGGTCACGACCACTTGTGTACATACACTTAATTCGCACGCTTAGTGATAAACTGACCTAAGTCTTAAAGGCGTTTTTGGGAAATAGCAAAAAACGTTATGTCATTTACGACTTATTCCTCTTATAATTCGATAAAAACGGCATTATTACAACAAATTATGTATTTTAATAACAGTTAACGAAGCGGTAAATGATATTGGAATATTATTTTAGTGATTTTTATTATTTGTTTGTCTTTTTAACTAAAAACTTACATTAGTTTAAAAGACAGAAATAGCGCTATCAGAGTATTGGATGGAGATATCGAAATAATTCTTAGATTGACTTTTTAACTGCCTGTATCATTAACTCACTTCAGAGTTTAGACCTTAAAGGTCAGTTTATGACTAAGCGTGCGTTATGTCTAAGTTCTGAATGCACTTTTTGTTATTTAGGATTTCAACTTACTTCAGTTATTCCAAATTCATACACTGCGTACATGGGGAATATTTGGTGATGCATGCGAGCTTCATCAACGGCTTCTTTTATGTTCTTTCCCAACCAAAGTTTACGCATTGTTACCTGGAAAGAGGAATTAATAATAAATAATAAAATGTATAGGTCTTATTTGAGCTCTTTTAAAAACATTTTAGTTATTTTACATTCTCTTAGATCTATGCAATAGTAGTAGATTGATGCACCGTGAGCAAAGTGAGTTACTAATGCATTATTTATTCAAGCAAGTATCAAAGTTTTAGAGCCCTAACTCACCGAGAAGCCATGGCGACGTCGTCGGCTACGTCACCATGGCGTCTCAGTAAGGTAGGGCACTTACACTGGTATATAAAGAATGTTTCTTTTTTTATTTTCGGTCTTATTCAGTCGATTTTTATTTTCAGCCAAATTCAATGTATACATTTTATATTAAACTTAATGGGAGACTTTAGACCTCTGTCGTAAATGTATATGAAAATAAAATAAAAAAACAATGCAACAATGAAATTTCATACAATATTTCTGCTCTGTTTTGTATTCTAAGCAGAAAATACATCCTCTGTGATCGGTTTTGTAGTGAATAATGATAATATTAAAGCGTAGTTGAAGGAAAAATAATCTTGAATCGTACCAAAGAAATAGCAGTTACGATCTTAGTGGCACCAGAAGCGCCAATAACGAGTTTCACATTGCCCTTTCGGTCGACGATGATACTTGGAGTCATGGACGAAAGTGGTCTCTTTCCGGGTCTGATGAAGTTTGCTGGTGAAGGTTGTATACCAAAAGAATTGGGGAAACCCGGCGAGGAAAAGTCGTCCATAACGTTATTCATAACTATGCCCGTGTTGAGAGTTGAATAGCCAGCGCCGTAGCTGTAATTATAATGAAAAACACGTTTAGCATTTTCAATCACATAAAATATTACATTAAAAAAGATAATATTCTAGAACAACTGGACTTCCTTGTTAAATGTGAGTAGATTCAGCTTTTGAATTTTCACACTATTACGCAAATCTATTTAAATCACAGATTTATGCAAAGATTTAAAATATTCTACACTAGCGGACCCGGCAGATGTTGTCTTGTACGTATTTTGGGTCCTCTTTTATGCAGAAAATATAACACTGGTCGAATGTTTTATGAAATAATAATTTTACACGGTACGTCAGTCAAAAGGTATTTTTTTTTTATGTTACAAGGCTTCTATCTTTCTAATTAAAGGCACCACGCTTGTAGCCGAATTGGGCTTCCGCGTCCGGGTACCAGTACCTCTTTCTAATGCTGTCACGTCAAGTGATGGTATTGTTGTCGCGTTTCGTTCGGTTTGTGAGACTTCCCGGTGGCATAAACTCGTTATTAAAGGCCGGCAACTCATCTGCTTGCCTCCTGAACGTGCAGATGTTCATAGGCGTAAGTAGACACTTAGCTTTCTCCTGCCTGCTCGTTTGCCCCTTGTAACATAAAAAATATAAATAAATTCATTGTTCTGTTTGTCTGTCAAGACACTTTTTTTCCAGCAACGCAATAGCTATACAGTTGTGAAAAAAATCAACCCTCTAAGTGTTTTTATCCTAAAGATGTCTGTTTATGTCATATGTCCAATATTCTTGCAAAAGAAGCCGAGACGTATACCCGATGACCTAGAATTGATATTACTCAGGGGATGAAAGATGAGGGGGAATGCATCTAGGGCTCCACTATTATTTTTACATACACCTGCAGCTAAAACATTTTGATATGAGAGTAAATTATTTTTTTCCTACTCATTGATGTATTTTTCATCCCCTACCTCAGCTACAGCTTAGTAAAAAAAATGTAAATTTAATGGACTAGAACTGGAACGCTTGTCAATCTCTTTATATCGTTGTATTTAAGTTAATGATTATGGCAAATATTTTACGCGAACTCATAAATTGATTGTTATTTTAAAAGTGATTGGTGATTTCTAAATGAACAAGCTTTAAGAAATATCAAACATACCTAGATATCTCCAGAACAAAAACACAGTTATAACAAGTAGTAATATTTTAGTATCTAATCGTACTAAAAAGTTTTTGGCGCAGACGAAACATTTATACTCTATCCTACGATAATTATAAAAGCAAATGCATGCGCATATTGCATATGCTTAATTATTATTTATGTATAAACAATTTAGTTACTTTTATTGTATAAAGTTTAGAGACGTCTATAGAATTTTCATATCCGTGGCTACGGATATGAATACGACGCTTTCGCGTTAGGATGCGCAAATACGGGCTCTTACTTTATCACTCATTCTTTTTTTCTTTGTACTGATTTAATTAATTGATGATTGAACATTACAGTTTTTGTTAAAACCAGAACTGTTGCGATTTTCACGAAATTAATGACAAATTGGGGGTTGTGGAGATGTATTGACTTCTTATTTGTCATTGGTTAGTTAATTATGTCCAATAATGTTAGTCACAAATCGATTGCTATTGGAACAGTAATTATTGATCCCTAAAAACTATGAAATGTGAAAAAAGACACACTCGTAACAAATACTATTATGTTAATTATATAATCTATTAACGTATTGTTTCAATGCAAATGTGGTAATATTTGTGGATTTCTTAGTTTTTTTATTTTATTATAATTTCGCAGTCTACAAAGGTGTCAGGAGGTCAAAATGACTATTGCAAGCCCCACGGGGTGTGCTCTACTCTCTCTAAATCCAAATCAAGCCATTTTGTGAACAAAAAATCACTCTATTTCTTTAATATGAGACTTACTGATAATTTTAAATACACATCCGTTAAGATGAAAGTCATGTTTTAAAACTTTTGATACTTTGAAAGTATAATAATTTTATTTAGTGTAAAAAAACTGATTAAAAATATTTTCAGGGACCTCCGGATGTCTGTATGTCTGATGGTCTGTGTGTCTGATGGATCTGGCATGATTACATTCGGAACGGTCAACTAATCACGTTAAAGTTTTTTTTATTAGCTTCAGAATTACGGCGCGCTATTTTCTATTGAAATAGGTGTGTAATTCGGTATCGTTTAATTATAATTAACGAAATAATATATATAAATAATATAAAAAAATAATTAACGAAAAACTAAATTTCAGCTGGATACCCTAGCGGAATATTACTGTACTACAATAGGAATTGTATTGAGCATCTTATAACAGATGGCGTTGATCGCTAAAATATAATATAATAAATTTATTAACAATTCATTACTTTGCCGTTGTAAAATAGCTTATTTACGTAATAATATAATGTTTATATAGTGATGTTTTTACTTTTCTTATATAAAGTTGTAACAAAATGTAAACACCTGATGCCTGGTGTTAGTGTTATGGAGCGTGCACGTTGGGTTTTCCAAACTATTCTTGAATTGCAGGCAGTGCTTACGCCAGAACCATTGTTTCTATCCCAATACATATAAATGGAAAAGATTTTATTTTGAAGTAATAAATGATATAAATTGTAATTTTTGATAACTTAATTATTAACAACTCTTTTACGTAAATTTGGCTGTAGTAATTCAGTAGTGTTTACCATTTTTATGGCTACTTAGATTTAACGGTAATATTAGTAAAAGAGTATTACAGTTTATCTTCCCAGCATGAGTATTAAAAGGTTGGTATTAAAAAAAGTAAGCTAACATTTTATTAAAACTGTCCTTTTTGATAAATCCTCCAATTTGATAGATTTTTTGTTATCATCGAATGCTAACTTGTTGAAATAACTTTTATCCACATTATCATAACAGTTTTATGCGAGTGGTAAATGTTTAAACAAAAATCTTTTTATGTATTTTTCATGTAGTTGAACGAAACTTATATATTAACTTTACAGTCACATGAATGGTCCAATACGAACGCCATCCGAAAGCGTTCCGAAATTGCGATTTTCTTTGCGTTTTTTAGTATTTTAAAAATATTAATTTCCTTCTTTCTTTTAATTTAATCCTTCTCTAAAATAATAGGTATAAAATAAAACACATAAGAGTTAAAGTAGACCTAACCGTTTTTGAGTTATAGCGAGAAACATGATTAATAAATGTTATATATTGACAGCAGCACTACATACCAGGTACAAATTCTCTGCAAACCTTCCACAAATGCCTTGAAATATACACACAAAATTTAATCCAAATCGACGCAGCGGTTTTGGAAGAGTAGGTTGATAAAGGCTTATATTTTTATCTAAAGATATGGATATTTAAAGTTTCTTACCATTTTCTGTTTCAGGAATAGAGACAAGGTAGTCTCTAGGCACATCACACTGTCCAGTTACTTAAATCCATCGTCAGTATTAGACAGAAGAGCCACCGCTTTGGATTATTGGTCGTCTTGTAGAACTATTTGCAGGATAGAAAAAACTAAAACCGATACTAATAGTAAAAGGAACAATCGCTTCTGCCACTATTTAAAATCATTGAATATCCTTTGCAAAAATGATTATTTTGACGGCCTCGCTGATAGTTTTAGTTAGTAACATATTGTTTATTATTATATTATTAAATATCATTGTCCTCTTATCGATTTAGTCTCTGCGCTAACTTGTTTATAGATAAATGGTCAAAATCAAATGTTGGTAAATATATTTTTTAATAGTTTTCCGGGGGTAGTTAAAAATTAGTAAAATTTTCTTTCGATATTTCTATATTTAATTTAATTTTATGTAATGTGTTGTGTACATAGAAACGTAGAATTGTGAAAGGGTTAAGTTGAATAGTAACTGGAAATTGACTATATTAGGTTGTATTAATTTATTTTCTATCACGCACACTCAACATGTAGCAAAAATATGCGTAGTAATTCTGAGATTCTAAAAGGAATAACTTGAACTTACGTTGAACTTATCAATAGGAACATGGAATTTGGCTCAAATTACTTTGTACCAACTTATTGCAAAAATTAACAAGCAAATCGATTTATCATCCCTAAGGAAGTCAACTTTGGATGGAAATGTTCGTGCTAGGCCTACAGCGGACCCTTCTTAGGCGTCACATGGGCTACATTAGCATTGAATAAAAGCGTGACACGATTAAGACTACTCTTGTGGGCCTAGCACGAACATTTTCATCCTAAGTAAGTGAACTCGTCGACTATACTTAGAATGAAAATTACTTGTTCAGTCGACGATTCGATTTACTTAGGATGAAAATGCTCGTACCAGGTCTATAGCGGACCCTTAGGCGTCACTCCGGTTGCATTAGCATTGCATTACATTAATGCGTGACACAATTAAGACTTGCCTCTTATAGGCCTAACACGGACATTTTCATGCAAAGTATAGTCTACTTACTTAGGACGAAAATGTTCGTGCTAAGTCTACAGCGGACCTTTCTTAGGGTCACTCCGGTTGCATGAGCATTGATTAACGCGTGACACGATTAAGACTTGCCTCTTATAGCACGAACATTTTCATGCAAAGTATAGTCGACCTACTTAGGACGAAAATGTTCGTGCAAAGCCCAGAGATTATATCAAACGGGACATCAAATTATGAAATAAAGTTATTTCATGTTAATACATATTTGTAAAGTCCGTCGTACATATCAAGTAATGTTATTTTAAAAATCATTATACCATGCACACTATAGTTTTATAAAATATATTTCATTTAAACATGTCACAACAATTTTATTTTGGTCTTGACGTATTAGTTACTAATTTATTGTTCTAGCTTTAGTCACTAGTAAAATTCGGCTATTATTAAACTGTATTAAGCCTACCTTAATGTTACATCTATACTTACGCTGACTTGTATATTTTATGATAATAAAATTTAAATATTAATCATTAATATTAATAATTTTTATGTCTCGTCTTTTATATGAGGAGGTCGTGGCCTAATCAGTGGTCGGCATTTGAGTCGATCGCTAGGTTAAGTTGCTCTTGCAGCGACCGGGTGATAGATGGGTGACCTTTTGCTTTTTAATTTGAGTTCGGGCAAAACAACGTTTGCAGGGTCCGCCCTCTAAATCTAAACTAATATGATAGACGTGAAGTTACTTTGTTTATACGTTTTCAAGCCTAAACCGGACAATCAATTTTGATGTAATTTTAATATATAGATAGATTGGCCCGTAGAGAAGAAAATAGACTACGCTTCGTGAAGAAAGCGATTGCCGCAAACGAACACGCTGTAGTGGAACACAACTATAGATCTGCCGTCTCCTACCGTGACGCCCATTTTTCACAGAAATGGCTGCCCAGAAGCCTGAAAAAAAAAACTGCGACTATAGAAGAATAAGTAAAATTGAAGATGTCGATAAATCCAAAAAAAAAAAATAAGAAGAAGATATGGCACGGGCCTTTAGCCTGTGGAGTATTATACAGTGACGATAAAAAAAAGGATTCAGTTTTATTTTTATTTCGAAAATAAAACTGAATTCAACGCAAACGAAGTTGCAGGCTACGACCAGTAAATTATAAGGCTTATAAAAATACATAAAACATTTCTGGCGGTTTCGTGTCTTAATAACTTTTTACGAAAAATTTCTCAATCGATAAAAGGTTAACAGACTGAGCAATGTCGAGGTATAATTCGGTTTCTGTAGTAATATTCGGTTCAAGTTCAAACAAAATAAAATGGCCAAGAGCGTGTCAAGACACGCTTATATAGAAGGGTTCCGTATCCGATACGCCATAAACGTATTTGTTAAATAACTTCTAACTAAAAAGTTGTTGTCCGATTACGTTCAAAATAATTTTCCTAATGAGTTTTTTGCATGTTCTTTCGACATAGAAAATTACAAGTCTCTACGTCTAATAGTTTGGAAATTCTAGGGAGGGACCACTTTACGAGCAGACAGACGGCCAGAGCGAAATTATAAGGGTTCCTTGTAGTACTACGGAACCCTAAAAATTACTACGAAATATTTAATTTGTCGCATTTTACAGCTAAAGCGCTTTTGTTATGCAAACAACAATGATAAGATTGTCGCGTTATTTCCATCGAATGTTTACGGTTGAAAGATTGTGGAGCATGTTTTTTATTGTATTTATTTACGTTTTTGTATGCATAATATAATTACTGAATTATTTCCTTTCTGCAACGCTGTTATTACGATGGCAAAAAGTGAAATTGATATTTCGTCACATAGTTTTTTTTTTATTATAAGTTAACAAGCGGACTGGATTTAGGTTCAGACGAAAACTACAATAACAGCCAATCAAATGGAAGTATTTCGAAGTTACGACCAGCTGTGCATTTTTTAGTAATTCTTAAATAGTGTTTTGGGTTTTCTTTTGTCTCTTGTTTCTTAAATATTTCCAGTAACAATGCGAGTACAACAAAAGTCACGAGTCAAATAGGCGTAGCCGTTTTTGAGTTATAGAGAGAAACGTACCTAATTTAGTTTATATACCTACAGCTACGCTAACTACCGCGTCTAATTTCTCTACAAACTATCTACGAATCTCTTGGAATAAACACACAAAATTTAATCAAAATCGGTAGAGCGGTATATGAGGAGTAGACTGACAAAGACTTGTACAGTCGATTTTAATATACCTAATTGCATTAGGATAATATAACAAGACTTTCGAGGATTTAATATACGTGCTATTTAAAAAAATCAATACTAACGTAAATTGTTAACTGTATGCCTGATCATACTAAACTAGCTAACTAACTTTTATTTACCTGAGGTTCTAAGGTTTCCTTGATAGTTAGACGACAAGAAATTTAAGTATAAATGGAATATTTATTGTATCTGCATCATTTTAGCATCAACGGCGGTTTTATTTTGCATTGTTGACATGTCTGATAAATTTTGAAAGGCATTAAGTAGTTCAAGGACGATCGAGTTTTTGACTTGAGATTGCAATCAATGTGACACACTTTTTTTGCTTAAGTGTTTTTTCATATCTTGTTTTTAACATAAACATTCGTCTTGTTTTGATTTATTTTGGAGATATTCTAAATCGAGATTTGACTTTTTGTATCGGTGTCACCAGAATCTAGATGAAGAGAGGTTCATTTGTGTCCGAAAATAATAATGAAGCAAATTTGAAACAAGGCAAACGAGCAGGCAGCAGGCACCTAAGTGCCTACCGAGGTTCAGGGACATTCGCACGACCAGAAGGCTAGCAGATGCATTGCCGGCCTTTAATGATGAGTTTAGGCCACCGGGAAGTCTCACAAATCGAATGGAACGCGACAGGGTTCTCCCGGGTCGGCTAGTCTTTCAAAAATAAGATTAGCGCCTTACACAACTAAACTTTAAATAAATCAGTATTGTGAGAAAGAGGTACTGGTACCTGGACGCGCCGGCCCAATTCGGCTACAAGCATGGCGCTACCTCTAATTAAATTAATTAAATTAAAATTAACTATGAACTCATTTGTGTTACGATACGTCTCACGTAAGTTGTCGTAACCCCAAATTTCCAACTTTTCAGTAAAGCATTACAAACAACTAAATTGTAATATAACAGTCACTTTCTAATATGTTTTCGAATACATTAGTGTTATCGTCATTATTGAATATATAATTGTACATACAAATGTGTTATATAATGAAAATTTTATTTTAATGTAACGCTCTACTGTGAAGTTGGGAATTTGGGGTTACAAAAATTTACGTAGGAGCTATCGGACTTTTTATTGGTATCCGAGAAATAGTCATATGCAATTCGTATAAATTATTTTTAAATAAAAAGAAAACCGCCTTCAAAAACTAAAAGGAAGGAACTAAAAAGCAAAAAGTCAATAGTACTTTCATAGATTTAATAAACACTAACTTATGTGTTGAAATCGGTATCATGCCAAATAGGTTCTCCGCTAAATTAATGCAGATGGCAGTGGCACCTAACTAAGCCCACTAACAACTAAATAATTTTTATTTTAGAGCTTGCCGATAGCTCAAAGGCCAGAGGGTAGACGAAATTCTTAAGACTTTCCCTAAACAATCAATTATATTGTGCAATATCATGTATTTTGCAATATTATAGGGTTAATATTAATGATTGTGGAATGACTGAATGAAAATTTAAGCCAGTTTAATTTTTATTGCACCATATTTTTCCACAGTGTGTAGTAATTAATGAGCAAAATTTTTAACGTGCACGTGCAAAAAGGCGGAAAAGAGAATCTAAAAAATTGTGTATTACAATATAAACATTGCGCTGTCGGTATTATTGTGCAATATAATCAATGTGCAATACAGTTTGGATTCAAAGCGGCTTTCAATCTTATAGTACTTTAATTTTATGGATTGTATGTCTAGGGAACACCTAACAACATCAACGCAATTATTATTATGCCGGAGCTAGATATAGCTTCATTTGAATGATCATGTAGTGTAGCCGGGGACTTTGTGTAAGTGTACAAAGTTTTGTAGTACTTTGTGAACTTCAAGGACAAAAATGTACACTTTGAGCTATGCCTGGCTCCGGTAATAAAACATGAACTAAATTAATTTATAGACTAATTTAGTATGAGGAAGGCGATCCTACCGTATTCTAGCACAGCGAGCGAGTCCCACACTCCCGTTCGCAAATGTTCCTAGAACATGGGATTATTTGCGAACGGGGCAGTGCGTAAAAGCACTTCCTAGCGACAAAGAAAAAAAAGGCCATCCTACCATAACACAATTTCACTAGCACGGAGGTACGGGTTATTTTGTGATTTATCCCTTTCTCATTTAGGAGTTGTGTTATTTTAAATCATAAATGTATCATAAAATACTAAGTTAAGTTGTAACTGTATTAAATTTGACTTGAATTTTCGTTTTGGGCCGATATCCGTGTCATGACTGAACGAGGTCACGATGCTGGCTTGGACGTTGGTCGCACAACTTTTTGTTTTGAGAACGTGCTTTTTTTTCGGGCGAGGCACGTTCTGGCTGGCCGAATAGAAGGATTTGCCTCCCGAGGTTGCCTCACGCGGCTGCTAGTTCAGTCATGACACGGCTAATAAAATTTATTGCTACCACATCCACTCCTAATACAAACTTTACGCTTAGGTGGAAGAAAACTTACATTCCATGCAAGACAAAAATCGATAGCATATTATATGACATAAAAATTGAAACGAATACTGACAACTATATATTTTATTTATCTATAGTTAACTATAAATATTTAAAGGCAGCCGTGGGTTATATAGATTTTATGTTTAATCGAGTAGTGTATGTAATGGTGTATTTCTGTGTGTGTATGTGTGTGAGCGTGCGTGCGTACGTATATGTGTGTAATATATTTTGTCTTTATGTGATATGAATTGGCCAACTAAGAGCCCTGTTCTAATGACAGGAATCTAATGAAATCATCATCGGCGTATAAGGATTTCATTTTTAAGCGTTAATTGCTTTCTCAAAAATGACTTGATCGATTTTGTTAAAGTTTATATATATTTTTCTAGAGAATAAAAAGGGGCAAACGGGCAGAAAGTCCTCCTGATCGTAAGCAGTTACCGTCGCCCATGGACTTCTGCAGCATAAGGGGTGCTGATGCGTTGCCTGCCTCGAAGAAGCCTGTACCCACAGTTTTTAAAGGCGTCGATATTATAGGACGCAAGAAAAGCCTCTGGGGGAAGATCGCTCCACAACTTGCACTATGTGAACTAAAATTGTGCCAAATTTTATAATCAAAAGTTTTTGCTTTACGTATATTGAAAAAGTCTATATGACCATTGAACCAGAGTCGCCATTGACGGGTAGTAGCGCAAGTTCGGTCAATGAAAGGAAAGCCTTTCTAATAATATAGACAAATAAAACCCAACATGTCTACTACTACTGAGATATTATATTATATATGTATGTACAATCCATCAAATCGTCTAGCGTTCAGCGTTCAAAATCTAGAATCCCGTGGCGTATCTATGGCGCCGGTTTGGTCGGACCACGATATTAAATGCCAGATTGATCGCGGCGACGCCATTCCAGTATCGGATAGACGTCTTGTGTTATCACCGTTATGTGTCCAGCCGTGACGTCATCCCTCCGCTTTATATACAGCTCAGCTTTTATATAAGGCTTCCCGTCTGTCGAGCATAATTGAATTCGTGTCCATATTTGTTATGTACGTACAGGGCTGCCAACATCTAAATTGTTAACAATAGATAAAATCTTTTTTATAAGCAAATATGTAGTCTTTTTAGAGTTCCGTATTCCTACAAGGAACCCTTATAGTTTCACTCTGTCAGTCCGGCCGTCTGTCCGACCATGACTTACTCCTACAATTATGAACAGAAATTCATGAAATTTGGTACAATTATGTAGAGCGTAAAAATTTTATTTTTTAGGGGATGTCATTCAATCCCATCGCGTGTGGTATAGTTGAATAGGTCTTTTAAAGTAGAAGCAAGGTTGTATTACATTATTCGATCAAATACCGAACCTTTCTATATAAGCGTGTCTGGACACGCTCTGGGTCACTTTGTTATTTTAAGAATAGAAGTGCCTTTGGTGTGTATAAAATTCTCGACAAACGTACAGATTGTGTCCGGAGATTTGAACCGGATCTTTTAAAGTTTGAGTGCACCCCTTCCACTGTTGAGCTATTATTTCTCTATAAGTTTACACACACACACACACACACGCACACACACACACACACTCACACATACACGAACACTCACAAAAACAAACACACACACACACGTACATATAAGGAATTCTATATCATAAAGCTAAAGGTTGAATCTATTTTTTTACCTCATTTTAAGCGGACGAAGCCACGGGCAAAGCTAGTTTATAAATAGGATCCTTATACGCAAGCAGTCTCTCAAAAGGAAAAAGTTTGTTCAGTGCAAATTACTTTATATTGGTTTTTCTTTTTAATGTCTGTTTTTTAATTAAAATCGTAAAGTTATTAAACGCAGCTGTCTTAACTGGAGCGAAATATCCATTAAGTGAAGTTTATTTTTTAATCTATTATATATTTACATACTATCATGTGTTTGTTTATATATTTACATAGTCTCAAGGCCAATTGAATACGCTGCTCTTTTTATATTGCCAAGTTATATGACTGGTCCGTTGGCACAGTGAGCAGCAGCAGTGACCCTGTCTACTGCTCCGGGGGTCGTGGGTTCGATTCCCACCTCGAGTCTGGGTGTATTATCCATATGTATGTCTTTATATATTTCTAAAAAAAATATATTTGTGTATAACAGGCGGTTGTTACCTATAACACAGGCATTAAGTTGTCTACCTTAGGAACAGACGTCCGTGTGTCAAGAAAAAAAAAAGATTCCGCCACAAATCTTTAGATTTGCGTACCATGTGCGTATTTAATACTATAAATACTTAATTAATATGTAAAACGACATTGTAAGATATATTTGACAGTTAAAATACATAAGGTCGTCATAACTATGCTTTGACAGCATCTTATAGTGAAATGTATACACGTGTGAATAAATCGTTTGGTATTGGTGTGCGTGTAGTTTTATTTTAATATGTTTATTATGCATTATATATATTACATTCGCACATCTACCTCGAAATCTATTCTTCTATACTTAATATATAAAGCTGAAGAGTTTGTTTGTTTGCTTAAAAGCGCTTATCTCAGAAACTATAACTGGTCTGATTTGAAAAATTATTTCCTTGTTAGATAGCCCATTTATCGAGGCAGGCTTATAAGCTAGCATATATGGTCACGTTAAATTTTTTTACTTAATTTTATGCGGACGAAGTCGCAGGTAAGAACTAGTTTTTGATAAAAACGTGAATTGCTTACTTGTAAATAATTGCAATTAGCAACCGTCTTGAATTTTTTGTTGCTTGAAAAAGGAATACGTAACACATCCGCCGGAAACGTCTGCCGTTCTAATTGTTGCTCGTATGCTCAAAAGCACTTCAAAAGTAGAATCTTTGAATTAACCAATAAAGCATATATCGGACATCTATGGGACGTCAGTATTTTTGTCTGGAATTGGATTCTGTTTATTTGCATTGAAACTAGTTGTCTATGAATATATATGGCTGTCATACAATTGTACGTTATATTACAACTATATATATATTTTTATATATATATATATTAATACAGTTATAGAAAAAAACCAACGACATCATTTAAATTACTCATATGTATTGTGTAAAAGAAAAATGTATCTATCCAAAATATAGTGGGTCGATACGAATGAAAATAACTGAAATGATAAATTATTTCCACATTTGATTAGTTCTTGGCAAAGTTCGCGTCAACTAGCAATCCAAATGTGACCTACATGGAATACAATGGAAATATACATTGGAAATACAATGGAAATATACATTGCTTAACGTAGCCTAAATGACATCAAACAACTTATGCGTACTCAGGATTTTAAGCTTACCTTTTAGCTTCATCTTTAATAAGTAAATATATTGACGATATGAGAATGTTCTTCCACGTAATTTTCAGATGAATAATCAAAACGTTAAAACTTTAGTGTTAATTATATAAGAGTTTGATCGCTTACCTGTACTCAGGTACCTGAAACAATGACGTTTTAAAGTATTTAAAACTGCCAAAGTCTATCTTTTCTTTTCATTCCTCAATTTTGTGCCATTAGCCGCCCGTGGGTCGCTTTACACATCTGCTATACCTTGCCAAAAAAGTGCTTTGCCTTAGTAAAACTTTAAAGTAAACGCTTTAAGACACAGAAAACCATCAACAAAATTAAAGTCAGTGCCGGACTTCATTTGGTTAAATGCAAAAGTTTACTAATTCCAAAATTCAAAAAGAGGGTGGCAGAAATAAAGCAATGATTTTTTGAATAACAATATTTCAGCTGTAAGTCTTTTGTGTGAAAGCCCGCGAGCGGGAAGCTTTATATCTCACCTCTGCCAACGAAACGAATAATAATTCTTTGCTCCCAATCTGTTCCACATTTTGATGCGTGCAACATTAAATCTCGCATGAGATGTTTTTGAAAGCGGAATTCATAACGACCTCGCTGATATGGAAGGTTTAATGTTTTTAGAGTTCATTTTCCAAACACCCCTGCATTGTCTAAAATAATATATCATTAACACAATAAGAAGCAATTGAGAATGCCTTCTTGTAAGAAGCATGAAAAGATAAAGTACTTTGCTTAAATCCGTTATCAACTCATGGATTTCCGCAAAGTAACACCGGATTCTATCAATTACTTATTGTAAGTGACATTTTAAGTCTATGAAAAACTACCACCAGCCCCAGCAAGATAGTTATCGGTGACGCTAAGGTTCCGAGATCAATGGCGTTTTCCCGTCTCAAAAAACGCCCAACGCGGCTAAAGAAGTTTTCCCTTCAAAAGACACATAACAAAGTATCTATTTTTTAATTGACAACATATGAATTGTATTATAAGCAACATCTTTTCATAATGTCTTTTTTTTCATTTATTCCTAGATTGAAGAAAACCCAGAAATAAGCGTGAAAATATACCTGTTTACAAATCACGAGTTCCATCTGGCATACATTGTGTTATAAACAGGAAGCCGATGTAGGCTTTTACGTTGGATTTCGGTGAAGCAAGAATTGTTTCCAAGAACTATTATTTGATAAGATATTTATACGACTATCTATACATATTTGCCCTTTTTGATGAGACGCATTTCCGGGAGCCTTATCAATATCATAAATCTGCTTTGCTTATTTGTTTTTGTTATGTACAAAATGCAATAGAATTTCATACTAATGCATGAGAGATTTCTTATTACGACTCTATACAAGTCCATTGCATTCTTATGTGTTAATAATGTCTTATAAATCTTTATTTTAACTCTTCTTCTTTTAATATTTAATGGCTGCTCTGCAAAAGGGATATTTATTCAATCACCACTTGATGCGAGGGACGCGTTATTAAACTATATCCTTGTCAGAAGTAAAGTTTAAATTTTTCTTATAAGAAACGGAATCCTAAAGACGTAAATGCTTACGCTTCCACTTAAAACCCAACGTCACCTTGGCCTAGAATGCTAAGCTGAGCCCATTGAATCAAAGCAGTCATCAATTGAAGGCCGGAGAGCTTCAGTGCGAAGATATTTTCAGGGAGGCTGAACGAAGCAAAAAGTACTCTTGATTTAATTAGTTATAGGCATATCATGGGTCAGAATTATCACAAATAAACTTTTTGCAGCTTTGGCTCAATTTTAATGTATTACATTTAATGTCTGAGACGAGAGAGAGACGAATATCTTAGCATTCCATGGATTTACCGTGCGGGTGCCGGGTCCATCGCGTTGCAGAGGAAGGAACCATAGCAGTGCCCGGCTTATAGTTCGCTCAGTTGGTCCGTCCGTCCGTCCGTCTGTCTGCCCACAAGGTGCTCTCCCCTAGGATTTCCAAACAATTATATGTAGAGACTTCAAAGTTTCCATGTGGATAAGAGATCCTAAGAACTTATTAAGCAAATTATTTTGACCGAAATGGAACAACAACTTATTTAACAAACACTTATACCGCGTATTGGATACGGAATCCGTCTATAAAAACCTGTCTTGACACGCTCTTGGCCACCTTTTTTACTATGTAGGCTCCTACTTCAACGAGACGCCATGGCGATGTCGCCGGCTACGTAGCCATGGATATCTGCGGTTGCCAAATGAGAAGCCAGTAGTAATCGTGGCTACGCTTCTAATTTGGCGACGTCGCCAAACCGTCGCCATGTGAGTTACCTGTCCTAAATTTTAATATGAATTGTATGGATACGAAACCGACGATGTCGCCATGACGTCTCGATGAAGTAGAGCTCTTATTACTACTACTACTACTACTAGCTTTTCACGCAGCTAATCGGAAAATTACTTTTTTGGCATTAACAAATGACTCGCAGTATATGCAGCTTTACCGGACTTTAAGAAATAAAAATGTTTTTTAAGGTCCCTCAATTATACAGGTTCAGAGACAACAGACCTGATCAAGTGACCAGGTCTGGTGTCTCTGGCCGGACTAGATCCAAGGAAGTCCATCATCACATATTTATAACACCTAATTAAATGATTGTAAATAAGAAAGTGTGGACAATAAACATTATCTTGATTCATCTGGATGATAGCTGCATTGTTAATTGTAGCGTAATTGAAACGACAGTTAAAATAGCTTTGAAAACATTTACAATGTTATCGCAACAAATAAAGACAGCAATCTGTTCTTACGCGTCGATAATTCATTTAAATGTTTGTTTTTTCTTTATTTCATTCAAACAGTATTAGATAGTTTTCTGATTCAGTTTACATTTACGTTAATAGATAAAATATCCTTTCAAAAAATCCCACAAAATATGGAAAAGATGATTTTGCTGTCGCAAAAGAACAGCAAAAACCACTTCCAAACCTGAACCACTATTGACATTTTAAAGATTTACATTTAAGATCCCACTCTAGAATATACATTTCAAGGTAAGGTATTCGATGCGCCGAACACAATGTTGACTTTTACCTTTAGAAAATGATGGTAGACACACCTAGTTCATAAAGTCATGGCCACGAATGACGAAGTGTTAGATTTTGATTTGATATTAATAGGATACATAATTCCGATGGCTGGCGTAAAGTATCGTTAGCCACGTTCTTGGCATTCCCTCATTCATATAACAAACGTAAAAAAGTGAGAAAGCCAAGAATGTGGCTTACAATACTTTACGTAGCCATCGAATCGTTGATCGTGTCCAAGACTTCCAACATTTGCTGCTTTCAATTTCTATTAAAAAAAATTTAATTTTTTTACACTCTATAGACTTTCTACAAAGATTGGTGTAACTTTCTTTACGTCTATCAGTGAAAGATTGTTGTCATAATCACCACGCTTGGCAGGAAGGTTGGTACTTTGCGTTACATAATATTATTTTTATGTTGTTGCCCATGCTTTGGAAACTTCTAGGTAATCTTTTACTACATTCACAGGATTATTTTAATTAAATGTTTTGAAAAGAAGCACTTTATTGCCTGTATTACATACACTAATTAGACATTATGTATTAGGAATAATGCAGATGATAAGGCTAATGCTCAAGAATAGATAGAGAATAGAATAGATTCATAGAATGAGGAGGTCGTGACCTAAACAGTGGTCGGCGTTTGAGTTGATCGCTAGGTTAAGTTGTTCTGGCTGAGACCGGGTGACAGATGGGTGACCCCTTCTAGCACTAGATTATATTTCGTATCCGACCTCCTCCGTTTTTTGGAAGGCACGTAAAACTGTGGGACCCGATTAATGGGTTTCGAGGATGACGTCAGATGGCAATCGGTCATCTTATCTCGCCCCACAGCCACATCCTCTGCAATCTAAGCAAGCCCTGGCACTTAACCGGTATAACGCTAGGAAGAAGAAGATAAATAGATTCATAGAATAGAAAGAAAAAGAAGAACAAGAATTTCACACTTACATTGACACCATAAGAGTAGCTGTACTGGGGATTGGGATCGAATTGGTCTTGGGCTGCTTCCAGATCACTATCCTTTGTGTAGTGTCCTATAGTTAAAGGACGCTTTACCACTCTGAATTTATTAAACCCATCGAAAGCATCGTCCTTCTTAAAACTTGTCGGAATATTATTTAGGCTGTTAAATCCATCAACGTTGACGGGATTTATTGCGTTGTTTCATCCCCGCTTAGAGTTGGTTTAATGTATGCTAATCACAATTTATGCAATAACAAACAAGCTTAACAGTTTCTTCTTGATTCTTCTCTGTGACCCAATGTCTCCGAATCAGGGGTAGATTTAAAATATTTCACCATACAAGAGAGCTTACAGGAGTCAAGGAAAGCATATCTTATACACAAAAATTTACGGAAATAACAAATAACAATTTATATTACCTTTAAAAGTCATAACAATTTTGATATGCTCTAATCTCAATATGTAATCATTAATACCGAAAAATAACATGATTTTCATAAAAGTTTTCAAGGCGCGTTGAATGTTCTGCCACTTTTCTTTAATCTGTGGAATTAAATAGCACGAAAGGACTTCAATCAAGATAGTTAAAGTTAATTGAAACTATGTTTATGGGAAGTTGTAAAAATATTGGGGCTTGATCCACCTTATCCTACTAATGTTATAAACGTGAAAGTTTGTACACATGGTTGTATGTTTGAAGCTCTTTCATGGAAAAATTACTGAATGGATTATAATGAAACTTTACAATAATGAAGTTTATGCACCAGAATAACAAATAAGCTATAAATCATAAAGATATTGTGTGAATTGTCCAAAATATAACGATAAATGTCAAGTAAGCAAGAGAAAATTCTGCCATCTGCGAGCTATTCTGGCGTGCGCTGCAAAAACTGTTAACGGTTTTACACGCATATAGTGTACGAAGGAAATGTTTATCTTAAATAGTTCTACAAAATAACCCTTGACAGCATGTATATTTCATGTTTAAGCCATTAACGCCAAAATAGTGAACCATTATGGAACGGGAACGGGAACGGGAATGGGAACGGGAACGGGAACGGGAACGGGTCCGGGAACGGGAACGGGGATAATATTATAGGATAATAGACTATAGTAATTAGTATGTAGTCCAACGTTCGGGTAGGACAGAGTCTGCTGAGTCTATAGTGTATAACATAATTCACTTATTTTTAAAATAATATCGAAACGAAACTTCTAGGTACGCGTAATATTCTCGAAACCTATACAGTTAAGCTTTTTTTAAGGTTGTGTTAGGAATAACCACTGCGGATTCACAAGTGTGGACTGGACCTTACCGGTTTTAGTCCAAATAAAGAAAAAAAATCTTTTCGACTTTTGTCGTATCGAAAATACCGGAGTTGTCAGCTGTTTCCACAAAGCTATTCTTACATTTTTATGAATGTCAATTTTTTTTCTAGCGAATTCTCAGGAAGTAGAATTCGAGTCTTGAAATACAAGTGGGCGTACAGCAAAGCATTAGTTGGGAATTAGGAAAAAAGAGGCCACTGACGACACGTCTCTGTATAGTAGGGGAGGGATCAATGCTAATTCTGTATCTCTAAAAGCGGTGTTCGGATCAATTGGATTACGTAGATTAGGTGCAGAAACGAAATGAAAGGTTATTTTAAGGTAAGGTCATGTTGTAAAGCCAAAAGCGTGGGTTTTATGCACCGCGTGATGATTTT
Source organism: Charaxes varanes (assembly GCA_024363005.1). Classification (NCBI taxonomy): domain Eukaryota; kingdom Metazoa; phylum Arthropoda; class Insecta; order Lepidoptera; family Nymphalidae; genus Charaxes; species Charaxes varanes. Next base: position 5,702,361 of record JANCMC010043217.1, read on the forward strand.
AGCTACATTGCCTTGAGAAAATAGTGAAATTATATTTTTTGCACAATTATTACAGTACTTCCTTTACACCAAAAAGAAATTAATAGCGGTCGAATATTTGTCAAGCAAGGAATGGACTTTTTTTACAGCTTTCTGCCTCTTGCGTTTTCTTATTTCACGCTGAAATCTTTAGATAATTGAAACATAAGCTTATATCTATGTAATTAACTTACCTTACCTTTCATTTTCCGTGCCTTCTAAATGGCACCAATCAGGCATCATTTTTTTTTATGGTTTCTGCTGTTGGCCCTATGGACCTCGACAGCGCTCACTCGCTATTATAAAAAATAGTTTTACATATTCGTTGATTTGTTTAACATGTTTTCTTCCACAGCTGGGTTAAGGTCTCCCTCAGCTCTTTCCATTTAGATGAGAGGGCCTAGAAGAACATTATCGATAGATTCACTTACTTTTACGTACGAAGCCGAACGTCAAATGAACCATTAATGCTGCAAATTAATGTTTTACACAACTTAATTGCCGAATATTGCTAGCGCGAATGTAATCTGAATTCGCACGTATCGAATCCTGGACGTTACGGCCATGTAAGTCGTTTAAAATGGGAGCACGAACCTTCATTTGACGTTTCGTTTTGAACATGAAAGTAAGTAAAACCAAGGAATCATAGCAGTGCCCAGGTTGTGATCCAGGTGTACGTTTAAGAGCGCGCTCTTTATAGCGATCACTAACACTCACCTTCACTGCCGGTGTTCCCTCCCCTGCCTAGCCAAATCTGGTATGATCCTACTAGTGCGGCTTTAGAATAACTCTTAATTTAAACCGATAGATGCTTACGACTAAACCAGTGCTATGTTCTACGATATAACTGAAAGTGTTTTATTATGGTATCTTAGTGCCTTTACTCAAATATTCTTATGATAGATCGTGAACTTTTATACGTTAATTTAATCCGTCCAAATTGCCAATTACCTGCAATAAAGTGTTTTTTAAATATTTCCTGATTTTATTTCACTCATTTATCTTTACTAGAGATTGCCTGCTGGTCGAAATAACCACACAAACCTTTTTACTAACAACGGCGTACCTTATTCTGTTCGCAGAAAAATAAACTTCGAAAATTATTGTAACATATTCGATTACTCTCATCCTTTACATGTCTGTATAAATCGTTTAGCATTGGTGTGCGTGAGCTTTCATAATAATTTAATATAAGAATGTAGCATATTATAAAAAAATATTATAACTACAATTATGATAAATTTCATATACCTCCGTACGCGCAATTTGCGTAAAATGGTACCCAAAAGTTTTCGCTTCACGTATTAATATATAATTATCTGTATCCTAAATAGATCAAATTTCGAACTAAATTAAAGAAAAGATAAAAACACTCATTAGATCAAAGAAGTAACTAGCCAATACTGTATAGATTCTAAATTAGACATTAGATAGTAAAATAGAAATAAAATAAAGAATGCCGAAGGAAGTGCCTACATCTTAGGAGTAATTCCAAGACCGGTTTTCGTACATCAACCCTTAATAAAGTAGCATGACAAGCACCTACGTACAGGTTGTTATTAGTAGGAAGTATTTCCCTGCAGGGCCACTGTAATAACTACGTAATTTAGCTATTTCCTATTATTAATATTAGAAAAGTTAAATTCTTCTTTTTTCATATAATCATGGATACACTTAGGAACACGTTTCGTAGAAACATTAGAATATTACCTAGCTTTTAGCATCTATTATGAACTATCTTCGGTTGAGTTTATTTCTGTTTTTGCAAAATGATGATGTTTCTACGAATACTGTGATTTTTTTGTAAGATTTTTTTGCTTATTTCAACCACCAATAGAATTACATGTAAGGTACAATAAAAAAAAAAATTGAAACTAATATACACACACATAATTCCAATTAAAGGCAGTTACAACATGCACATGTTGCTAAAAACTTAAAAAAAAACACAGAAAAAAGTCTGCTGCACTCGGGTGCAATGAAATCGCACACGAGAAAGTTTTTTTGTCAAACTTTTTTAACTTAAAAATATATATATATTTTTTAATGTGGTATTAAAGGTCATTTCAATACCTCTCCGGTGAATGATCTTTAATCTCATATTTTCAAAAAATTTATTTTTTTACATTGAAAAAAAAAACCACATTTTACAGTATGTGCGATTTTATTGTACCTGAGTGTCTGAGTGAATTTTGTCAAGTACTTCGCATATTTTAATTTTAAATTTAATAAATTCACCAATAAGTAAGTCCATACAGCCGTCCTTCTTGAAAAGTTTATTATAAAGTTTACTTATTATAATGATCAAAAAATGGTGTCCCCTAGTTAGTCTGATGTATGCTGTGAGTAAACATGAAATTTAGGTGCCCCGACGAACGAGACCCTGAATGTAAATTGGCCTAATAACTCTGAGTTATCTATTATTTCATTAATTAATTTGTACAAAAGTACCATATCATAAACTTCTGTGTGTCTATCCAGTTTGTAAAAGATAAACAAGAGATGGATAAGGTGTTCTATAAACCATAAAGTTGCACATTATATGGCGTTGCATCATCTTTATCTTGTGTTAGGGGAGCCGAACCTGCATAATACCTGTTTCTTTAATGTATGATATCGGAATGCCAAAGAATGCGCATTAGAGCACTTCCTATATAGTTTACGACCTGATCGTTACGGACAAAATTTATTATCTCACTATCAAGAATACGGATCTTCTGAAGCGGCTAGAATGCTTTATAGTTTAAAACCAAATTATTAAGTCGTAAATTAAGTTTTGGATACGATGCAGCTCATATAATAAGCAAAAATATATAAAAAAGATTACGGATACGTTAATAATATTGAATAAGTTTTATTGTTGCTCTGAAACAATTATACATGTCTCCGTTAGGCCAAAACACGTGGTCACAGTTCGTGTAACAACAAGTTATTATGGTCTTCGACAAGTAAAATTTAGAGTCATGAAGCGGGGGCGTAGGCCTCCGCAAAACCAAAATGGCATGGAAATATATTAGTCACCAAGTTATGAGATACCACGTAGAGCCTAGGCGATATAAATATAGAAATGACAGAAGAGGGCGATACAAATACATTCAAACCATACGATAGTAATGTAAAGCACTATATAATTAACCAGCTGATACCCTTCTGCACCCTACCCTACCCTTCTGCTTCAGCTGAACTACTTCCTATGCGTAAAATTGCGAGAGCACTCCTTAATTCCTCCCTTTTAAAAAAATATTCCTTAGCGGATGTCGTATATGTTACCTCCTTGCCAAATTTCATCATTGTACATCTCGGGGTTTTCGAGATTTATAGATTATATGGCTTTTATATAAAAATAGATTGTATATTCTAAAGAATCTTTAAGTTTTAAAAAGATTTGAACGAAATAAAGATACCTAGAGGCACGAAACTTAATCAAGAATGTAAATTTCTTTAAGTGTAAAAGTAAGTGGTCGGAATTTACAACTTGTTTCTTAACGTGTAAGATACCGAGAGAGAAAAAGGTAGGACGGTTAAAAGTTTACTTATAAAACTAAATTAAAACAAAAACAAAACAAATACTTAACCGCAGCTCTATAAGGCTTTTCTAATAATAAAACAAGAAAACCAGAGAGATAGCAACATCAGAAATAAATTAAGACAAACAGAATTGTAATAAAATACGATTTCATGCCCACGCTTTTCCATGGAATGCGAAAGTTCGTACAAAAATGGTCAAGCGATTTGACCAGTTTCGGACCCGTCTGAACGCGCATCAAGTAGATGTGATCTCAGTTAAAGTTTGCGCGGAACAATCACGTGTGAAGAGGCACACCTCACGTCGGCATTCGTGCTTGAGATTAGATCGGTGTGTGCCTGCGACAACGGCACGCGACTCTCAGACACGTGCCGAAGCCCGCACCGACAACGACCATTAGCAAACGCTGCTAAGGATCTAGCTTGCAGCTCTAGATCAAGATTACTACCAAGGGCAAGTAAATGATTCAACTGTAAATTCTTTCACTAAGATTTTCTCGAGATTGCGCAGGAGAGGCCACTCTAACTCGTCCAACCCTAATAAATAGCCAATCATTCGGTAGAACGATAAAATAGAATCGGCGAACGCAACAATGTCCACGAGATAAAGTCGTTCACAATAGCACATGAAATATTCATAAAACAGAAAGATCACGTACCACCGGCGACTCGAAGAATAAAAGAAATTGCAACAAAATTTGATCGCAGTCACAAACTCGCCGGTAGAGAACGATTTCTGCGACATTTTAATATAGCAGCTGAAAATAAATTCCATCCATTAGAAATACACATTGTATTGTTGGAACTCGTCCTTGATGTTTCAAAACAGGTTTATAGAGATCCCTTGTTTGATTAACAACGTCTTCTTCCGATATTTCGCGCTGATTGTATTGAACGAATTATTCAATAGAATATTTTGCTACGTATAGTTTTACGTTTTAGAAATATGAGTGTGGTTTTCGAAAGACAATATTATCTGATATCAGCCTGTGGTCAATATTGACGCTAATTTAATAGATTTAAGACTTTGATCAGGAATAGCGCACAATACACACGCACAATCTGTGACTTCATTACAAGTTGCGATAGGAGATCGCGAGGCAAAATTTATTTTAAACGTATCTCCTGTATAAATAATTGTAACTGGAATAACAGGAACATTTTTGACTATTACTCCTTCACATTTTTTCAGTTATTACTTAATTATATTTAAATGTAACAACCTTTGCAGTATCATAAGAATTGTAACTCAATGTAATGAAGCAAGAAAACAATTACTGTACTTAAATCTAGATAAAGTTACATATGATTGCCAAAATGCTTTGCCAAGTGGCTTTTTATCATCATAATTATAATTTGACCACAAAATAAGGCCACTTTTATACTGCTAAAGAAAAGTTAATATGCCAAAAATCGAAAAGTGAATACACTTTATCAGCCATTTTGTATCGAGAAAAGTGACGTCATAAATTTATGTTAAAAGGGTAGGGATGTTAATGTCTGGCAATTTTAAAATGTGTGTTTTCAAATAAGCTTATGCAGAGAAAGATTTCATCACTTAACATAAATTCGCGATAAATATGGGATTTATACGAAATAATTTATTTACCCTCTGCTCTGTTAGGGACTTCTCAGAAATAACAAATAACGGTGGGATTACTCATTACTGGGTAAAGGCCCAGTGTTAGCATCGCAAATAAAATGCAATGAGTGCGCCGAAGCAACTCATTGTTTCGATGCACTCATTGCATTTTGTTATGCACCCTCAGGTGTCATGTTTAAAAATAATATTTGAATCGAAATATTCAACTTACGAAAAGCTGTAAAAAATTAATTCACACTAACATTCAGAAAGGTTAACGGACGGAACGGTTATTGGTGGACGTTTAAGATGTAAGCCAGTAAGGTTTTAATTATTATAACTAGAAATCGCCGGCTGGTTTAAATTCGCGCACAATTCTTTTTGCATACAACGACATATATTATTCTATTCAAAGAAAAATAAAATTTGTCAATTAATATAACATACGGTTGTCACGGAATCCGCTTTGGCATCAACCAATACATGTGTGTGTGTAAATGGTGTAAATCGTATGGCATTGGTGTGGGTGTGAGTATTTATATAAAATGCATATAATAAAAATAATATCAGCATTCGCACACCTTCCTCTACATGAACTACATTTGTGCCAAATTTCTTACTCCTTCGTCCGCGCAATTACCTAAAACGGTACCTTAAGTTTTCGCTTTATATATATATTATTATTATTAGATTAGCATACCAATATGTAATCCGGACATCTTTTAACCACAAGTCTGTGGGAGAAGTGATAATCTTTTAACCAGACCGTAGATTTTGATTAAAAAGACTTTTATCGACTAGTTTACTTCCGTTGATTACATTTTCCTTCTTTCAGTCACGATATTCTTGTTACGTTTTTTACGGAATCAAATTAGCGCGTATCATGCGTAAAATTACCTGAGTCAGAAGTTGCAGTCTGATTACACCGTATGTCGGCATTGATGAGTGATTTTCGCGTGGAAATTAATGCTGTCTAGGGCAGCGTACAATGTATAAAGAAAATTATCAGCAGCTCCAAAGCACACAACACGGTAGCAAGGTAATGACAAAAATTGGTACTCGCATTATATGAGATAATGACGCAACCTTCAGATGGTCGTTAACATACACGTGAAGGAAATTGAAGTGCATGCCTGTAATTTCTAAACAGCTATCTTCTTTCAAAATCGCATTTTGTTCATAGAAGGGTCAAACGGGCATGCAGCCACTATAGTTTTAGTAACTGTACGGACAATTACCGATAGGCAATTATTAATATTTGACATTTTTGCCTATCATTCTATGTTCTCCTTATGACCGGTACAATCAAGGAAGTTATCCCAAGTATGGTACGTTTACAGGAAGATAAAGGTATCGTTCCTGTATCATAAAGAACTTTTTTATTAAAAACTAGCTGTTTCCCGCGACCAAGTCCGCGTGAAGTTAAACTTACGCGAGCCCTTATACCTCCTTAATGTGGCTGTCGATAAAAACCCGTACTTAGAGGACGTCTACTAACTTTAAGCTACCCTACCAAAATTCATGTTTGTCCGTCCCGCACGCGGAGATTTCTGTAATAGGTTATCTCTCGCTTTAATATACACGGTGCCTGGTGAGATACTTAGAATACTTAAGGAAAGTATTCAGTACTCGATTCTCGTTATATTTATGTAATAAAAGTAGGCACTTAATGTTTGAAACGGATAATCGTCGTGCCTCCACGCTAGTATGTCCATGCGTTCCGTAAATAATTAGACAACTTTATGTTAATCTAACGTAGTAAGTTAATAGACATGCACATTTTTTTCGCCATATGTGATCATCAAATATCAGGTCCTCCAGTATCGTAACTCATCAGTTACCCTGTAAATATATTAATGGCTAGGTTAAGTCGCTCTTGCTGCGCCCGGGTGATCGATGGGTGACGCATTCTGAAACGCTCCTTTGAATCGTCAAATATTTAAAAATTTATCACTGATTCGGAAGAGTCGCGCTACGAGAAGAATCAGCAAGAAACTCGTTAGCCACTATAATGGACTAGGGGACCCGGTAGACGCTGTACTGCCCAAGTGTTAGCTTGTCTACTATTAGCCAATTAACAAATCTCCTTTATGCCTTTCGAATGTAACGTGACACATGCCGAATGTTTTATCAAGTAATAATTTTACTTAGTCAAAAAGTCTAGTACGAAAGTCATCCTTTTGAAGTATTCAGAAGTAGGAACCTAATTTGCATTTTTAAGCATTATTAAATAATCTTTTGATCGTTTCATTGTTTAAAAAAGCTCTAGAAAATAAGGGAAATAAAACAAAACAAACAGAATTGAAAATAGTTCAGCGGTTTCTGATTTTTAGCGAGACTAGGTATAGCAGGTATAAAATATTAGTCTTGTAATTAGTTTTAGCATATAAAATTGTTTTTTATTTAGTATGTAATATTGTTTTAAATTAAGTATATATTGTTTTGTAATTAGTATTAACTTCAGTAATCTTTTAAATGTTTCTCACATGAGATCGGCGTGAAGTGGCGGCAATGCTGTCACATCTAGTGATGGTGTTGTTGTCGCGTTTCGTTCGATTTGTGAGATTTAACGATAGCCTAATAACGTCATTGAAGACCGCCTGCTCGATTGCCTCTTGTAACATATATAAAATCATTTTATGGAAGAAACAAAGGAGATTGGTTAGTGGCAGATGAGTCAAAACTGGGGCAAGATAACGTCTGCGGGATACGCCAGTGCAAGATAAAGCATAGTTTAACTTAGAATGGAGTCATTCTAGATCTTTAAGGTAAATTAAGACATTTAGAAAATAAACATTATTTCACTATATAATTTCATCTAGTTCCGTGTAAGAATTAAGATTCCACCGTCTGTTGTGAGCTTTATAAGGCGCAAACTACACGTTGCTGTTTCAGATGACTCATCGATAACGCTTTGCTTTTCCTTACAATAGTATAAATAAATAAATGGATCGTGAAACCGGCCCACATATTTGGAAATACCGAAATTATAAACAACAACCGTTTTCTACAACTTATATATATCTACTAGCTGTTTCACGCGACTTCGTCGGTAACAAATTAAACTTATTTAATCTGTTCCTATCGAAGAATCCCTTTTAAATAATAAATAAATATAAACAGGACTATAAGACACACCGACATCTATTCCTAAGGTAGACAACTTAATGCCTGTGTTATAGGCAACAGACGCCGGAACCGAAGTCGTGTAAGATGGGCTTTAAAGCCAGTGTCGAGGTTAGTACGTGTTTACTGTTTACGCACGGACCACCAGTGGAGATGTTCGCATGCATATAATTGCCCCTGGGACGCCTCGTGATTGTTACTCGCATATTGTTTTTTTGTATTATTTTCGCATAATGTGAATAAAAATATATTCTTTAATGGGTGTTATTTGTTCCTCGATACCTTAGTGGGTTACAAGGCAGAATGAATGCGGTGTTTGGTTCGATTCTTAACGCCAATGTGTTATCGTTGCATGCAAAAGCTTTATGTGTATCTATATTAATATATAAAGCTGGAGAGTTTGTTTGTTTACTTGAACGCGGAAATCTCAGGAACTACTGGTTCGGTTTGAAAAATTCTTTCAATGGTAGACAAGACATTTGGATGGACATGAAGGAAGGCTGTAGGTTGTATATAGAAAGAAAAAAAGGAAATGCATTCATTTCTAATTAGCTAGGCAAACAGTCTTAGTTTAAGAAACACAAATACAAAAAAAAAAAAACAACTATTAAAACTAAGAATGCGTACTTAAAACTACACTGTCTGTACTACCTTAAGAAAAGGGCGAACAGCTCAGCTCTAGCCGTGCTGAATTTGCTTAAAGCGCTATATCATCACGCTAAAACTTTTAACCTAGTTTTAGGCGGACGAAGTCGTGGGAAACAACTAGTTCTTTATAAAATAACTTCTACTGGCCTGTTGACGCAATGGCAGGGGCCCCTTCTTCCGCTCCAGGGGCGTTGATTCGACTCCCGTCAAGTCTTGTTGTATTATGTATAATTGTGTATATATATACTTATGTATAAAAAATATTTGTGAATAACATGCGTCTTTTATCTATAATACAGGCATTAATATTTCCACCTTAGAAACAAACAAGGTCGTGCAGATGTCCATGGGCGTTGGTGGGTACTTAGCTGCACGCTGCCTGCTCGTTTTGTGCTGCTCGTTGCTTTGTAACTTAAAAAAAACGTCTCTGTGTAAAAATATATAAGTTAAAGAAACACCTTTTGGTAGAATTTTACAAAAATAGCACGGAGTATGTTTGGCACAATTATATTTTATTTGTGTGCGAATGCTAATATGAAATAATATACCTAACAATGTCGTTGTCCAAAGAATGAAAACTTTGTATAAACTTTTCTGACTGAAATTCGTCCAGCCGGCGTTCTACAGTACTTTTAAATCGGCCTATTTCACTTTGTCCAGCTGTCCGGCTGTATCACACTCTGTCATTACTTATACTTATTAAAATAAATGAAAATCAATTCAATCACTACGCAATCATTAGACCTCATAATGATTTTTCTTAAGCATGTGGCCTTCATTTGAAATTCAAATTAATCGCTCGTTCAAACAAAATTATCTTGATGTTTTGAATTCGTCCATAACTTGATGTTATGGTCACTATATATTTCTACTTAGCTGTCAAGCAGTAAAAGCCGAATTACGTGGCATAAATCTATATATATGTAAAATTGAAATTTAGAAAGCTACCTAACAATGTCGTTGTCCAAAGAATGAAAACTTTGTATAAACTTTTCTGACTGAAATTCGTCCAGCCGGCGTTCTAGAATAGGTCACCCATATGTCACCCGGTCGCAGCAAGAGCTACTTAACCTGGCGATCGACTCAAATGGCGACAACTGAGTAGGCCACGACCTCCTCCGCGTCAGATTAAGATAAGGTAAGTTAATTATATGAAGATAAGCTTTTGTTTCAATTATCTAATGAATTCAGCATGAAATAAAAAAATGGGAGAGTCACAAAGTTGTAAAAAAAAATTTCGCTTGTCAAATATTCGTGCGTGATTGATTATTTCTTATTGTGAAGGACATCCTTTCAGGATTACAGAAAACATATAAAACCATCACGCGCTACAAAAAACCACGCTCGAGGCGTTATGTACAACATGACTTTAACTTAACATAAACTTTATTTTCGTTACCGCACTTAATTGACGTAATCCAATAGATCCCCAAAACGCTTTAGTCGCTACAAATTTAGCATTGATCCCTCCCCTACTATTATAGTACACGGTTTAACCCTACTGCATGCTTAGTTTTTTCCGTTCTAGAAGAGTTTTAGTGTTAGATGTCGTAATAAATAACGCTACTTGAATTTTACAGTAAGAAATAGGGTTCTACATAAAAAAACAAAATAATTTGTTCCAAACCAAATGAAGTGGCGGCTAACAGATAGTTATACATAATCGAGCGCAATAACTCAAAGCTCTCTTCATTACCCAGAGCTCCCATGACGCCGTTACTATCAGTAATGAAGGAAATGACGTCATTCTCCCAAAATTAATGCTACATATAAACACGACGATCCCATCACGGGAAGAGGCGTCGTTTAGATATACATCGGTGCGTCGTTGAGACACATTTATACCTACACGAATACACAATTGAAATGTCTGTTTTCTCAGCTTCAAAACGAGATGATTCTATTAATAACGATGATTCTATTAGATATCTTCCTTCGCAGTACGAATTCAATTTGCACGAAGGGAATTAAATTAAAACTCACAACTCTGCAATTTGCAAGGAATCTTGCAACTATGGTATTTCCCAACCGATACGACCTTAAATATTTTAGAACCTAGACTTTCGTGATCGGATTCATACTTTTATTACATTGTAAAACGGATTTTAAACTCACGCATAATTTATCTAGTTTCGAACCCATCTGGGATCCTTCTTGAGTTCTCTACAAAGCGCGAGGGCGGTGGGCGTAATCGAAATAGACCGCCACCCGAACTCCAACAGATACAGTGGATGAGTGCTACAACCAGCCTCGGATCTTGTCTTAAATAAAAGAAAAACTCGCACTGGGCAAGGAACCACCCTCGAATAAGATACTGAGACTCTTCATCAGAAGAAGCGCATGAACCACCCACCCCCACCGCCCTCCCCAGTTCCCGCCGCGGCAACGCTTCGTAGCAAGCACATGAAGGAGCCTGGACGGGTTCGAAACTAGTCGAACAATCCCGATATAAATTACGCGTGAGTTTATAAGCCGTTTATAATAGGTACCTTAAAAATTAAGAGTATAGTATACTCATTCTCAAAAGCTGGCCGTTTTTGGACATCATTAGTTATTCAGATCAACTGCCTACCCGTTTGCTCCTTATCCTTGTGACCCTAAACTATTGACATTAACCATTTTTAGTAGTTTAATTACATTATAATTTGTCAATGTAATAATATAAGAGTGGCATCATTATAATTGCGAGAATAGTATTGTAATTTTTAATTATTATTATTCATACTAATTCTTGTACATTTGCATTCTGTTAAAATGGCAGATTGTAGATAAGTGCTCAAAACAATGGAAACAAAAAAAAAACAATGTACCTAACACGCTATGTACCTACAATAACGCAAATAAATATTTATGATTTATCATAGAAAAACACATAAGCAGTCTTCAATTAACCAAACTGCCTCTGTGATCTTCAATTGCTACAAGTACGTTGTACATAAATTGTAGGATCTATTCATGTCGTCTCAATTCTACGCCTATTTGACTACGAAAAGGATCTGGAAATTTATTCAAGCATTGAGCGATTTATTAGACTAGCTACAGAATATAAAGGCAATGAGATTTCTGTTTTACCTTTACTAAATACAAATACTAAGTTATAGATCAAATAAAAAACATAGGAACCTTAATAATTTTGTGACGGCTTTATATCTACAGGTTAATATCGTCTAATTAGAGTTATTAATTAGACGCAGCGTCACGCTAGCAGTCCTTTTGGTCTGTAGCCGAGTTGGGCCCGCGCGTCCGGCTACCATTACCACATAAGATCGGCGTGAAGTGGCGGCAATGCCGTCACGTCAAGTGATGGTGTTGTTGTCGCGTTTCGTTCGGCTTGTGAGACGGTCGTGCAGATGTCCATGGGCGCCGGTAGGCACTTCGGTGCCTGCTGCCTGCTCGTCTGCCCCCATGTAACATAAAAAAAAACATGTAGAATTTGATCGTATACACTTTATTATTAAGAACACTATAAGAATATGTAACAATATTTGCAATACCACTTATTTATAGTAGGAAGGCTGTGATGCTAAATTTGTAGTCACTAAAGCGTTATGGGGATTTATCGGATTTACGTTTTTGCGCTTATTTACTTAAAATTAGATGCTAAAACGAAAAAAAGTCTGTGATGTTATTTAAGATAAAACCATGTTGTAGGCAAAGTGTAGGTAAGGCCTTCAATAACGTATGGAACGTAACGCTTCGCACGTTCCAGGCTTTATTGGTAGTTTTAACCACATTGTGTGGAGGAAATCGTACTATTAAATTTTTTTCATAAGCCTTAAACGATGTTCTTAAAAAAAAACAACCAATCGCATTCGAATATTTCGAGGTGGCAGACTTTTTATGCAACTTTGTGACTCTCCCCATATTGTATGGCATACTTAATTCGTCAGATTAATGAAACGTAAACTTATCTCAATTTAATAATTTACCTTAATAAAACGCGTTGGAGATTTTTAAGGGTCGTTTTTTAACTCAACAAACGCCCCTAAATTACGGGTTCATATTTGGTGGGGGTATATTACCGGGTGCAAAGATTCCCGCTATATGTTTTCCCGAAGCGATCGAGAATTGCGCAAAATCCCCTCTTGGGCCTCCCCTACTACTACAGCAAATGAACAATAAGCATAATTTGTATTTGGAATATATAATTAACCAAGCGATCTATGAAATAATTTATTATGTTCAGTCAAAGCAATTCAAAAGTGTAAACTACATCGGTGTATATCACGTGTAAGTTTGTCGTATGTCGTCGGATTTCATGCGTGACTTTATTTCATTGGTCAACGTGAGTTCGGTGCGAATAAATTTATTTGTATTTTTAAGTTGAAGCTGCATTTACAATGACTCGAAATAGATGATATATAATTTTTATATTAATACGTGAAGCGAAAACTTTTTGAAACCATTTTACGAAAATTGCGCGGACGGAGGAGTATGAAATTTGGCACTATTGTATTTCATATAGAGCAAGGTGTGCGAATGCTAATTTTTAATTTTAAATATGTTATTACTACATATTAAATTATTAAAATAAAGCCACACGCACACGAATGCTATACGATTTACACACACACGTATTGGATGATGTCACAGCGTAATCTCGACAACCGTATGTTACATTTATTGTCAAATTTTATTTTTATATTCTCAAATTATATCCATTCTTAGCGGATGTCTACCAACTAAAAACTACCTCCTTGCCTTTCATCTTTGTACGTCCCGTGGTTTTCGAAATTTCGGTATAAGTGATTTATCTCAGACTGTTTCCATGTCAAAGACATGTCTTTAATTCTAAACAGCATTACGAAGGTTTACATGTCAAGTGGATATGCTAATCAATCCGCGGAGCAACGAACGACTCACAGGCCTAATTAATTCGAGTCCACATTTATTCGTGACCGATTACTGGCGATTAGCCTACTTGAGATTTAACTCGTAGAACGCGCGAGGGGCCCTTAACGCGACATTCGGTCTGCGCTCCACTAAGCCTAAGCGACCACAACGTCCATACTTCCTTCAGACATTCTACTTTTCGACCACGATTGTCGCGGTCGCGGCGAAGAGTAACTTGTAACGTCATCTTTCAGGCTCACAATAACGCTCGCAACGATCCTCGATCAAGAGGTGGGTCATAGCATTCCACTTGAGTTTACGATCGTGACATACGCAAGCAAGTGAACAATTGCGGTCGTGAGCGTGGTCGTTGGGAACGCTTAGTAGAACGCAACCTCTGTGTGCATATAAGCACGTTGAATATTTATAAAGTTCTCTCGCATAACTCAATCAAGTAAGCCAACAAACTTTGCCAACTTGGAAGTGGTACTAAAATATTCAATATAAATTAACGCCTGTCTTCAACAATTCGCTTATGAATGGCGAGGGAGCTTCCTCGCGTCTTAATGTGTCCCAACTAGTGACGTTATTATGTTTCTGAAATTAGTAGAAGACTTGAATGTAACGGACACGTTGGTGTCTTTTCTGGGGTTTATTAACCTGGGGATTAATAATACACCAACTTGCCAATAATGTTCTCGTAGACTGTTTTACTAAGCACTTTTATTTAAACGGATAATCACTACGTTATGGAAACGTGCCGTCCAACTATTTTTTTTCTGTGGTTTCTGCTGTTGGCCCTATCGGCCTCAACAGCGTCACCGGAAATTTAAAAAAAAAGAGAGAGACGAATTTCTTAGCATTCCAGAGATTCACCAGGTGCAGGTGCCAGAAAAATAACCTATCCTCCATCATATCTGAACTTGGACTAAGCAAAGCATTGTGCTGCGTTTTTAAAATCTTGTTTAGTGATCACGGAGATTACCAGTATTAGTTTTTCATCACATCTGTTCGAAAAAGTTTAATTGGCATCAGGGGATAGCGAAGGCAAAATAAATTATATATCCCATGAGGAACATACGATATATCGCTACGTTTAGGATTCTAATTTAGAATCCTTCATTTCGCTCTGAATTCAATCTCACACCCTCGGGGAACAAAATTTCGTTTTGGCCCCATGTGACACAAATAAGTATTGCATGTTAAGGATATGAATTACGACAACTTTTTAAGGTTTCGCTCAAAACTCTAAAACACACAAACAACTTGTCTGGGTAACGGTTACGCATTAAACATTAACTCAATAAACGTACTAAGTCAAACAATACATTTAGTCACCAACTTTATAATAAAAGTGAATAAGCGTATTATTATTGTTGTTAATACCAGATCTCATCGTGAACTATGAACATTTTCCCTTTCCATTTGGTATAATAAATAATTTTAGGCCCTATTACACCAATTAAATGAGCAGTCATTGAATTCACATAAAAAGTGATCCATATTATACTAAACAAGGAAGACGCTATAAATGTGTCCATATTTCTTACTGGGCCCATACAAATACGTTTCCGAGGATTATAACATAACCTACCTCAATACTACGGGGTTATTGACCATGCGGTGTATATTTGCGGTTAGTGGTTCAAGTTTCGTAGTAGATTGATCTAGGATTTCCTAATACCTACTTGTCAAGTTTTAATACCTACATTTCTTCTTAATAACAATACGTGACTTTGCATAAATAAATATATCTCCTATAACAGAGGTCGGCTATCTTTTGGCTGGCAAGGGCCTCATCGTTTAAAAAATGAGATTTACGCGGGCCACACTTGTGAATTAATTTTTTGGAAATAGGTGTCTTACTATCTATTTATGTAGGCAGATATTATAAGCTAAATTAAAAAAGTCAAATTTTAATACATATACTGTTTATGTTTTAATCTTAGGACATGTTTAATAGTATGCATAATAGTATACATATAATTATATACATACTTTAGTTCTCGTTTTATTTTATTTTTCTTGTTTTTATATTTGTTTACAATATTTTAATGATTTTTTTTTGTTACGTACTTTTACTTAGTCCACAAGTTTTTCTTTAAGTAAATGTCCTTTTGTGCTATAAAGGTTGGCTGGAGGAGATCCCTTTATGGAATAAGCCCGCCTTTGTACACATTTTATTTAAGATATATTTTTGTAATAGTTTAGTTTGTGTATTTTATCTGTTTTATGTGTACAATAAAGAAATCAATCAATCAATCATGTTTATAAAACGACATTATGTATTTATAAGAATGAGATTGTAAATAACAAAACAATCGCGGGTCAATTGTGGCCCATGGGGCACGCTTTGCCGATCGCTGTTCTATACAAGTAAATAATTTAATATTCAAAATTTTAGGAAACTCTTGATACAAAAAATACTCTAAAGTCTAAAATATATAATTTCTATCTCGATCGTTTAAATTCGTTAATTAAATTATCTTGTTATTCTTCCTGGGCCGTTTTTTCCCAGTTATTTGGTGTGGGCTTTCCTTGTCCTGCATCTCCACAATGTGCGATTTGTGGTAAGGTTTTTGTCTAGTTTGAGGTTTTGCAGGTCTTGTTCGACCGTTATCAACCGCCAAGTGGCGATGGGCCTTTCGCGTCCTCGCCTCGTCGTTGGCAGGTTTAGGGCTGTTTTAAAGACATAGTCTTCTGGTCGTCTTTGCACATGTCCTTACCATCTAAGGCGTTTTTCAACCAATTTTTCACTCATTGGAGCGACTTGAAAGCTCCCTCTGACATATTCATTTCTAATTCAGTATAGTAAAACCCGCTGACCAACGTAGCATTAGCATCTCTGAGGTGTGTTGTTTGTTTCGAAAATTAAATTATCAAAATGTTAAAACTACTTTGGTCGCGTTGGGTGTTATTGAGGTGGGACAACCTTCGAACTCGCGTCAACGTTACCGTACCGACACCTCTGGCTTGCCTCTGTATGTTCACAGTCTGAGTTTCCACTTCTGTCGTCACTCCCGGAGTACCACTGTGTTTATTGTATGCCATTTTTTTTTTTCAGTAAACGTTCCATAGGTTCTAAGAGTAAGGTGTATAAATAATATCAATTATAACATATGTATTTTATTTATATATTTCTTTTATAATTTATATGAGGGCACTCCAGTCACGGAACGCACGGTGGTGTTGCGAATTCGGTCAGTTCTTTTAACATCTAAAATGCTGCGCTCCATGGTTCTTTGACAAACCTTGAGTTTTGACTTCTGCTCTATGTAACTATTAAACTACAAATGTGGCACTTTCACAGGCTGGTAGAGTCACGATATATAATATTGTTAGGTAAAATTATGACATTAATAATGGGGACGATGTTCTTAAATAATCTGAATTGCAAAGCGTTATCTCCCTAAGAATTAACCCATGTCTTAACTTTGCGTAACTGTAAATTTAGGAAATCACCCCATTCGGGGTAATAAGAGTTATTAATTGGGGGACAAAGTTGAAATAACTTGAACTCACTTTTACGTGTAGTAATTATTTCTCACATAATGAAGTTCATTAGGAAAGTGAGAAGAAGTGACGTGCACTTTAACGAATAAAAGTCTTCGACTTTGACTGGCCCGTTGCCAGTTGTCAGTGACCCTGCCTCCGGAGTTGTAGGTTCAATTCCCGCCTCAAATCAGGGTGTATTACGTATTCAAGTGTGTATTGTATATATCAAGTAGAGCTGGGCAGGATACTGGGACCGATGAAGTAATGGCAGGTGAAGCAAGGCAGTGACTGAGTGGTGGCCGAGGATAGGAAAACGGAGCAATGGTCGTCCAGCAACCAGATGGGTCGATAATATCTGTCGCGGATCAAACCTGGTCCAAATTATTGTAGACCGTAAGGAGTGCTACAAGCGGGGAGACGCCTTTGCCCAGCAGCGGGAGAAAAAGGGCTGTGGATGATGATGGATGATGATGACCCTAACTCCGTGTACAAACTTTACCATTACGAGGCTATTGGTTACTGCATTATATTTATATACATATATATATAAAATCTCTTGCCACTATGAGTTTTCACGATAAACTCTAAAACTAATGAAACAGTTTCGATAAAAAATCGTATCTGTAATTACAGTTGCAATAAATTTAGTGCAACTTAAACATGGATTAGTTTTTATCTCGATATTTTACCATATCATTGTTTACAGCAAACAAAATTTCATCTGTCTAATGTCTAAATAGAGGTAGCGCCTTGCAGTCTTTATGGTGTGCAGCCAAATTTGTTAGGCGTCCTGGTACCAGTATTTCCGTCACACTTAAAATCAGAGTGAAGAGATGGCAATGCTGTCACATCAGATAATGGTAATTACTGAGGATCGGTTTGTGAGATTTCCCGGAGCCCCAAATCCCTCCTTAAAGGTTGATAACGCATTTACGAGTCTGCTGGTGGTTCAAATGTTCATGTTTATCGATATTTACTTAGGTGAACCTCCTGCCCGTTCGCCTTTTGTAATATTATAAAAATACCCGTTTATTCGATAGTAAACAAGCAAAAATCCAGACAAGACAACGTCTGCCGGGTCCGCTAGTCATCTAAAAAATATAGCAGTTAAACGTCTACCAACGAAAACATATGAAGCACGTGGAACACATGAACTCGAACGCGTCATGTTTTTTGCATAACAAAATCAACTTTTTTATATGCCCTAATAAGAAAATTTCGATTAAATACGACATGTGTACGGATGGGAGATCGATAAGATCAGGAACATCCACGCACCAGCAAAAACCCGGTCAATGAGCTCCAGAATCCCGGACATTGCAGCATTGAACCCGGATATGTTTTTTGCCCTGCCACCAATTTTCCTAATCAGTATCGGTACTGCCAATTTGTCTGTAATACATGACAGAACCACTATTTCGTAATTAAAAACAGTTATGCTTCGGGCCTCGTTCACAATCGATAGGTAAAATTAATTTGAAGAATTCCAAACTATTCCGAAATCTGTACATATACCCTATACTGAACTTTTGCAAACGAATATCTTGATTGCAGGTTAATGAAATAAGCTCTTAGCATTTCATGGATTGCAGAGGAAGGAACCCAAGTAAGGTCTCGTGACCAGGTATAGGTTTGAAATATCCTATGCGAAAAACGCACGTATTCACTGCTAGTGTTCCCTTCCCTACCTAGACAAACTTAATACAGTCATACTAGTACTGTATTAGATATTATATATAATAAACTAAACCCGCCTAGACCGCCTAAACGTGCGAGAGTGTTTGAACCCCCTTAGTTTTGCCATATTAGAAAATCCTTTCTTAGCGGATATCTACTAAACTATAAAGTACCTCGTTGGCATTTTTTATCATTGTACGACCCGCGGTTTTCAATATTTCGTGTTAGGTCTCCTTTCACATGTATATAAATATATAGATAACTTATGGTACTGTTTGACACCAATGTAGGTAAAACCTAATTACATATAATGAGGTACAGGTAAATTTTAATTATACAAATTATAGCCTTTACAAGTGGATTAGTTCAGTACATTATCGATCTTAAAGTAATGAAAATCTAATAAAAAAAATATGATTTTAAGCCAATGTATATGATTGTATTATACTCAAAATAGCCTTGAAATAGGAATAATTGTATAAGTATACAATTTCGCGCCAAATGGCTGACTTGCCTGCGGTAGTAATTTGGAGTGTTTCACGCCAATTATTTTTTTTAAATTAAAACTAATTTTAATGAAAATTCGTCTTTTACATTGATTTTTAACTATGAGGATGAAGCGATACTGTGAAACTGCAATGACCATCGTTGCTTTGATACGCTTGACACGTTCTTACATGCTTTTATGACTCTTTCATTTCAAAACTCATCTTCTTTTGTTTGCTCATTTTCATAATCATATCTATCTATCATTGCTGCTTTTTTATCTGTAGGGTTCCGTAGTCCTACAAGTAACCCTTATAGTTTAGTCTGTCCGTCCGAACCTCTATCTTCCCTCAAAGTGGCGCCCCCTAGGATTTCCAATTTATTAGTTGACTATTAGTAAACACTTGCCATTTGCCACTTCCGTGTTGATAGGACATGATAAAAACTCATTAGAAAAATTATTTAGGACGAAATCTTACAGCAACTTTTGCAATTATTGAACAGATATCTTTATCGCATATCAGATACGGAACCCTTCGGAAGCGTGTTTTGAAACGCTATTGGCCACCTTTTTGACTTGAATCTGTGTCTTTTGAATTTTTATTTGGAATTGTAATGAACATTGAAAAGCAAAGAATTTTTATTCAAAAGTGCTTCCCCACAAGTCAACCCTCGATTCATACCAAAATAATTATTTGGACTACCAACACTATAAGCGTAAATAAATAAGAGCGCTGACTAGATATTGCACATTTGCATGAAAAGCGATGCAATTTAAGTTTTCAAAACTGTTGCCGCTATTTCCGCTTAATATTACCACCCGAAAATAGTTTGGGATTTGCTTTGATATAGGCTCAAATAAATGTACATGAAAGGTACCTACTTCAACAAGTCCACAGCCGTGCGATTTTCTAGAAACTTCTTACCTTGCCCGATTTCTCTGTGAAATCAGTTACCAGCTTCCATTTTTCCAGATGCATCTGATGTTGTAGCTGTCCATGGCGTAGGCAGTCAATTAGGTGAACCACCTGCCGTTTTGCCCCTTGTTTTATAAAAAAACCTATGTAGACCAAAATTTTAAAAAATATATGGCAAATCATAAAGTGCACAATTCATGTCCATTTTTATTGGGGTTATTTCCGATGATAAAACGAATCTTAAACAAACTTAATTATGGATTTTTTCAGATAGCGGTTCGCGAGCAAGTCCGAGACGCACGACCGAGACAGGAGACCGCCACACTCACTGGTCATATGGCAATGATTGAAAGACAGTTTGCTAAAGAGATACGAGACAGGAGACAGCGATCAAACGTTGCCTTGTCAAGTGAGTCTCGCTACTCATCAAGACCCCATGGCAACGGCGCTGGCTACGTAGCCATGGATACCACCGGTTGCCAAATGGTAAGTAAAAGGAGTCAGTAACAGTCGTGGCTACGCTTCTAATTTAGAGACGTCTCCAAATGAACAACCTGTCTTAAATTTTAATATGAATTGTTTGGATACGTAGCTGGCGACGTCGCCATGGCGTTTCGGTAGGGTAGGGCTAAAGCACGTCAATTGATGGTGACGTCAAATGTTTTTAAGACTATGTTAATATTTTTTCCGCCCCTGCTAATCCGCGATTTACTCGTAAGACATTTCGTGTTTACTGGCTGTTGAAATAATTTTGTTAGTTCCAAGGAGTTGTATGGTACGCTTAAATACTCGTTTCTATAAGAATATTTTGAGATAACTATCTATAGGTAAATTATTCCAAAGCACACAGATTTATAGATGGAATTCCAAGTTCTGACATTTTCATTATGTTCAGCTGCTGGTATTATTCCAAACACAATTAATTCGAAGTTGTCGACACAGAACACAATTGCACGCTAGTACACTGCATTTCAAATCATCGTATTGCGATTTACAAATCGTTTTCCACGACATTTAGATTCAGGATGAAAACTCGCCAGCAAAGAATTCTTGAAAAACATTTTCATTCCCGCATCATAGTGCAGTGCTTCATATATGTGTATGTGATATTCTATAGTATACAATATAATATATTTTATACATATTTATATTCTATATAATGAAATTAAATTGACTGGCCCATTGGCGCAGTGGGCAGTGACCCGAACCCTTCTATATAAGCGTGTCTTGACACGCCCTTGGCCATTTGTTATTTTTATTTCATTATGCTTGTGGTTATAAGGGCTACCTATTGGCCAGTGTCACCTACAAGCATGGCGCTACTTCTAATTAAAAAGACAGAAGTAAGGGATATGGATGGAGCCCAATTCTGCTGCAGATCAAAAGGACTGCAAGCGTGGCGCTACATCTAATTGGTATTCCTAATCGAAGGTGTTTTTTATTAAAGTGCTATTTGAAAATCTAAAAATCCTTATTCGTACCCTTTTGTAGTTTTCAAATAATTCAATTGTTTGTCTCTTGTTGAAATTTTATTACAATCCAATTGAAATGAATTAATTATACTGAAATGCTTCTAGTGGGGTGAAATATAATTCGGCAACACCGGACCTATACTACTTAGGGACCTTCTAAAAAAGAGCACACTTATTTATCAAAGGCCGGCAACGCATCTGCGTGTCTTCTGATAGTGCAATTCTCTATAAGCAGCAGTATCACTTAAGTGAAGCACCTGCCCGTTTATCCCTTGTTATATTAAAAGAAAACTCATTCCAACAACATATATTTAAATCCGTCACAGTTCATGACAGACTGCAACAAAATCACGCTTGCATTTTAGGTACAATGCAACTGAAAACCGCAACAACCGTCTATGAATAATAGCATACCTAGAAGCGATTATAGGAACACAATCCAGCCAAAACAAGTGAACGCAATAAAGAACACACCCGAGCGAAATTGCTGCCAAAGCGATCGCGTGAATTATTTCCTATGGCCTAAGGCGTCGAGGATTTTACATTTTTGCCTTTGATAACCCGCGGCTGAATTACCCTCAAAGCATAAACAATTTCACAACACTTTTAAAAAAATAACAGGGTTAAAGTTTTAAGAGAAAGTTAGGAAGGTCTATCCTACCACCGTGTGGGATACAGAGAAAGTTTACATAGAGATGTGAGGACCCAAAATGAGATGGCAAGATTTAATGTCAGAGCACATTAGGAAGTGCAAGGTTTCCGAAGCGGATCCTAGGACAGGGCGAAGTGGCGGATCAAGATAAGGAAGGTTGACCCCACCACCAGGCATTAAGTTGTCTACCTAGGAACAAACGTCCGTGTGTCATATAGTCCTGTATATAATTGTATATTTATATTTGTATAAAAAATTAAACAGTAACCTAATTTTCAAAGACAATTCATTTTAGGCCAGTGGCATGTACAAACCATAGACGTCCTCTGCAATTTCTTGGAAATTCCTTTTATAAAGTCTCTCAGTAAATTGCATAGTATTAAAAATGTGGTCGTTATCATAAAGAAGCTGCTGTAAGGAATCTCACAAAAGACAATTTTCTTTTAACAATGTTTTATAAAGCTATATCGGTAAAGTACAGTAACATATTAATACTTCCACTTAATAAACTGGAGTCTTCCTTTGTAGAAGACCATGACGAATAAAAAAGCTCTTACTATTCCGAGAAAACTGAAGCGTTTAATTAATGCTGCACATACAAGGTTCTAAGGTAAAAATACGAAGAAAAATTACTTTAAGATTTCCTCTCACTTGGAAAGCTTAGGAAAACTTGAGACATAACCAAAATAGGTAATCTTTCAAGTTTTTAAGGTTGCGTAGTACTACAAGAAACCCTTATAATTTCGCTCTGTCCGTCCGTCCGTCCGTCCGTCTGCTCGTAAGGTGCTCCCCTCCCTAGTATTTCCAAACTATTAGACGTAGAGACTTGAAATTTTTCATGTTGACAGAACATGCTAAAAACTCATTGGGAAAATTATTTTGAACGAAATCGGGCATCACTTTTGAAGTTATTTAACAAATATGTTTATAGCATATCAGATACGGAACCATTCTATATAAGCGTGTATTGACGCGCTATTATAAATTATATATATATTATTATAAATTCAACTCTCACGTCCGGATACATAATAAATATATATAAACAACCAAAGAGAACATAAATAAACTTACTTCAATTATTATGTGTATGACAAAAAACAGCTTATGATAGACACAAAGACGCTTTAATAGAACTATAGTATTCATACATCAATTTTAATATATAATTAGGTCTTGAACTTAATTATCTGCCATAGAACTAATTGAGATGACAATGGGCCTTTTTTTTTTGTTATCCCAGGGGAATCTGCTTACAGATACCCTGTACAGATACCCTGTGCCCTGTACTACAGATACCCTGGTCCTGAAGTCCGGGTCCGGGTCGGACCGGGTTATGTCGGGTTGGAGCGTCCCGGAAGGGGACGCCCCGACCGACTAAACCCCTGGGCACTCCCGTTGACTCTTATATAACTCAATGAGATAGTAATAATAATAATTTTCGATTATTAGATGTTGATAATCGTGTTGTTTTATGTTCCGAGGATGGCGTCAGATGGCAATCGGTTATCTTAATTCGGCCACAGCCATATCCTCTACAATCTAAGCGGACCCTGGTATTTAGCCGGGATAACGCTAGGAAGACGATTATATATGTTCTAGCTGTTTCCCGCGCCTTCGCTCGCGTAACAATAAACTTAAACTTGCCCTTGAACCCCCTCAATCCGGTCCTGTCGCAAAATCCGTTAGTAGCGGATGTGTACTAACTATTAACAACCTCCCTGCCAAATTTCATCTTTATACGTCCCGGGATTATCGAGATTTCGTGTTAGGGGACCTTTCGCTTTTATATATACATATGTATATAGATAGATATAAAAGATATGGCGTCGGCTATAAACTTTTATACATCTAGTAGCTTTTTCAGCCAAACCATCCGCTGAGAGATTTCATCCTAGCATGATCAGATTGCGTGTTATATATAAAAACAAAAGTATTATTCTGTATGTGTATGAAAAAACCTCTTTCATCGTATCCCCAAAACCAGAGTGAGAAGATGATGGTTATTAATATGTTACACTAGGTAATGCCGTGATTGGATATCGGCGGCCGGCATTTGAGTCGATCGTTAGGTTAAGCAGTTCTTACCGCGGCCGGGTTATAGACGGGTGACCAATTGTAATACTGGTTTTAAAATATCCGACCTCCTCCATGTTTCGGAAGGCATGTAAAACAGTGGGTCCCGATTAATGGTGATGAGTGATATTAGTCGTGAGATTGCATTACATACTCATTCCTCAAAGACCGGCAACGCATCCGCGAGCCCTCTGCTGTTGCAGCTGTCCATGGGTGTCGATTGTCACTCATGTCAACCACCTGCTCGTTTGCATCTTGCTTAAAGATAAAACAATACTAAGAAAAGCTAAGACAAAAAATCATTGTTTTTCAACAAGAGCAGAATACGTTAGCTAGCACTGACCTTGCATGCTTTCCGTGTGTTTATCTAAAAACTAAGTGAGTCACGACCTTGAGGACGCCGACAAAAGATCAACTCAAGTATTCAAGTATGCACTCGTTAAGAGGCGCCAGGTTAAATATTATAATCTATTGACATTTTCCCCCCAGGGAGTGGATCTTCCTTTATCTGTCCGATAACTGGTTCGTTCCACTACGGGTACGCGACCCCGGAGCACCCTAGCTGCTATTGTGACTCCCCCTATACAGCCCGTGACAGTAGTATCCAGCTGCTAAGCTGGTGATGACGGTGTTTGAACTGAACGCTTTACGGAATTCAAACCGACCATCTGCCGTTCAGCTATCGAGGCAAGGCACAGGCAAGCTGTTACCGGAGATTCCGACGACGTGAAATTCATTTTGATTTTCACAACATAAAGCCTATGTTCTTCGTCAAGATCCAATATATCTCTATATCAAAATAGGTTGAGCGGTTTAGGCGTGAAAACGTAGGACAGAGTTACTTTCCCATTTATAATATTAGTATATATTATTAAGTATTTAACGCGATGGCTTTTACCGCTCGATTAACCGCACAGCCTTGGTCGAGACACGCGGAAGTTCACGGGAAAAAGTTAATGGGCGACGCACCATTAATTCCAGTGAAATTAGCGAGACAGGCTCAACTCCTCCCACAAACAAATAAGGTTAATCACCCACTAGATCATTACCGTAGATGCGACGCATCAACGCGAACATTTTTTTAGCAATTAACAATCGTTGCTGGTGGTTTATGCTTCCTCTTTTTTTTAAATAAATAAATAATTAGACAGGGCAACACCCATCTTAAACAAATAAGGTTAGTCACCCACTATTCACAAAAAGAGAATTAAAATTATTCATAGACAAATTAAAATTTATCGCAATTGGACTAAATCAATGAATTCAACGCGTGCGATGTAACAGGTTCTAGGGAGTAATGTGATTACATAAAATAGAAAATGCTGTAATATCATTAGACAGATTAAGAATAATTAAATCTATATATAAAAAACAATATCGGGTTTGTTTGAACACTTATATCTCGAGAACGGCTGGCCATTTTTTAATGGTTCATTATTTGTTGGATCTGTCTCCGTACCGAATAGTAGAATAACTATTAAAATCATTAGAAAATTGACAAAACAAATAAGAGACGAATTTCTAAGCATTCCACGGATTCACCGTGCGGGTGCCGGGTCCATCGCAGAGGAAGGAACCATAGCAGTGCCAGGGACTTGTGACCCAGGTGTAGGTTTAGGAGCGCGCTCTTTATAGTGATCTTGCTTTAAACCCTTTGTCTATATTATTCTTCCTTCTCTTAGCGCTGTCCTGATACATATCCAGGTTCCGCTTTACCGGTCTTACGCCTCCACTTTCCCCAATCTTGTGCATCCAGTATTGCGAGCCCATTGGCTCTGATATCGTCCTTTAACATCCATTCACTGCTTCAATGGCCGACCGCAGGACGTAGTTCATTCCACGAAATGATTATGGCACTTTTGTATATATTATTGTTAATACATACAAACCAGAAACTCATTAACGATCCCTTACCTAGTACACCTGCTATCATATGGCGTGACGAGGGTGAGCCACGCCTCTTTTTTTATACCACAATAGGCCCGTTACCAGAGGAGGCTGTTTGTCCTATCCATAGCCATACATTTTTACAACCAAATACACATGGTATTTGGTTGTAAAAAACAGACAGACATCGTAATTTCATTAAGTATGATAAAATCTTGGGCTTTACCGACACGCCTTCTAATTAGTAAGTGAACTACAAAGAGAGAATTTAAAATTAACGTGTCTAAAATAGATCTCCTAACTCAATCTCCCAACTTCATCCGCGTCGAATTCAATATGAATCTCTCAATTCGATTTTTAATATTTGCAAAGAGGCCTAATTATTTTTCTTCATAAGAATCACGGAAATTAATGGCTCAATTCAAAATACTTCCTATCCTGAAAAATATAAAATAAAAGTGAAATTCAAGAGAATATTGTATTACATATTGCCGGTGTGCGGAAAAACCTGAATAGGTTTATGATGCGCCGGTAATGTAATAACTTTTAAAATATTTTGTATGTGTGAATAATAATAAAAAAAAAAAGAAACTCTAAATTGAAGACTTCGACGTGAAATATCAAATAGAGGTCGAAACATCTAATAGCAGGGCAGGGCAAAGTTCAGACGTTAAAAATAGAGTAAAAATAAACATTTTCCAAGGCCCGGTCACCTCGATTCCGCTCCCCTATTTATTGTTCCAATAACAGCTAACAACTGTTAATGACGAAAAACAATTATGGCTCCCTGATTTCAGAGGGTGCGAGGCCCTTAAGTGGACCAGCGGGGTCGTTGACGTCTTGCTCAGTCTGACCTTATTTTTTATAGCTGGAACTATGGGACTTTTTATTCAACGCTAGGAGTATGGAACTTCTTCTATGTTCTTTTCTCTCCATATTCTTTTATAGAACAACTTCTGGAAACTGAGACTGAAACCCAGCGGTGCCTTCGATGTTCAAAAATCCACAATTATGCTACTTGCAAAGAATTTCCTGTCTCGCATAACGTCTCTAAGGTTCCAACTGCCGCCAGCTACAAAGTAATACGACCTGGGGACCTTTAAACATATGCATTCTCATTGCTCAAACGTCCTCAAAGCATTAGTAATTCTTCCAGTAGTCTAGGTATCTTAGTGGTCCCGGCGCATCAATAGTCGCTTCTAATAAGGTTTTCAGTCGGTATGCATATAACATATTAAAAGATCTTTTATTGAGAACTTACGCCTTCTCACAATACCTTGTCCAGAGAAGGTGAAACAGCTGTTGCTTACTTCATCTTGTCTAATGACCCCTTCAGTGAAATGACCCACTCACTGAGAGAGGTCAAGATCTCCTACCTCGTCTAGTTCTCTTTCCTCCGTGTAACCTGCCATTATGCCCCATTTATATTCAAACCTCGCCATCGACATGTAAATACGCCCAAGCAATTTTCTGTCTCAATTAGAATTTTAAATTTCGCCAGACCTGCATCACGACTTGTGGTAATGGGTTATCGTCGTATCCACTTGCAACACAAGCTTTAAGCTTAGTTTTAAGTATACGGGAATATTAAACATACCTAAAGTATTTCTAGCAGCTATCCTTTAATTCGAATTTTAATGACCAAACTATTTGACCTATATGTGTTGGCCGTGATGACCTGAGTTTCTGAGACGTAGTCTTTCATTCTAAGGCTTATGAGGCAATTGAAGGTCGCGCAAGGAGATACGAGGTCTAACAAACAAGGATTGATTTGTGTATACATAGATATAACGAAAGCAACTATATAATAGTACTAGTATGCGCAAATGCTTCACTACAATGTACATTATAACACGTTACCAAAATTATCGGTAAATCGAGCATGGTTTATGTAAGTACATACTCGTAAAATCAAACAATCGTTAGTTACGCTCGCAGCTCTGCAATTGGGACAAGGACGCGGTACTTATTGTGGAGTGTTAACTTAATATACATACGCGTTTCATATTTGCTCTATGACTAATTATGACATCTTGGCGCAAATGACCAGCCTTCTGTTCCGGGGTCACGGACTCCCCATGATACATGCGGTAAAAGATGCAGAGTGAAGCCACATCTCTCCGCATAGCCAAAGGATCGAGCCGAACGAAAAGAGCTGGGTCGCCGACGATGCGAGCTGCTCTTCGTTAAATGCGGTCAAATGGAAGCAGTTGAAATTGAGGGGCCCCCGCCGAAAGGTGGCAGCAGTACTTCATGTGAGGCCGACCTTGCGCCTTGTACAGTTGCAAGCGATGGGCTGGCATGAAGTACTGCTTCGACCTGCTGTTGATACCAAGGTTTTTAGAGGCGAATTTAGCATTCTCTTCCAAGTGCAGTTGTGTACTGCGTATAGATTTTATTTTTTGCGTCTTAAAATAATAATAATTTTACATTTTGGCGGGAGGC
Source organism: Charaxes varanes (assembly GCA_024363005.1). Taxonomy (NCBI): domain Eukaryota; kingdom Metazoa; phylum Arthropoda; class Insecta; order Lepidoptera; family Nymphalidae; genus Charaxes; species Charaxes varanes. The sequence goes on from JANCMC010043217.1 coordinate 5,731,200, forward strand.
TACTAAACTTCTGAAATTTAAAGATTGGAAAATTATTTAGAGCGATATCGATGAACAGCTTTTGTACTTTTTTAACAAATACCTTTATCACATATCAGATATCGAGTCTATCCTTAAACGTATGTCTTGTCTAACCCTTGGACATTTAACGAAATCTTGACTAACCATTTAATTCCTTCAAAAATCCTTGTCACACAAGAATAGAAGGATTTTTGTCACCGCTGCCAGGCTCAAAGTTGTGTCTGCTGCGACACCAGCTTAAACGTCCTTATGGAAACTATCCGACCCTAAAAATGTTCGAAAAACTATTCTTTCTATTTTCCCTATTTATTTGTTTTTTTTAGTTATGGTTGATACAAAAATAAAGAAAATACTTTAAGCGTTTATATTATTCCGGAACTTGATTAACAGATGTGATATTGTCTTAAGTTCCGGATTTAAATTTGGACAAACAAGACAAATGATCTGATATTTGTCATTCAAAGCCATGTAACGAAAGACCATGAAGGTTAGTTCGTCGATAAAGTTTATATAAACGATTTAGTTTTTCCGGATCGCATACTCTATTAAAATTTTTAGTTGTAACAAGTGAAGGATATGTGTACCTGTATTCTTCATTTGTTTTGCCTGTTGGGGGGGTCACCAATAGATTACGTCACACGTTAAGGGGGTATCATATCAAAATGTCACAACTTATGTCAAGGAAGGGAACGGGGAGGGGAAGGTAAAAAATTGGTAAAATTCTTGTGACGTATTTTTTGATGACCGACCGATAGTGCTAGGCCCTTTGTTGGTAAGTAGGGTTGTTAGAGCTCATTGGGAACTGTAGAATTAGTCAATAGACGAGTATAGTATATGTTATCTGTGAGCGTCTATTGTCTATGGCAGCAGCAAACTATCAGGTCGTGTGCTTATATGTGTAGGTTCTAAATTAGAAGAAAACCGTCCATATTATAAGAATATAATAAAAAAATCACACATACCAATTATAAATATAACCGGTCGAAAGCTCAAAACGTGTAAGAACTTGGGTCTAGGGTGCTTGAACCCGAATTTTAAAATAAAGTTGTTTTTTATTTAATGTTTCAACTTTGACTCAATAGTAAATTTACATAATTACGTAATACAATAAGACAACACAAATTCTTTATCATAGATTATTAATATATTATTGATAGTAAAATAGCTTTCGTTCGGTGTTTTATATGGCGGATATGTAGGTACCTATATTTTACCTCTTCTTTGTCACTAGCTGATGCCCGCAACTTCCTTCGCGTAGTTTTATACTCTTCACTTCCCGTATACGTAGTCCCCCTATAACACGGTCTTCTTATAACGCGTTAATGTTATTCTATAATGCCGTACAAGCGCGTTGTAAGAGAATAAGTCTACAACGTGTTTTCCCATTTTGTGGAATAAACCCATTGTGTTATAGAGGAAATTAGTAGCAGACATAACACACGTAATCTGTGTTTAAAGAAAAACAAAATAGTTTAAATTGTCAGCTAGAGAGACTAGTCAACAAGTGCTTTTTAGGTAATAGCTACATCGAATTGTTAATTAACTAATGCGTAGCTTGTTGAAAAATCGCGATAAAATTTTTGGTCTGCGAATTCTTTAATCTATCCTATACTTAAGTGCCTGAATATTTTTAAAATATATTTGTTATATTTATCATATTCATTATACAAATTTTTTTGCTTAAGTGTTCGAAGGGGGCGTGGCTTGTGTAAACCCGTTTTCGGACGTATTTTCAACAGTCGGTAAAAATTATAAATATTGGTCAAACAGTTCCGAGAGTGGGGGTTTTATCTAGGATATTTCCTGATCTTTTGGAATATTTTTTCATATTTGAAATATCTCAAACAATTTTTTTTTATATATATAACAAGGGGCAAACGAGCAGGCGGTTCACCTAAGTGACTACCGACGCCCATGGACAACCAGATGCGCTGCCGGCCCTTAATGACGAGTTTAGGCCACCGGGAAGTCTCACAAGCCGAACGAAACGCGACAACAACGCCATCACTAGACGTGACAGCATTGCTGCCACTTCACGCCGGACGTGCCAGCCCAATTCGGCTACAAGCATGGCGCTACCTCTAATTAACCGTATCGATATCTAATTGCAATACGGGTTAAATACAGTATAGGGTCATCTACCTTACTTTTTTTTGTAGCGTCTATTTTAAAACACGTATTTGTGATATCATTGAGTCATGTTAGTTACAGGGATTATGAGGGTCCCGGTGATGACGTCAGACGACAATCGGTCATATTAACTCGCCTCACAGCCACATCCTCAGTAATCTACGCGACCCTGATACTAAACTTGAGGTCCTAGCACGAACATTTTGACCCGTTTGAGGCGAAGAGTCTACTGTATTTAGGATAAAAATGTTCGTGTTAGACCCACAGGAGGCAAGTCTTTATCATGTCAAGTTTTTAATCAATGCTAATGCAATATGGGCCCAGCACGAATATTCTCATAGTCGAATTTTCGACTGGAACTGTTCGAAATGTTCGTGCTAGGCTCTCTCGATAACGATAGAAAGAAGAAGAAGAAGCTGGAAGAGATCTCTTTTAGGAATAAGTTTTTCCTTTGTTTACTTCCTCTATATATTGTGTATTTTTCTGTATGTAGTTTTAGGTACATAGATAAATAAATAAAGAATCAGTATTTACAGTCCTACAAATTTTGAGCTGTATTGCGAATGAATAACTAAAATAACTTCAGATGTCTAAACTGGACTAAATTACACTTTAAGGAACTTTAAAGATTTCTGTCGACCACGATGGTAAGGGTCTGTCAAGAATTCACATGATTTTAAGTAATATTATAAAGCAAATATCAAAAACTGAGCCTTAATAAAATGACATAATAAGATTTACAGTCTTCTCACTTTTAATGCCGTATACCTGCCAAAGAAACGATCACCAAAATTTTCTGTATAGAGTTTGTATAGAATATAGAGACAAAGTTTCAGTTTTTATAAAATACCGTAACTCTGGTTCTTCCGGACCTCATACTCTATAAGAATGAAAATTCCTAATAAAGTAATAGATATGAAAACGTTTTATCAAACATTAATTTTAGATAAAAAATACGGAACTTCATTAACTGGCCCGTTGGCGCAGTGGGTAGTGACTCTGCCTTCCGCTCCGGGGGTTTTGGGTCCAATTCCCGCCTCGAGCCTGAGTGTATTATCTATATGTATGTATTCATATATTTCTACAAAAAATATTCTTATATAACAGACGTCTGTTACCTATACCACAGGCATTAAGTTGTCTACCTTAGGGACAAACGTCCGTGTATCATACAGTTCTGCATATATTTATATTTATTTATTATGTTAACCCTTTTTAAGTATCTACGCGAAATTTCTCAACAATTGGTTAAGTCTCAAAGCGTAAGCGATGCGTAGGATTAAATTCACAGTTATTACAGAACCTTATCCTTAATAAATAAATAGATGTTCGCATCGAAATTGACCTATGGAATTTTTGCTGTGCCATTTAAACAAATCGACCGTCGGCAGCTAAGAGCTTTTAAATCGACGTCAACTCCAGACAAGAGGATCGGCCGGGACTGGGATGAACTGCTTCTGGCAACGTCTTGAGTCTAACGAGAAGCGAATAAAGCGCTTTATTTTATACAGAAAACTTCATTATTATCCCGCCGCTTGTTTTGTATTTTGTGATATTAAATTGACATCATTTTAACTTTATTCAATAAATGTTTGAATTATTGTACTTTATTGACAATATTGTAAAGTAAGTAATGGATTTGATCCTGATAATGTTGAATTACTTGACGATAGTTGATACGTTCATGAATATTATAAAACGTTACCTCTTTAAGGAATATTTCAAGACAAAAACACAGTTTTTTGTGGCAAGTGTCTTTCGTTAGTTATTTTTTTGTTTAAGAATTGATTGCAACGTTATTATTATATAGGACTAGCTGTGCTCGCGACTTCATCTGCTTAAAATTAGGTAAAAAAATACAATTTTAGCGTTATGATACATATAGCCTTTCCCGATATATGAGCTAGCTAACACTGAAATAATTTATCAAATCCGACAAGTAGTTCCTGAGATTAGCGCGTGCAAGCAAACAAACAAATAAACAAACTCTTCAGCTCTATATATTTGTATAGATATAGATAGTACAGTATGTTAGGTCGTTTTTAGGGTTCCGTAGCACTACAAGGAACCCTTATAATTTCGCCCTTATTTTTACCTTAGCATTTCCAAACAAATTAAACAAGTTTTTAATAATTGTAAAAATATATTTCAACTTAAAAGGAAATTCATAATATATAATCTTACATAACCATGTATAACAGGGTAATTTTAAAATTATGGCGTACTTCATATATCTAATAATCCTTAAAAAAGGATGTCCTTTTTAATTAAAGAACTTACAATATAAAGCTTTTAATTAAAGTTTGAGAGACCGCGTAAAACCTTACAGCAGCTATAAAATAGAGCTGATGACCTCGATGCGCCTGAAAATCCTCATAAATTGTAACTAAGAACCATCTCGATTACGTTAGTTTGAAAAAAAAAAAAAAACGCACCAAAATTGGCCCCTTCGTTTAAAAACTACCTTACTACAGACAGAGACAAACCGTTGTCGGGGGTTAAAATAGTAGATTATTGCACCGAGCGGAAAGTGAGTCATTAATACATGAGTGCTTAATTTTTTTTATTCACTTCAGCTAGGTGTGTAATCAACTTTTGAACTGCATCGCTGTCTAATCCCATTTTTTAACCTTTCTTGCTAAATATGTAGTATCTAAATTTTGCAATGGTATAGAATAGGCGCCATTTGTTCTTTTTTTTTCGAGTTTATTCGGTCGATTTTTATTTTCAGTCAACATCTTTTTGATCCAATGCATATTTTATGAAACTTAATGTGAGACACCAAAGCTCTGTAGTAAATTTATGTGAAAATAAATTATAGTGCAGTAATGAAATTTCATACAACATTACTGCACTGTTTTGTTTCAAAGCAGAAAAGGCGTCCTTTCTGATCTGAGGTTATGTAGTTATTAATGATAACATTACTGCGTTATCTGTATAAGAGCGAAAGATCATCTATCACGAAATCTTGAAAATCGCGGATACAAGGCACAAAGATGAAATTTGGCAGTAAAGTAGTTTATAGTTAGTAGACATCCGCTAAGAATGGTTTTGTCGACAGATCATTAAGGAGGTCTAAGAGTTCTTGCAATTTTAAGCGGACGAAGTTGCGGGAAACAGCTAGTAGGTGTATATTTACCAATTAACAAAAAATATTTGTTTGTTACCCAGGTATAGGATGCATATATCCGTTCCTGCCACTTCACATACTGTCGGTGGGCTTGGACCGAGGAGAAGCGCGCCTGATTTCAGCTGTCGCCCCCGCCGTAGCACTCCTGGGCCCGGCGATTCTTGGACCACTCATTGACAAGTAATATTTTACTTCTTTCCATGCAATTAATAAAATTCATGTAATTCATACCTTAACGTTTTCAAATACTCGTTTAACATAAATCATCTCATACATTTGTACCTATTAGCCGTATGTTTGTATCGTTTATAACTTGCAACAGGTTAAGTTTTAAATCTTTAAATAATACTAAGCGCTAAATGAAATCAGTGAAAGTTTTTGCATGAATCCATTAGATATTTCACATTTAAGAGCCATATTAATTTTAAATAACATTCCTTCGAGGCACAGAGTTATAGATAGGGTTTTGCAATGTGCGTATATATATATGTTACCTTGTAAAATCATATAGTGAAAGCAAAATATACACTTCTATACTAATATATAAAGCTGAACAGTTTGTGTTTTTTTATTTAAACGTGCTAATTTTAGGAACTACTGGTCCGTTTTGTAAAATTCTTTGAGTGTCAGATAGCCCATTTATCGAGAAAGGTTATAGAATATATATCATCATGCTAAAATTTTCATCTAATATTTCGTGGACGAAATCGTATGTAACAACTAGTGCTATATAAAGCTGAAGCTTGGTTTTTTTGCATTAACGCACTAATGTCAGGAACTACTGGTCCGAAAAATTCTTTCAGTGTTAGATAGCCCATTGATCAAGGAATGCTGTTATAGGTTTTATATCATGACGCTAAATTTAAATCTATTTTGTTTTGATCTAATTTTACGCGGATGAAGTCGCGGGCACAGCTAGTAGAAAATATATAGATAAATTAAATATAAATATATATTTAAAGATGAATTTATCTACAATCTACAAGGATGGGGAAAGAAAATCAAAATACCAATGACAGTAGCGAAAGCACTGTAATTTTAGTCCGGGCACATTCTCGGTCCCCTTTAAAAAAAGAAACGGAAAAACGTGACTGGAATATACCGGTAGGTACAGCCGGACTGTGGAATGGACAAGGAATATATTATAGAGACACAACTAAAGTAAAAAATATCAATGGACATTGGATTGATTTATTATGGCAATTTTACATTTGTGGGATGGTTTTGCTATGATTATGTTACGTGTTATAATGTAGAGTCTGTGTGTTCCTAGCGTTATCCTGGTCTAGTACCAGGGTCCTCTGGCTGCGACCGGGTGATAGATGGGTGACCCATTCTAGTACTGGTTTATATTTGATATCCGACCTCTTCCGTGTCTCGAGAGGTTCGTAAAACAGGGGGACCCAATTAATGTCACTGACTGATATTAGGCGTGAGGTTGCAGTTATCGTGGGGTTTCCGAAGATGACGTCAGACGGCAAATGGTCATCTTAACGCACTCCACAGCCACATCCTGCAATCTAAGCGGACCCTGCTAGTAGACCGGAATAATGCTAGGAAGAAGAAGATGAATTGATCCGAGAATAGTTAGTTAAATTTTCTGGAGTCAATTATATTTGACATTATTAAAACGACACATTTTTAGGCAAATAAAGAATTGTGATATATGTATTACGAATGTTCTCCTTAATTTCCTTACCTTCGTTTTAAAACGAGTATGTTATCGAAAAATGCTTAAATAATATCGGGAAGCCCAGATATTCTCTCTAATGTCTTTCTGTACGATTCACTGCCTGCTGGTAAGTTGGTAACTGTATGACTGACGGTTATATTTATATACCACTGACACACACGCCGATATTCTTGGTCCGTTACGTCACCGGTGACGTCATCGATGATGTCAAGTCGAGAAGCGTTTTAATCACACCGCTTTTTCTACTCACACTTCAACCACCACCTTGTGGTGACTACTCAAAATTCTTTTTTTACAACGTAAAGTGGAATTTTTAAAAGGCATAAACTGCCAAATTTTAGTTAGGAGCTGTATGGATTTAGCCTCTATCTTAATGAATCAGTCGGAACAAATAATAATGAATGTATATCTATACATTCATTATTATTTGTTACGAACGAACGATCTACCCGATGTAACCACTACTAAAGGCGCCAAGACAACAAGTTCATTGATGTTGAATTCACAAATGTACCGTTATGCACGCACTCAAAGCTCTTTTCTACCACATTGTATGTAAAGGTATTATTATTATTCCGCAAAACAAATAATTGGGACAAAACCTAACCGATGCACAATGTGCTAAATCGTATGTAAGAGCTAAATATAGCTAGATAAGCCCGCGATATATCCACCGTTATCTCAATCTGGCGCTCTCTTCACTTTTCCATAGCATCCTTCCGCAGATTATACTTATGTAATCGAAAGACTCAGAATACATAAAAAATACAGTCTTAAAAGTTTAAAAGGCAACAATAGAATAATTTAGTAAGTATATAGCTAGAAATGCATCATAATGTGTTAGCAAGGATTTTATAATAAAATCCGTCAAAATTTGCACGGCATAATAGATCAGAATCGTGAAGCAATACGAAAAAAAAAAAGTCATCAGAAGCAGATTGGCACTTGCGTCAAATGGAAATGCGGGCCATTCTGCAATGTTGATGTTAGGTACGACTTCGTAACGCATAAAGCAGTGCGCTGAATTGCAATCGCCTTCTTTAATAGTTGTTTAATTAACTAATACTAAAAAAAAGGCGACTTCTAAAGTAAAAATAATGTTTACCTTAGGATGCCAATGTCCTGTCGTTCACAAATGATATGTCAACATTTTGTTTTATTTACGAATATTACAGTACTATCTGTATCTACAAAACTTTCCATTTTGTAAACAATATTCAAACAGTAACAAACTATAACTTCGCTTTCCGCTTCGCAGATAATTAATATTATATTATTTCTCTGTTTATATGATAATTCCCAGGAAAATGTATATCTGTATCCCTTTACACTTGGAGATCTGATTAAGTTAGATCACATCAATTAAAATAAACGTAAATATAGTAAAAAGCTTTTATTTCTTTACCAATGAACGCTCACCTTTAAGCTAAATAACTAATGACGTACATGGATAAGAGAATTCATGTTGGTGTAACGTACCTACGTATGTACCTACATAAAAACATTAAGCTAATTACACAAAGACGTGACGTGACATTTAACTACGATTCGTGTATGTACTGATGTAAACGGAAACAAAATAGGCCGTAACTATAATCTGTCACGTTCGAGTATTAAAAATATTTAAAGGTGCTACTAAAAAATTTTAGAGCCTCTTTGGATAGCTCATGATTGTAGAGTTTTTTTTTATAATCTCAAAACACAACCACACTGTGCGAGGATTTTCTTGTTTCAACACAGTTGTGTCGTGCCGTCTCACTGACATCATTGACATTTTCTTAATATATTTATTTCCTAAAGGGTTACAATTCGGCTGCAGGCCAAAAGGACTGCAAGCGGGGAGCTACCTCTGATTAGAAAGATAGTAGTAAAGGAAAGGGATAAAGTAGTCCAGATTAATTTCAGGTAGATTTTTAAGTTGAATCGTGCCTATCTCGCTCGCTATGTTACGTACTAGTGCCAGTCAGGATCAGTCCGTCCGACGGCGTCCACGATCGAAGATGCCGCCATACCGTTCCTGTATCATCTGTCCGTAACAAAGGGGAAAAAAAATGTATTGAATAAAATGACTCACCATATACAACATGATGAAGAGCCGAATTATCGGGAACCTCTTGAGGATGACCCCGATGCGAATGGACAGCGCGTGCAGCGGGGACTCGGACCAGTCGTGCCGCGCCCGCGTCCGCTCCCATCCACCCTCCTGCAGCTGTACCACGCTGTGGGAGTACTTGGCCCTCAGCGCCTCCACCTCGGACCGGTATTTACACTGAAATATAACATTTCTTTTTAATTTTCCTGCCAGTTACTTTTTTGGATTCAATTTCGTGCGAGTGGTTACTTTTCATAATAAGGGTTCCATTGTGCTACAAGGAACCCTTACAGTTTCACTCACTCCGTCCGTCTGTCTGCCCTAACTAACATCTACAATTAGAAACATAAATGCATGAAATTCGGTACAGTTATGCGTATAGATTTTATTTTTTTTATGAACTAGGTGCCTGCAGTTTAATCCTTATTATATATATAAATAATTAAGTTAAATAAAAACTTTTTTTTCAGTACACATATACACTTTAATACTTGTTGTGAATACCCGGTTGCAACTTGGTTCGCGTGATTAAGAAGATTTTTTTTTATATTTCCTGTAAACTAAATATTTTTCTTAAATTTTATTAATCAAGGAGGATACTTGCATTAAAAATATACAGGTGTGTATATTATAGTGACATTTTGAAACCCATATATATTTAACTGCATGCATTGAGGGTTTTTCTTTTGTTTTGTGAGGAACTCTAATTATTATTTTTTAAAGTAAAGTAGCCTATGCCTGTAACATTAGCTACAGCCAATGAAAGTCCTGTCAAAAGGCATCTCCCGTTTCTGAGATAAGGCGAATGAAATAACAGACAGAAAAGCGGGCACCCATACATACACAAATATATTAACTTTTGTCTTTGATATAGGTATCTTATATAGGTATTTTACATGGATCAAAAGAACTTTGACATCACATGTCCAAGTTAAGACCATACAAAAATTGATATTGCTATTATATATTATACAAGCTGTGCCCGCGACTTCCTACGCGTTAAATTAAGTAAAAAAAATTAATTCAATTTATCGTGATGCTATATAGCCTAAGCCTTACTCGATGAATGGGATATCTAAGACTGAAAGAAGAATTTTTCAAATCAGACCAGTAGCTCCTGAGATTAGTGCGTTTAAGCAAACAAACTCTCCAGCTTTATATATTAGTATAGAGTATAGATATATTGCTTCTTCGTGCATAAAATTAAAAAATATGTGATGTCACTCTAAGGTGGAGGGGGTTTCGAAAATGTGACAACCTGTGACAAAGGGGGAGCTAAAAAATAGTAAAATTTATGTGACTTAATTCCTCTATGTCCCCCGGAATTGATTTTTCTTTTAAATCTTATGAGTATGCCATCTAAAATCGAAGGCTAAGATTGATAAAGGGAAATGTTATGTTGTCTCCGATAATAAAGCTGCATATAATTCTGTAGAATTGTTGTGAAATGTTGTAACATCTGCATACTACAGGAACACTGTGGTAGAAAGCATTATCTTTAGAAGATAAAACCTTGGCTTAGAGTTGGGAGTTACAGTAAATCAATTACTTTTACTTATTCAAACACAGTCAATCAGTCCGACTGCCACAGACAATCAATTACTTCTATTTGTTCAAAGACAGTCAGTTAGTTACAACTGTCACAGATCAATTATGCCAGAGCCAGAAAAAGTGTTTGTACATTTTTGTCCTTGAAGACTACAAAGTCCTACAAAACTTTGCACAGCTTCACAAAATCCCCAGTCACATTACATGATCATTCAAATGAAGCACTTTTACTTATGCAAATACAGTTAGCCAGTCCGACTGCCACAGACAATCAATTACTTCTATTTGTTCAAAGACAGTTAGTTACGACTGTCACAGATCAATTATGTTGGAGCCAGAACAAAGTGTTTGTACATCATTGTCCCTAAAGACTACAATGTTTTACAAAACTTTGCACAACTACACAAAGTCCCCAGCCACATTACATGATCATTGAAATGATAATTCAAATGAAGCTATGTCTGACTCCGGCATCACATTTACATATTCAAAGACAGTCAGTCAGTCAGCTGTCACAGATAACCAATTTTATTTTTATTAGAGAAACAAACAGTAATTACAATACTTAGAGTCTAATATAATATAAGAATATGCATATACCACGGTAGTGGATAGGCGCATGATGTGAGCGGATCGGTCGTTCAGTCCACAAGTGGAACCTTCACTGGTTTGTTTTTTATAGGACTCAAGTAAGTGAACTGAAGGACAAATTCTAAGCTTCCAAAAGCTTTTGTACGTACACTTGTGATATTATTATATTCTTCTATTCATCTTTCACTTATTACGCACTTTATTTATCAGAGTTCTGAGAAATAGCTTGTGATATTGTCAGTTATTGAAATTTGCCAACCTACCAGAGCTCCCCCACCGCACCAACCGCAGTCCTCCTCTACCGGATCTGGGCCTAGACCAGACCAACGCGACCCGTCGGTCTCATCTCGGTAGATCTGTAAAAAGTAATACCAAATGAAATCTATGCACTCTCTAAGGCAAATTAAAGATTTTAACAAAATAGTATCTGTTTCGTCTTTTATACAAAATACTATCGGATCCGGCAGACGCTGTCCTGCAAGAACGATAGGTTACAGTTGGTTTACATTATATTATCCTATAATACTATTCCCGTTCCGGGACCCGTTGTCGTTCCCTTTCAATGACAATTTACGTACGAAACTGAGAAATATTTTGTATCCGAAAATGTTTATTCCTTTTATTTCATTTTTTCGTCAATCTTCCAATGGTTTTAATAGTTATTCTGCTATTCGGGACGACCATAAATGTAACAAAACAAAAATCATTAAAATCGGTGAAGCCATAGTTGAGCTTTTAACATTTAGTGCACTTTTTGTATAATTTTATAGTTGGTTTTGCAATAAAGAGAAAAAAAATATATACTTTTTAAGATAGTTATATTATAGTGATGCATCAAGTTGCCTTAATTCGATATATCCCAACCGGTGCCAGCGCGAGGTAAATTTTAGGATGGAGCGAGATCCAATTATGGCGCCATCCTTACTCGCCCTGTTTATATATTTTGATATAGAATGTATTTAAAATAATCGCATATTAAGAGCCTGGAGCGGCCACTCCGTTCGCGATATGGTGGGGCCGGACCTTTTTCTTTTTTTTTGTCGCTGGGAAATGGTGGAGCCGGCCCTGATCCTAGGCGATAGAAAAGGTTATACTGTCGTGAGCGGAATTCATAATAACTTCGTAGCGAGCTAACGAGGAAGAGCCTCGGGCGAGTTCGAAACTAGTCGGCCAAAGCCGATATATCATTGCGTGAGTAAAAAGCCGTATTTATAATAATTATTACAGATTGCCGGCTGATCGAATTCGACCACAAATCTTTAGATTTGCATATGAAATGCTTAGTACAAAAAAGCCAGTGTTCTATTGGACAATTAATATAGCCTACACTTGTCATGACTACGCTTTACGCATGTGTGTATAAATAGTTTGGCGTTGGTGTGCATGAGGTTTATTTAAAATATTTATAATGCATAGTTTATTAAAATATTAACTTTCGCACACCCTCCTGTCTATAAACTCCGTGGGCGCAATTTTCAAGAAATGGTACAGAAAGGTCTTATTTCACCTTTTAATTAATAGAGAGATAGAAAAGTTCTTACATCCTGACAGTTGTACTGTACAGCATTGCAGATGCTGATGATGGAGACGTTCTGAGGCCGGTTGAGCAAAAGAACTGCGATCTGTCGCTCCGATATCCACGTTGTCCACCGGACGTACCAACCTGAAAATATTAATTTGAGCTTAAAATTGAAACCTTGAGAATCGATTACACGGATGAGCTCATAGTTTAATCAACGGCCGGCATTTGAGTCGATTGCTAGGCTAATTAACTCTTATCGCGGCCAGGTGATAGAAGCGTGACCAATTCTAGCTCTGGTTTTCAGATATCTGACTTCCTCTTTGTATCGGTAGACACGTAATATAGTAGATTCCGATTAATGTCATTGAGTTATCGTGAGATTGTAGAGATTGTAGGGGTTCCGGGGGTAATGTGAGACAGTCGGTCTACAGGCAGATCCTCTGCTATTTAGATAGCAGGTACTATACCTTGGTACTAAACCGGGATAACGCTAGGAAGAAGAAGAAGCTTTACTACAAACAGCCCTCGTTAAGTTTTAAATCTATATATGGTCTGAAGATGACAAATTTTCGTCTCTATTTCCAAATTTATCTATAAGGATGATTCATTCTTTTAATGGACGTAACATGATACGCGACAACGTTCGCCCTACGACGAGTAACATCATTCGTAAGACTAAAACTTGTCAACTGCATAGTCTTTGTTTGGTCTTGTCGACAATATGGTTGACAAGGTTACATATCCTTGATCTCATCTCAAGGATATTAATCCTTATCAGCGACGGTCGATTGTTCTAAGGCCTTATTGTGATAAAATAATTAAAGCTAATCTAACTTCATAAGAAATTGTTTGAGCAACAGCCCGTAATCCCCCTAATAAAGAATAATTAGAATTTGAAGATCATCCAGGGATCTGAGCTGAGAATTGGGATAACTTATCTGAAGCCCCTTTATAGCGTGGCGAGTTTTTGTAAGCCCTCATTCGCGCGTTTTTTTAACGTGCGTTAAAAAACCGTTCAAACAGAACATATGGCATTCCACGTTAACGTTCACACGGCACCGCTTTTATACCGCGATGGTTATTTATCGAGCAAAGATCTATCTTTAACGCTTTATAACGCGAATGAGGGTTAACACTATGAAGGTCAGATTGAAGAGCAATGATCTATCTTTAACGCTATATTACGCGAATGAGGGTTAACACTATGAAGGTCAGATTGAAGAGCAATGATCTATCTTTAACGCTATATTACGCGAATGA
>JANCMC010043217.1:5745286-5786374 GCA_024363005.1 Charaxes varanes
GGGTTAACACTATGAAGGTCAGATTGAAGTTAATATCTTTTATGCCTTCTTACAAAACTCTATCGATCCGTTGCAATTAATTAGCATAATTACGAGTGCAGATAGTTATCTACACTTATATTTTTCTGATATTGCTGCAAATCATCGGCTGCCCCTTGAAATAGGTCAGTCAATTGGGCTAGTGGGGCGCACACTGCAACACGAGTCACCCACACATACAGATGTATCTGTATCTATTGGTACAGTTGCGCACGCAAGACGAAATGTGGAAATGCAACAAGTTATACAAAAATAGTTCGCTTCAAAACATTATTATTATTATATTAATAAATATTACGCACAACGCAAGTAATGACGCGTACCGTAATAAACAACTTGGGGTGATTAGCCATGTTGGGGGAATGCCTCAGAGTTACTCACTCCATCACGTATCGTGGAGAGTGGCGACGCAACGTTCTGCCATGCTTACAGACTAGATGGTGTGGCGGTCCGTATTGACTATTGCAAATGAAAAAAAAATCGTCATAACCTGCATACAAAAGCTGCATTAGTCCATAAAGTTGAGACTTGCAGTAATTTTATTAGGTCCATCTTTTCTGACTTGCTCCAATCTCCCTAGTAGGCAGTGTCCATAAGCCGTAGTTATTCAGGCGAACGTCTGCCTATTTGCCTCTTGTTTGTAAGATAAGCACTTTTCTGAGGCATTATCCAGGGTTGCAAAACCACACCATGAGCAAAATATGATCTAAAAGACAAAGAAGATTTTAAGCACTTTTTTTTAACATTATTCAGCATGGCTGCTTTACCATACCACTACCGAAATATCATCTGAAAGAATTATAATATTTGAAACGCTTTTCTATGGCATTATCCAATGTTTCCATACCCTACCATGAGCAAAATATCATTATAAAAATAAAGAACGTCTAAAGCACTTTTCTGCGGGATTATCCAGGGCTGCCACACCCTACGGTGAGCGCGGACAGCCAGCTGAAAGTTTGATGTGGGTGCGTTGACGCCAACCCTAGGGCTCCGGGCGCTTCGCATACATATTTACGAGGGATTTAACGTGCTGTATCATTTAATATGATCCGACGTGTACAACCACTTTGTACATAGCATACGTGACGTGCTTTTAACGACTAAAGGCCACTAGTATATCTTTATACTAGCGGCACGCACTGGCTTCGTACGAGTATTGACATTATAGAAGTTTGCATACAGATCCCTAATTTTTTTGATAATTTATATCACCTATGTTTGAGAGGGATAATGTAGGGTTCTAATGGTGAAAGAATTTTTCAATTCGGTCCAATAGTTTTAGAGCTTTTTCAATGCAAACAAACATAAAAATCTTTCCTCTTTTTAATATTACTAGAGTAAAGTCACTTCATTTTAATGCGGGTTTCTTCAATAAGAGTTTGTCCATCCATATGAATCACCCTGAATGTAAATTGACCATCTATTGGATGGGCACTATTAGCTGGCAGAAGCGTTACCGGCGTTTGAGAAATGAATTCGGACATACTTGAAGGTCCTTAAATTATATCTGTTTAGTAACAGAAACATCGTCGGTCGCAGTTTAATCAGAGGCTGGCGTTTGCGTAGGTTAAGTAACTCTTACTGCGGCCGGGAGATTGGAGGATGGCTGATGGTTGACCAATTCTAAGAATGGTTTTTAAATATTCTACAAATTATTTTTTTTTTTCCAAAAATTTTTAATTTTAAAACAAAAAAAAATCTATGCTAAAATATGTTAATAACATGAAGTTATAAAATCTGTACAATTCCTATCTGATTCCCAGGATGCCCAAGTATTATTAAATGAGGAAAACAAAAAACTTATATCCCAGTTAAACAATGATAATAAGAACTTATATTCGCAACTGAATGAACTTAATAGCAAAGTTGATATGTTTGAACAACAAGCTAGAGCTTGCAATATAGAACTGCAGTGTATTCCCGAACACAAAAACGAAAACATACTTAAAATTATAAAACAGATAGCTACAGTTGTTTCATATGATCTACCAGAAAGTAACGTACAAGCTTACCATCGTGTCGCTAAAATTGACACTCAGTCAAGTCGTCCTAGAAGCATTGTGGTAAAATTATCTAGCCCAAGGGTGCGAGACGATTTTCTAGCAGCAACGAAGCAATTCAATAAGAAAAATCGACTAGATAAACTAAACATCTCCCATCTTGGATTTGCTGGAGAAAAACAAGCAGTTTTCATACTAGAACATTTATCAGTAAAGAATAAACAACTCCATGCTGCAGCCAGAATTACGGCTAAGAATAAAAAATACGAGTTTGTTTGGATACGGAATGGTCGAATTTTCATTCGTAAGAACAAAGAGTCTAGGGCTCTGTGGGTCAAAAATTGTGATTTTCTGAACTCTTTAAATTAACTAAGATATTTTTAGTTAGAAACTTTTGTTATATAGTTTTAAATTAGCATGTGTCTACATTTTTATACTTAAATTCATTTTAAATATTTTCTATCAAAATGTTAGAGGCTTAAAGACCAAGACTGAAGATATCTATAGATCAGCCTTTAATCACGATTTCGACTTAATTTGTTTAACTGAAACCTGGTTAAATAGTACAGTTTTCGACAGCGAAGTTTTAGATGACCGTTATATGCTTTTCAGACGAGATCGTCATACGTGTGCGTTTTCAAATTCTAAAAGAGACGGTGGGGGAGTTGCTGTTGGCGTTAATAAAAAGTATGAAGCCATTAGGAAAGACAAATGGGAGTCTGCGTGTGAGGATCTGTGGATAGCTTTCAAAGTTAATCATAATGTTACATTATATATCTGTGTTGTTTATGTTCCTCCTCCCGTCAAAGAAGACTATATAGATTGTTTTTGTAAAAACTTTTCTGATATATGTAACAATAAAATACCTCCAAATAGTCCTGTTCTTATCGTCGGTGATTTTAATCTACCAAATATTTCTTGGAGAAATTCAACTAATGGCAACCATTTAATACCTGAAAAATCTAATTGTAATATTGATAGCCTGTTTATAGACTATTTAGCATTTAATAATTTAGAACAATGCAATCACATAAAAAATAGTAACAATCGTATCTTAGATTTAGTTCTTACAAGAAACATACAAAATCTGGAAGTCTTAAGCGATGGTGTTTCTCTAGTTACTGTTGATAATCATCATCCACCGCTTCTAGTAAATATCGAAATATCTAAAGACTTCTATTTAAAACCTTATAGCACGCCAACTCTTAACTTCTTCCAATGCAACTATGCATCCGTATGCGATGAATTATCCTTAATTGATTGGCTATCTGTCCTGAATTTTAATGATTCTGTGGATAGTATAGTCAACGCATTTTATGATGTACTAATGCCCATTATTTATAAATACACCCCAAAACGCAAACGACGAGATAGTCATTACCCTTTATGGTTTTCTACCCCGCTAATTCGAGCACTTAAAGAAAAATCTAAATGGCACGCTAAATATAAAAGATATAAAAACCCGATGGACAAATACACTTATGAACTTCTGCGTGATCGATGTGCTATTATAATGGATGATTGCTACAAAAAGTTCAAAAAACGCGTTACTGAATGCATTCGGGATAACCCAACCTATTTCTGGAAGTTCTTTAAGCAAAGGTGTAAAAATTCAAATAAATCCATCCCCAATGAAATGTCATTAGGTGAATTTACAGCTAAAGGTGGTAGGGAAATATGCGACACTTTCGCAAAACACTTTGACTCTATCTACAACGAAATTAATAACCTCGAGATCGATAATATTAACTTGCCTGATACAACTTCTAGTATTCCGTTCAGTTTCTGTCAAGTAACTGAAAAAGAAGTACTAAAAACACTATCCGATCTAGATTATATGAAAGGACCAGGGCCCGATTTAATTGCACCAATCTTTTTAAAAAAATGTGCTCAACATCTGGTTAAGCCAATAACACTAATATACAACTATTCTCTAAAAACTGGAGTCTTTCCTGAGAAATGGAAAAATGCATTTATCATTCCTGTCCATAAATCGGGAAGCAAAAGTGATATTAAAAACTATAGACCTATATCGATATAACCAATAATGAATTGCATACATGTGTGTGTAAATCGATTGGCATTGGTGTGCGTGAGGTTTTATTTTAATACTTTAATATAGTTATTTATAATGCATATTTTATTAAAATATTAGCATTAGCACACCCTACTCTATAAATATTATAATTGTGGCAAATTTCACAGTTCTCCGACCGCGCAATTTTCGTAAAATTTTCGCTTTACGGATTAATATAAAAAAGCTGAAAGCAGTAACCACTCATAATTCTTTTATAAAATTTCAATAAAGCCGGCGGGTGATTTGAGAGACTGCAGATGCCCATTGAAAATTACTTCATCCGTATTGCTTGCATTTGTAGCTGCTTTATCAGTCATTAAAAACGGTCTATTTCTAAAAGTAATCCTTTTCTACCTGCCCGTTTTCTCTTTGATAGAAAAGTACTAATTTGCTTATCATAGACAATATTTTTTATGTGTAGACATTGCGTTGCAAAATGTCAAAGTATGATGTCTGCTTTGAGAGGTTTTATCTTAGATAAGTCCTGTGCAAAATTCAGTAAACTTCATAAAGTCCAGTTATATACAACCAAAAATAATCTTTCCGCCTTTGGAACATGAATCATTCTTGAATAAAGGAATATTAGCTATTTGATAAGTTACAGAATGATACTTAAATCAAGTCATGGGAACTCTCACGGTCTAAATAAATTAGGTATTTCAGATGGATTATTTAATATCTACCAAGCGTTACGCCGTTTATTTTTATATGTAGGTATACTAACTAAAACGCGCGGCTTCATACTCGATAATTCCCTTCTATTTTAGCTTCCGCGGACGTAAAGGTATATAAAAAATATTAAATTGGAGTAGCTTGCACAAGTTATGTCGTAAATTAATGTTTTGAATATGCTATAAACTTACTAAAAAAGTCAAGAGCAGAGCGTAAATTTATCTATGAGCACAAAAAAGCCAACATCACGCGGTGTTCCCAGGCGGTCACCCATCCAAGTACTGACCGCGCCCGACGTTGCTTAACTTCGGTGATCGGACGAGAACCGGTGTATTCAACGTGGTATGGACGTTGGCGAACAATGTATAGAAAATCTTGTAAGTATGCATCAAATCAATACATAAGATTATTGCTTAACGCCATCTAGCACAGAATATCTAAACTACTGTATTCATTCCTCAATGTCTTTTCGCCATAAAGACTAAATTTTACGTACATTTAAAAAATTGAATTGTATTTACTTGTACAATGAAATAGTCTGCTTAATTGTTCAAATATAACGATTTTATTAAAAAAACATGAAAACTGTAGAATTTCTTACATTATACTTTTAAAGTTTGTTACTGAATTGGTGTCATATTGCCATTGTCAATGTTGACAATGACAGCTTTTATATAAAGTAAACTTAAATATTTTTGAAATACTAAAAATTAGAAATCATCAACACAATAAAAATGAAAGCACTATGGAGGCGAAGCTATCTTCCATACCACACGTATCAAGTGGCAACAAAAGAAATAATAACCAAATCATGTAATGTGAACGTCTGTTGCTACAGCGCCATAAGTGTACCCACGAAATTTGCAAATCTAGTGCCCACTAATTACTCTTGTAATGTTATCCGTTGTAAATCGAAAAAGGTATATTATTTTATACGCCGTAATATGATTAGGCCACCATTAAAGATATTCTTTCATTAATAAAAAAAACTAATGTATTTGCACATATGCATGAAGCTGAATTACAAATATTAGTGTTTACTTAATACTATAATCAATCCTTAAGGTTTGCAAATAAGAACGCCTAGATAGGTAGAAGTAAAGCACAAAAATTTATTAATTACCGACATAAATTGCAAATTGTTAATAAATTTATGATAATACTTATGTAACAATAACTTATAACCAAAACAAAACTAGAATTGTAGTAGAAGGTTTCTGATTGAGGTCGGTAGATTTTAGTAAAAGATTAGTGTTACTAATTGATAAAAATTGTTTTATCACTCACATATTAATAAAAATTTTGAATACACATGTACACGTTAATAAAATCATTAATTGATTTTTTATTTTCAGAGCCTAGATGAAGATTCTGATGATGAGGACTTCAAATTTGATGATGATATCTCCTTATCCAAAGACTCAAAAGTTGTTAAATTCAGTACTACCTCTCTCAGAACTGATGCAATACTTAAATCTGCTTTAGGAATAGCTAGAAAGTGAGTTTGTTATAAAATTAATGCTTACTACTTTTTATTCTGTAAGAATTCTTATTATTTTTCGTATTCCATGTTGAGCAATTTTATTTGCGGTAGAGGGAGGAGCAAGTGTTATGTATAGATTAAAATGTAATTATATTGAAACCCATGAACTTTAAATGTCAGGGGACGTAATAATTGATTTAAGTACACCGTAATGCCAAGTTTCTAGACGTATAGTAAGATTTCACATTAAATTACCTGTCGTAAAATTGGGTAGGTATTTAGACAAAAAATCTCAAAAATTGCCAACTCATATTTAACATTTTTAGTGTTAGAATGTGCAGGTCGTATCTTAATCAGTGGTCGGCGTTTGAGTCGATAAGAGTAAGCAATTCTTACCGCGCCTGAGTGATAGATGACGATACATTCTTAAGCTAGTTTTCAAATATCCGACCTCCTCTTACTGAGTGGGACGGAGATTGTGGAAGTTTCAGGAATGATTTCAGACAGCAGTGGGTGACCTTAACTCACCCCACAGCCATATCTTCTGCAATTTTAACGAACCCTAGTACTAAACCGGAGTAACGCCTAAGTAGAAGAAGAAGTGTTAAAACTAATTAAGTTCAAATGGCGATAACTAATAAAGTGTAGACAAACCGAGAAACTAAGACATTCATTCCGTACAATTAAAGTGTTAGAATTGTTTATTCACTTTTCATAGAATTTTGATTCCGAGCTAAGGAGTTATTTAAGGCCTAAAAAAAGTTCGTTTTTTTATTTAGAGAAATACTTAGTATGATTCGACATGCCTTATTATTTGCTTCACCTTCTAGAAATAAACGCAGCTTTCCTATTGTCCTAATATAAGACTGAATGGGCTAAGGCATTTATTTCTCAAAAAGAACTATAAAGAGTTCACTTAACATGGGAAACTTAAAAATAACCTTTATTTTATTAGATTACAACAGCCGCTTCCACGCTTCAATTAAAATTATTTTTATTATTATTGCTTAGTGCTTGTTAAATACATATATTTTTAAATTATTTTAAAAAACATTTAAAGATTATACATTCCTAATTCTTACAGGCAACATATTATAAAACTGAGCTCCCTCAAATAGTATATTTTTCTGAATGTCCTGAAAAAGAGCATTTAATTATGGTTAGCGTACTTACAGGAATCACGCCGCCACTCATTACCGGCTGATTTGAATAACCCGCTTATTTGTCCTTTTTATATACTTACATTTACGAAATGCACGATTTTCGTTACTAAATCTATACTGTTTATAGCTTATCGATTGATGTTGATTAGATTTTTCGGTTTTATTAGAAAGCAATGGCGTCATAAACTTATAGCTTCGGCTATAGCTTTCTAATTGACGCAATAATAAGCCGGAGTAGTGTAAACAAAAATTTAGACTGATTTGGGACTTTTTTTTTTATTTATAAAAGGGTCGTTTTTATGACGTCGTTTATACAGGTGTCGTTATAAATTTGACTTGATGGTTTTTTAAATAACTTTAAATAATAACTAGAAGAAATATTGAGTTAAAGTTATTGTTGGTTTTGTCATTATTTACCGTCATACCAAAATATTTAGTATTCTGTTAGAAAGTTTTTATTCTATACTAGCCATAGTTCGTGATTTTCTTTCGAGTAGCTTGGTGAAGAAGCTTCGATATATGTAGCCACCGCTACATAACGAGATGGCAATTATGTCGAGTGAAAAAAGGTTTACACCAAAAGCAAACTAGATGGCGCTGTACGGACGATGACGAATACAGTACAAACACTGAAAATCTTCATACAGACCAACTCACGCTAGCGAGGTTTCTACTTACGATTACTATATATAGACCTTGTATATTGTATATTCAGCGTTTATTACATTTTAATTCAACGTTGGCCTTAATAATTATTACTATATCAAGTTGAACTCAACTTCACTGAATTTAAGTAAAACGTGGTGGGAGTAAATGTGCAAGTTTTGGGCGTCGTTCGGGTTAAGTTAAGTTGACCCCGAGTGACCTCAAGCTCGCTCGTACCGGTATCGACTCAGCCATGTCACATCACGTTGGCCGAAAAAATTATTGCTTTATTAACTTAAGTGAAACTTAAATAAATGAAATTAAATTTAATTAAAACAATATAATGACGAATTTCATAATAAGTGTGCAAATTTTGGATATCATCCGGGTTAAGTTGACCCCGAGTGACCTTACTCACTTACTCGTACCGGCATCGAGTCATCCATGTCCCATCGAGTTGACCGAAAAAACGTTTGCTTTATTAACTTAAATATAAGCCAAGTGAAAAATAATTTAAAGTAATATTATAATTTTTTTTTTTTTTTTTTTTTTTTTTTTTTATGTTACAAGGGGCAGACGAGCAGGGGTGCCGTCTAACATCATCCCCGGGATCCCCAGAATTATTACAATCTTAAAAAGAAAGGTATCGCACTCCCCCTTAACTTCTCCGTGGCACTGCCGCCGAGGTTAACGAGCGATGTTAATGCACGGTGCACTTGTGTTGAGCGTATTTGCTGCCACTTAAGCTTTAAAAAAAAAATGCACCAATAATATTACGTTTTTAAATTTTCTTTGCTTTTAAATTTTGTCATAAAGACTTACTAGTGAGTAACATGGAGCAAACGGGCAAGGGTGACTACGCAGACACGTTACTATATAAAGGACTACCAATGTGCCATTAGCAGTCCCTTATAAAGAATTATGTAATAATTAACTTGTAGTAAAATAATTTCTTTCGACATTGCAAACAGAGACTTCTTTTTCGTTTATTTGTGTGTTTTTAAAGGTCATCGACATCTACGCTTTAAATATTTGTGTTGTATTTCAATAGTAATCGATGTTTGCATTTCCTAAACCTCATAATTGCAAATTCAAACCGCTACGTAAGCGGAATCGAACTCGTGACCTATGACGTACTGACAATGCAAGTTGGCGTCAGATTTCCTTGAGCCGTGCCTCGCCTTTTTTATGACTTATGTAGGTCTGAGTGGCAAGCATTTGCTAGGTATTTCCTGCCTGGCACAATACCACTGACGAAGGCATCACTCACGAAACAGCCGTGACATGTAGATCTTAAAGGAAAAATCTTTGAGAAGTAAATACTAATACAAAGGCCGGCAGCGCATCTGCGATCTATTTGGTAGCACATTTGGTCTTTAGAAATAAGTATGATCCCACTTAGATGAGGAAATTCCGGTTTTAGGATTTTTGAACATCGATGTGGTTTTTATCTATTGTGCCAAAAAAAGTCGCTTAGAATAAAAGTTAACTGACTTTTGACACAGAAAGACACAGAAAAATTGCTGACACGCATCGTCTCAGAGTCTCCCCACCGAAAGTCACGCCATGTTAAAATTGCTGATAAAATCACCAGTAGGTTGAAGTAACTAATTGGGACCGGCGAATCGACAAAATATTCTGCTGATTGCAAATTCAGTAATATTTTATCGTAATAGCTGATACCTACAAATTAATTGGCGCGGTTTAATTAATTTGTTACATTATTATAGATAAATTTATTTATATATAATCTGTTACATACAGATACATTATTAAAACTAAGGTCAATTTTCAATAAGCACAAAATTTTCATGTGTGGCACAATGAAAATTGTGAAAATAAATGTTTTCGGGATAAAAAGTACTTCGTACATGTATGTATGTCATTTATCTTCCATTGGAAAATCGAAGAAGATTATAATTTATCTCTATATATACATATAAAAATCAATCGTTGTTCTAAAGTCAGAAAC
This sequence comes from Charaxes varanes, assembly GCA_024363005.1. NCBI lineage: Eukaryota > Metazoa > Arthropoda > Insecta > Lepidoptera > Nymphalidae > Charaxes > Charaxes varanes. The sequence continues at coordinate 5,755,341 of JANCMC010043217.1, forward strand.
GGCGGAAGCATTTTGAAATCTGTTTGTTGTGTTCTTTCCCTCATTTCAGGGAAGGTTTCAAAGAAAATAAAGAAAGGAAAAGTCAAGATATTATTTAAAATACTAAAAAATGCAAATTTATTGTGGAATAAAATATGTTCGTTGTAGACCTTTTCACTGACGTGTAATTTAAAATTAGATTTTGGTACCTCCTACGTAAATTGTTGTAACCCCAAATTCCCAACTCAACAGTAGAGCCTTACAACTATGGAAATTGAAATAAAATCATTATTATATAACACATTTGTGTATACAATTATATATTCAATAATGACGATTATATTATTGTATACAATAATGTATTAAAAAGTGACTTATATTACAATTTAGTTGTTTGTAATGCTCTATTACTAAGCTGGAAATTTGGGGTTACAACAACTTACGTGGGAAGTATCGATTTCATAAAACTTGCTGTTTGTGTCACATTTTATGGAATAGACGGAGATTGTAGATGGAGACAGAGAACGGAGATTGGAGATGGAGAAGGAGATTGGAGACTGGCTAATAGTGGACGACCCAAAATTCGGGAAAGACAACGTCTGTCGGGTACACTAGTAAAAAAGTTATAAATACATATAATATTCTCAAAAGTACTGCCAAAAATTGTCTTTACCCAACATTACGTCATAAAATTTGAATACTCAATTTATACACGCAATATCCGACATACATTGTCAATTGACATGAGGTGATACGTAAAACGGTTCAACTTTAGCCTTGAACTGGTTACATACGTCAAACGGTCATTGACACGGTTATTTTAATTTAGGGCTGCCAAATTTTTACGAAGTTATATCTGCATCGATGCCTACCATCAGGTTTTATTGTCGTCAAATACATGCAGTATTATTTTAAAAAAGCTAAACTTTTTAGTAAAATAATTAAATCGAAATATTTTTATGAGATATGCCTAACGTTCCTCTTTCCAATCCAATCATTTTTTTTTAAATTATTTTAGGACTGACCACAACGAAAGGGGTGCGGGATTTGAACTTAGCACCTTGAGTATTCTGGTCCATTCTTCTATCATAGAGCTATAGATTCTTTAAATATTTGCACATTATTTATGTTTTATATATTTTTTTAAATCTATCGATAAGAAATACTCCTTACGAAAATCTAATCTTGTTTACTTTGGTGAAGTAACGCCCAACTGCATCAACGGTTAGTGAAAGTTAAATGCATGTGACGGCCCTAAAATCAAACACCTTGTAGGTCTCATTTTAAGGCAAAGGCCGTCAGCTAATAGGCGCATGGCTCTTATCACGTATACCAGGTTACGCCCCAATAGTATACGAGGCGTAGCCAGTCTACTTTCATCTCTGTCATTCTGTTAACGAAACGAAATGGATATCAGCCGTGGCCTGTCTGGATTTTACTTCTTACAGAACGCGTAATGTTTGATTTTACTCCCATAAACTTTCATAGCCCGGTCTTAAATATATAAATAAATTCTAGTGCACCTAAACTATTGACTTTATGAGAAAAAAAGATAGATAAACTGTAGTTAATTGTCTCTAGTTTCAATATGTATATAACTTTTAAGCCTGATATGGTTCGGAAAAGAGATATTGTTAAAAAACTGCTTTTAGGCGATATTTTTCCAATAGAGTGACTACTGACCATCGACAACTGCAACACCAGAGGGGTTGCCGGCCTTTGAGGAATGAGCATGCTCTTTTCTTAAAAGTACCTAAGTCGCATTGTTGTTGTAAAAACTTTTATAAAAAGTCTAAAGACGCTAGATTCTGCTAACTGATAAAAAATTAGGCACCTTTCGCCAGGGCCCTCCCCTGGCAGGAGAAAGAATGTTAATGTATACTCATAGGAAAAGTTCGGTTCGTACTTTCCAAGCTCTAAATTTATTAAATTACTAAGCAAAATGGCTAAAAGGAAAGTCATATTAGAAATGGTTAAGTGAAGCAACAAAAAAAATATAAAGCACTTATAAAGAAGTCTACTTTAAAAAACGTTAAGCATACTTTGAATTCACTTAACATCAGGTGAAATCGCTGACGATACGAAATACGAAAAGTTATAACTTAAAATTATGGGGTAGTGCAGACTATCGACTTTTTGTAGTGGCCTAACATTTTATGCGACTACCTGCGTCTAATCACGTTTCAAAATCGTGTTTTTTTTTTAAAGTTTTCTTTTAATTTCGATCTGTGACTCGATAAGCATTTTATGATACTATAATTTCCAAGGGTGCAAAAAACTGTGCAGTTTCTTATCCATAATAATAGTGGTAACTTTTGAAAAGGTAGCGATACAGATTTCTTATATATATACATAAAATGCTAAATTTTCACATGCAAATATATACAATAAATCATTTTATTTCATATGCAGCGTTCAGTGCCTGCATACAGTTACCAAAATGACAATATCACAGCGATGATTTTTTGGCCTAAAGTGCTTTTCTAAATAGAACTCAAATTTTATCTTGTTAGGTGATTTCACGAATGACGAGACATGCACTCTGACAGAATGGACGAGTGTAAGTTTGCTTTAAATTCATATTTTTCCTTCCAGTAGTCAATTACTAATGGAATGTTTTCATAAATAACGATTTTTTTTATATATTGTTGTTCATGAGCAGTTGTAAAACAACAAAAAATATGAAATTTTGATTAGAAAACTTTCGACACAGAGACTGAGGCCGACTCACTGCTGCCATAAAGTCTCAAGTCTGCGCAAACCTTACGTACATACAGTGATATGTCGAATAAGCAATAAAACATTAACACCAGCCAAATCCACACAGAACCGGATTGAACCCGTGATATGACCTCGATTACATTTCTTTTGATTACATGCTAACTTCAGTACGCTCATCTGTTACTAGCTTACTCTCGCGGCTTCGTCTGTGCTGCCTATTTCAACTTAAATTGTAAAAGTAAACAGACATACGGCGTACCGAAGTTACCACCGAAGCTACCAACGCATGCAAATAGAAGAGAATAGAATAAAAAAGAAAAACTTAATATATACTTATACCTCACACCCATAACAATAGAGAGCTCTATACATATAAACATGTACATTTGTATAAACTATTAGTTCTTCTACCTAGCGTTAGTCAAATTGCAGAGGATGTTGCTGTGAGGCGAGTTAAGATGGCCAACTGCCGTCTGACGTCATCCCCGGAACCCCCAAAATCTTTACAATGTCGCGACTAATATCGTTCAAGGTGATTCTTCGGGGCCCACTGTTTTACGTGCCATCCGAATCATGGATATTTGAAAACCAGTGTTAAAACTGGTTACCCATCTGTTACCGGGTCGCGGTATGATCTGCTTAACTTAGCGTTCAAATTCCAGCCGCTAATAAACTACGACCTCCTCTATGTATTAATATATCTTATGGTTGCTGGCAAAGTTGATGGCAGACGTTCAGAGGTTGTAGCCCAATACGACGGGGGGAAGAAATGAAAATGTAGATGTGAGAAGAGGCTAATACAGCTTCTTTTTGTTTTGTCATGTTTTATATTTCGATTATACAAAACGCCAAAACGATTCGATGACTTATAAGCAATACACTATTTCGCCTTTAAAGTGGTAACTTAAGCAAGCAGAAAGGATGACTTTAACAACAGCTAAAGCAACATTTGACATATGTTATGACAAATAAATTTTTGGCATATATGTCAAAAATTTATATATCTATGAATATGTGAGAATATCACTCGATAACCTTCCGAGCGACTAACCATAAACTGCGAAAAGAATTTAAAAAAATATGTGAATTTTCATTTACAAATAAAGATTACCTTATCTTTACATCCAGATAAGATCCATTAGAAGATAATTACTTGGCCTGTACTTAAAATAAAAAGTATAAACTCTTAGTATACTATTCCATTCCTGAATTAGTTGCCTTACCCATATTATTCAGCGTAATACTAATATGTATAGGATATCGTAATAATAGACAAAAAGTATTCTAGGCTAAAATATAAAGGATAAAATTCTTTTGAAAAAAATATACATATATTTGACCATAGACTGTCTATAATCTCTTTGAAAAAAATAATAATGCGTAACTCGCCGAGTAATTCTAAAGTAAAAGTAAAAATCACAGTTGTTAGTAAAAGTTACTGTACATGTGAAAGTTTCTTGACAAACTGATTTCATTAAACAGAAATACTAAAATCAGTTCGGAAGGAGCTAAAATATTTCGCAATCGAGTTAAAAAGGAAGATTAAACCAACTGTAGAACCTTTTTTATTTTTTATTTTAGGGGCAAATGAGCAGGCGGTAAGTGACTACCACTCCCATGCATATCTGCACCACCAGAAGGCACGTAAATATATTACCGACCTTTAAATACGAGTTTAGCTCACCGGGCACTCGTATAAGCCAAACGACAAGCAACAACAATACCATCATTTGACGTGACAGCATTGTGGCCACTTCACACCTATCTTATATGACAAAGAGACACAGATGCCTGGACGCGTCGGCACATTTTGGCTGCAGACCAAAAGGACTGCAAGCGTGACGCTACCTCTAAAACCTTTTCCTGGTTTCCGCTCATAAAAGTAAACGTGCAAAATTTCAACTGTAATAAGTTACGTAAAAATATACCTTACTGAAAGATCATAGATCGCAAATTTACATGACAAAAGACTTACCTTTTTTCCACACTCCCCAGAAGACCCGTTTAGAACAGTTCCTTACAATATTACTTTATAGCGAAATACAAATATGTATATTGTATTCGGGAGACATTTAACATTTTGTTTTAAAGTAAATTTTTAATAAAAAGAAACGCCACACGTTGACGTCACCGATGTCACGAAAGGCGCGAAAGTACACAACGAAAAAAAAGTAAAAGGAGGCGGCAAGTTTGAAAATCGAACGCGGGAAGCCGGGAACGAAAATAGTGACGCGTACACTCAAAAAGCACCCGATATCGATAAAATGATTTCGACAAGTATATATACGTCTCCTATTCGCGACTGCGCAGTGCCGAATGCCGCGTCTTGGACTGGCTCGGTGTGGACTTATCAGTGGTTTTATGGCTTTATAAAAGAGTAATACTGTCGATATTTTATTGTCAGTAGTGCAGCACGGCTGTAAGGCGTATCGATTTAACATTATTCGGCATTATGGGAATCCGATTGCAGTCGATTTATTGTTTATGATATATGATATTATTGTAAGCCCTTATTACATTCCCCGGTGCTCGTGTGACGCAGTTACAATCATAGTTGCAAATTGCAATTAATGTTTTTTGCAGATGTCAGCGTCGGCGTATGCATAAATTTAAAGATCTGTGCCTTTTGCATTCATCGAAATATTGAATTTCGATCAATGCGAATGCTGACTGTTCGTTATATAAGTATGTATTGTATTTAATTCCAAGTTGTGCACGGTCATGCAAATTTTATAGATTCTTTCTTGAAAAATTATACATCTTATAATAAGAAGTTTTAATACTTTAATTATTTATTAACACGTAAATTTTATGTTAACAATCAATTTAACAGATTATAACTGATTTACTCGCATTTAATATATTATATATTGGTCAATTTCGAAATACTTATTGTGATATATTAATACATATGTATGACTAATCTTATAGATCAAAATTTAATTTTATTACGAGCAAACTTCGAGTCGAATATGTAGAGACACATAGACACACCTAATCGAAACAAAAGTTTTAGTGCTTATATATATATATATAAGTCGTCATAGATAGAAGTCTTAAAAAATCTATGGCATACATATAAAATGCGGATTTTTTTATGATAAAAAAAGCTCTGTAAAGATATTGAAATTTTAAGAATAATAGCTGTCCGCCCCGCCTCTCAAGGGTGTTTACATTATCGAAGTTTTCGTGCGGACCCCTAACTTTTTAAAATATTCTATCGCATGTGTTCATCAGTAATAATGTAGGATTTTAATCGTGGAAGAATTTTCAAAATCGGTCCAGTAGTTTCAGAGCCTATTGAACAAACAATCTGTCATATCTTTCCTCATTATAATATAAGTATAGGTTGCTAAACTGGGTTGTATTCTAAGCTTTTGTTTTTAAGTTACTAAATTCTTTGATCACAATTTCGTAAGAATAATATAAAAACAATAAAAAAATATATATGCAGATTCTTGTAACATTGTGAAGAGTTTGTTACAAGACAAAATTTGAATAGATTTGAATAAAGATCAGTTTGAGTTAGAATTTTCAAAAAATATGCTTCTATCGTATTATATATATTCTTCTTATACTACTGAATAGGTACTCCTACTTGGTTCAACTTGCAATTTCGCTTCGTTGTTCTCTTCAACTTACAAAGAAACTTTCAACACCTAATTGATCCCCTTCAGATTTCATTTTCGCGACAAAAAGTAGTCTATGTCCTTATCCAAGGTCCAGTCTATCTATGTACCGAACATAATTAAAACGGGTTCAGCGGTTAAGGCGTTAAAGCAGACAGAGTTAATTTCACATTAATAATAGTAAGGAAATAAGGAATATTATTAACTAACTAATTCCCGCAACTTCATACGCTTGAAATAAAATTTGAGAAAACCTCCTTAATCTGTCCCCATCGAAAAATCTGCCCTTAACGTCAAATTTCATTTTTGTACGTCCCGTGGTTTTCGACATTTCGTGATTGTCGCCTTTCGCTTTTATACACATACATGGGAAGTTTTAAACTATAATGGGCTATTACCCATATACCCATTATAGTCCAAAACTTCACATCTTTCTTCTTTTTTTGTCTTTATATGGGTGGCTATGTTGGGACCTACGAAATATAATATTATTGTTCCCCTCCCACTACGCATAATACTTCCATTAAAATGGGTGCGGCAAAAGCACAGCAGGGGTCAAAGTTGACCCAAGAGCTGTGTGAATATCAACCTTATGAAGTAGGTATATTTATATATCTTACGGCCGTACTGTCGGATTAAATAAGGTTCAAAATTTTTCAAGAGGTTCTAAAAAAACTCTAGATATGAAAACATTGTTTAGAAAAAATAAAAAAAAATTGTTGGTTTAAATAAGGTTCGAAATTTTTCAAGTGATTCAAAAAAAAACTCCAGATATGAAAACATTCTTTAGGAAAGAAAAAATAACTTGAAAATTTCTAAATTAATGGACTCAATGGAGTTTGAAATGTCAAATATTAGTTCTTTTTCCTAAGTGATATTAATGTTTAATTTTTTCAATATAAAACTGACAAAAATGCGACGTTCACAAATTAAATGAAGTTTTATCGTTTAAGCTTCTTACACGATTAAGAGAAAAGATGCATAATGAACTTTAGTAGCTTTAGCTATAAAATATATGAAGGCATAAAATAAAAATTTAGGTAAAAATTGACACAATATATCTTCAGTTTTATGCGTCGCGTCACCTTTTATGGAAATTAATTATTTGTGTGAATCGTCTAATGTGGTTTTTATAAATGAATTATAAATCAAAAGGTAATAAGGTATTTTATATGCTCGATATAACAGATTCTAACGATAATGTTTGCGATGGATTGTGTCGATAAGCATTGTATAGCAGAGGTTGATATTGATTATGCTGTTCGCACATAGATGTTGCGACGCTATTTAAGTGTTATAAACTATCAGCGAACCTTGTGTCTATGTTGTAATAGTTTAATAACAACAGTATACTAAATATATACAGGATAAATATACAAAAATGGATATATACAGGACTACATGACACACGGACGTCTGTTTCTAAGGGGAAGATAATCTATTTAATTATAGCTCATGCAATTTTTATGTGCTCGAAACGGTTTTAAGACATTTTTCAATACATCATCGCGGATTGAATGAGTTGTCGCACGTACTTTTACTAGTTTTATTTCTATTTTTCGCCATTTTCAACTCGACGAGTACTTGCAGACTATAAAATACGTATAAAACTCATTCACCGACACTTCGCAGAAATCACTGACAAACGAAGTTGGTTGGATCAGCTAATAAAATAAATAAATTGAATGTCGGAAATTGATTAAATTTATTTATTCCATTTTAAATATCCGATAGACTTGATTGATATACTAGTTGATTCCAAATAATATTTTGAGAGAGAATTTTATTAACTTTTGACCGTCCCGATTCGCCTGAGTGATTTACTATTTAATGAGGAGTCTATTTGAAGGCTTTTTTTTTTGTTGTTTTTTTAGGGTCCCGTTTCTCGTTCCAAAGAAAAAAGAAACTCTAATATGATCACTTTGTTGTCCAACTGCCAAAACCATTTTTATCAGGAATGTGTAGAGCTATAAAGTTTGAATAAATACTAAATATTGAAATCTGTGGTCCGTTTTATGCTGTGAAAAAATCAACCTACTACGTGCGTGAAATACTAAACTATTTTGCTTTAATCCGCGAATGAATACGAGGGCAAAATCAGTGTAATGCTGCAACCCGAAAGCTACACCACCGAATCCGCCACCAAAGCACAGCACTACACTGATTTTCCGATGTGCCTCAACGCAAGTTTCGCTTCGACACCGAAGCGTCATCAGGAAATAGACTCTACAAAAGTTATTCGTAAAACATATTTTACGAATAACCTTTGTAGAGTCTATTTCCGGGATGTCATGAATTTCCGCAAAGTAACGCTTGATTTCTATCAATTAACCTACTAAGTGTTACGTACACTTAGAAGGTTGATTTTTTCACAGATCAAAAGAATGACCGTTTATGACACATTTTCGGTACATTTGCACCTATAGGGTACTTCTCATTGACCTATATAGAATCATGATATTTGTCACGAAGCTAAATCTTCTAGCACAAGTATAGAAATCCGAAAACCGTATTTTTTTTGTTATATCAGTGCCTGTTTGTCTATATGTCCATCCAGATCCTTTTTCTCAGAAACGCGTAGACGAATACCAAATAGTACGTACGTAGTCATGCTGTGCAAAAAATCGAATCCTTTAAGTATATGGAATCAAAAATATGACTATTTTAAAAGAGGATCAAAGTACATTTTAAAAGAGGATCAAAACCTGTAGACTAATTTCTGTTTGACTTTATAAAACTAAATAAAATCTTACGAAAAGTATAAATTTTTAAATAACCCGGTAAACACTTGCCTTGTTTATTTTTCAATACAAAGGGTGCCATATTCAAAAGGACTTCTAAAAGCTATTTTGCGTCATCAAAAAATTTAAATATATTAACTTAAATATAAATGACACGGAAACGTTCGGTCAGAGACCAAGAACCAGTTAAAAAGTCTTTGACTACTCTTATAAAATAATGGGTTACAATAATGTTTACGATAGCGGTCTTCGCTGTAATCAACTTAATTTCGCTAAGAACAAATAAATCGACTTCCTCGGTACTAAAAATACAAAAGACTTAATAATTTCAAATATTACAGTCCTTTGTTTAATTTGGACAGTAAAGACTGTCTGAAATGTCAATATTGTATACCTTTTATGTTTCCGTTTTGAGAATACTTACTTATTTCAGTAAATTGTTTAATTTTTTTGACAATGTTGCCACAGAAAAAAACATCGTTTCTTTATTGCCGTTTTATGAAACGGTTTATTTAATGAAGTATCCTACTTTAAGGGTATTATACATTTATAATATTGAATGCCGTTTTTATTTGATTTCTTGATTAACAACTATACTGTTTATTCTATAATGAATCCGGCAAACTTTTTCCGAATAAATATCCGACCCGAAAATTACCTTCAACAAATAAAAAGACGATAAAAATGTTTGTACAGTCAGTAGTGTGGTCAAAACTACGTTAGCCCTTATTCTCATGAGAGCTTCTTAACGTGCGTTAAATAAGCGTTCAAATAGAACATACGGAATACCAAATTTAAATTCACACGGCAGCGTTTTTATAACGCGACGCTTTATTATCCAGGAATATACAATTTAACGACGAGATTTAACGCAGCGCTTTTTAAACTCTCGTACGAATGGGGGCTTAATGCTAACTAAGTCAACGTTGCAAACAGACTCTTCAAGGCACTCTCGCATTCGCTGGGGCACCAACATAACACTCGTGCATTAATGAGTCACTTTCCGCTCTGCGCAATAATATACCTCCTTAGCCCTGCCTCACCCTCCCTTCCCTACTTCCTCCATTCCCCTGTGACGGGACAGTGAGAATTGCGCACCAGGCTGCGCAATGACTTGCTCGTGTGCACACACGCACACACCTACACAGTATACGGCATTTTGTTACGTGACGATTTCTGCGAAATCTCATTACCCGTAATAGTTGTGATCGTTAGGAAACTTACGTTTTAATAATTTTGCATACAACAACTAGGCACATCTTTATACTCGTGCATAGAAGTATTACACATATTTCTATGTACTCGTATATATATAAAAATCAATCGTTGTTTATTAGACTCGCTAAAACCCGAAAATCGCTGGACGGATTTAATTTCTGTTTGTTTTGTTAAATTCTAGTTATTTAAGAGGAGAGTTTTTAAAAAAGGAAAGTTAGCGTTGAAAAATTATTAAAAAAATACAAAAACTGCAAATTTGTTCGATACTTCAAATAGTTGACGTTTGTACTACCTTCTGACTGACGGGCCATGGCAATTTTTTATTTTTCCTAATAAACTCAGCCACTGTCACTTTTTATGGAATAGACATAAAGGAGATTGATTAATTGGCTAATAGGAGGCTAGCTGAAAACCGGACAAGAGAACGTCTGTCGTATTCGCTAGTTAAAATATAAAAAAATATCATTTCGTTCAGCCTTCAAATAAAACAAACCGCATCTTAATCGTTCCATTCATTAAGTAGCCGTGATGCCACGACAGGCACACATACACATCATCCCTTCTCTATAACACTATTCATTTTGCATCGAGGGTTAACAATAACTAGTTTTAGATACACATTTTTTAAAACGTGTTCGATTAACGGAAGCTACTATCGTCTTACATAATATTAATTCATATTGACTGTATTCTTTTTTTCATTCAAAACAGATACGTACTGCAAATTTGATCAAACGAAATCAAGTTCGAGTCTCGATATTCGATTCTCCGCTAAGTATTTGTGTATAAAAAGAACATTGCATATTTTGCCGCGCGTCGTGGGTAGCGGTACGCGTAAATTTTGTTCTCGATCGTGAATTATTGTTATTTAGAAATACAAATTTCATAGCAAGATAGAAAAGGTAGTGCTTATAAATTATAGTGTCAAAGGATTCAAGGATAATTATGGCAGAACAAAACGGCAACGCGAAAAAGAAATTAAATATTGCTATCGTTGGAGGAGGTCTGGTAAGATTTATGTATCATCAAACTCAGTGCATTTTCTAATAAAAAATTCTAGACGTTTGTTACGAGTTTTGTGACCTATATTGTTGTCGAGCAATTCAGAAGATTTTTTTATAAAGTGTTATATTAATCATTTCTAGGATTTTATTACCTACGTAAAATTATTAACTGCTTAAATTGCTAAAAAATCTTAAATTAGAGAATGAATTACCTACGTTTTTTACTTAAGAAATATTAGTACAAGTCGATGAAAATTACATTTTGCAAACTTTTATTTAAGTCTGACATTTTAAATTTCAGTAAATGTATTGTGTAGCAGTCGTTTTTGTGACAGTTAGAAATCTACCCGCTTGAATGCTTTTTGTTTTCAATTATTATAGTAAAGTATAAAATAATCATTGATATATTTTGAATTTTTTTGCTTTTTCAAAAATCGTGTTACCGTTTTTAATATAATTTATATGGGACCACCACTGAAGTATGGTCTATCAAATAAAAAAAGAATCATCAAAATTCATACAAATACAAAAAAAAAACAGAATCATATTGTTCACCTGATTTGAAATTAAATATGAACCTAGGTATTTGATATGTTATTTTTTAGTGAAAACCTTAGGTAAAGATGAAAGTGATTGTGGTCAATATTTTACGTATTTTTGCACAATTTGTGGTTACTACTTGAGGTCCTATGTTTTTGATTCGACTGATGATAGATTTACTCCTGATTGGTATCTTCGTGAACTTAATGACACATATCAATTCCCTCAGCAGTATTTACTTACAAAGTTATTAAAAAATACTTTAAAGACCTATTTCTATATATGGGTCAACAGTTTGTAACTAAGCATATTTAAAAAGACAATATAATAGTTACTTTGCGAAAATCCATGACATGCATGAAATACTAAACTATTTTGCTTAAATTCGCGAATAGACTCTACAAAGGTTATTCGTAAAGGTTTATTAATTATCACTTTATGAACGATGACTAAAGCTAAAAGCTAGCTAGTTAACAAAAAAACTGATGGCAATTAAGCAAAAAATGTTTTTTAAAAAGCCTTCTTAAACTTTGTCCATTTAGGTAAGGGGACATCCATAACACTAAGTCACATGAATTTCGAAAACGGCTGGACGAAATAAATTTTGTTTTATTTAATTCTCATACCAGTAAAGGTTTAAAAGTAAATAAGAAAAGGAGAAGTTGAAAGATTATTTTAAAAATACTAAAAAAAATCAGATTTGTCATTTGAAAGCTTATTCGTGTTTATGAAGACGGTACACGTCTTCATAGGCATGAATACAGCAAAGATGGTGTAATAGAATCATAAGTAAACGCATACGAATGAAACTGAGAATTTACTTTAATGCTTTTACAAATAGATGAAATTAATTCATGCAGACTGAAAATTAATAGTTTTGATGCGTTTAGTTTTGACTATATTTTGACATAAACAGTGACTACATTTATTTCAAAAACTATTTTGTCTGCCTTTCAAAGTAATTGCTTACGTTCATCCGCCCCAAATGAATTCTAAAAGTAAATTAATTTAGACATTTTGACATAAGACTGAGTCGCGTATATGTATTTGTATTTCAATGGCAACACGGACCTATCGATTTGTGGAATACACGTGTTTTGTGCCGCTTTGGGCGTAGCGAGTGCGGTGAGGTAACAACAGCGAAAGCTGGTTTGTGGCTTGTAATCGCCTGGACGGAGCTTTATCTACGTGCTTTGGGTAACCATTAACCGATACCGGGTTCCTCCAGAATCCATTTGCTTAAGTTTTACTTATGTTGTTTCAGGAAACTTACTTACTTACAGTTTACTAACATTCTTGGAATTAGTTTAATTTCTGGTGTCTCTGCTGCATTTAATACCACTTGAATATCTCCAGTGACTATTTTTTTTTTAATTCTGGGTGACTTTTGTCTGCAAAGCACAGGCTTGCACGGTTACCGCCAAAAAGTTCGTGTATCAAGGCACCACGTTTCCAAAACCTTCTTTTTACATTATATTATTTATATTATATTCTATTATGTATTTTATTTATTTATGTACTTAATATAGAGCATACAGCTTTAAAATATCGCTTAAGTACAATTTTCCTTACATAAGCCAAACAAGTTTTAACTATTAATTATACAAAAGAAGTGAACTGAAATTGAAAGAAATATAGATTAAGATAGAGAAAAGTAAGATATTTTTCTTGTTTGATACCTATTATATGGGTATTAAGCCCATGTACCTTGTATATACTACAAAAATTACAAAATAAATAAATAAATTTACGAGTATATATATCATATTTTAGCGATTAGCGATGATGATGGTGATGATACGAAATCACCTAAAAAGAGCTAAACGTTGTTAATGTACTTTTAAATTAAACACTACATGGCAGAATTTGTGTTAATATTATAATAAGATTACAAAATATATAAAGTTCTTTCAAGTTTTCGTCAAAACATCCCGCGACCTTGTATTTGACCCTGTCTGTACACTTTTTAAGTAATTTTGCCTTTAGAAACAGGCATGTATATAGGTGTAATTTCGCTTAGGGCAAATTTTTGTCTTTGTGTCCTAAACTTTTATTGTATAAAGTTTTGATGAAACATTTTTTGTATTTTCAGGAATTCTTAACCTCAGTACGGTCCAAAAAGGTTAGTAATGTTATTAAATAGAAAAATGTCAAACATTATTTATAAAATTTTACATAAATGAACTTGTGGCCTTACATGTTTGATTCTTCAATAAGTTGTATATACATATGTTGCCGTTAAATTGTAAAAACTGTTAGATTGTAAACTTCCGAAGGATTGTGAATTGAATATACTGCTTACAATTTAATGTATTATGTTTCGGTAGATTATAAACTATCGAAGTGAATATGTTAAATTATATATTACTTATGTTACGTATACGTCATCTTACTTTTTCTTTGATTCAATATTCAGAAGTTTCTTCAGGATGTAAGTGAAAAACTAATAAAAACAAAAAAACCACGACTACTGTCTAAACCTTTCGTGGAATATAGTACATACAGCTGTATATAATACGGTAAATTGTAAGCAGTATATTCTGTTCACATACTTTGATTGCTTACAATCTCGCGATATAGATTCAATCTGATGGTTTTTACAATGTAACGGTGACATTCTGGCATTTATTCTTTAAAAGCCAACAACGCATTTACGAGTCTTCTGGTTGTGTAGACGTTGGTAGTCACTTAGGTGATGAACCGCTTGCTCGTTTGCCTCTTGTAATATAATATATTTTATTTATTTATTTAAATATAACATACAAATTTTATTAATTACGAAACGAAACGGCTTGAAGATAAATGAATAAAGTTAGGCGCGTGAACTGTTTCGCGTATTAATTGTTCGAAGGCCTTGCGAAATATTAATATCTCTTACCATGAAACCAGCTAAGAATTTCATTAACTTGTTCCATTCGAACTGGCATTGTCTATTGGATATTTTAATATTTAAATCTATATTAATAAAGCTGTAGAGTTTGTTGGTTTGCTTGAACACGCTAATCTCAGGAACTACTAATCCGATTTAAAAAATTATAATTAATTAAATTAATGTGTCATTGACACGGGTATAATTAAGATATAATTAAATACAACCAGTTAGCTATATATTAATAATTCATTCGCAAATGACTATAAATTTTTTGATGGGCCGTAACTCGGGCCATCAATATTTCATTAGCTTGTTCCATTCGAACTGACATTGTCTATTGGATATTTTAATATTTCAATCTATATTAATAAAGCTGGTGAGTTGGTTGGTTTGCTTGAACACGCCTATCTCAGGAACTACTGGTTAGATTTGAAAAATTCTTTCAGTCTTTGATAGCCCATTTATCGAGGAAGGATATGGGCTATATATCACTACGGTAAAACTGAATCTATTATTTTAGTTACCTAATTTACGTGAAGGAAGTCGCGGGCACAGCTGGTCACTGATATCCATATACGACAAGTTTTTCAGTATGCCTAGTATTTCTCCCAGTTCTTCCTTTTCCTATTAAGCTTTTGTTACTATAGCCCAGTGGAATCAGGAATAGATCAGAACACTTACAGAATTCCGTTTAACTTTTTTCCGCTGAATACGCGAGCAAAAGTTCTCTATGTTTAAAATATCTTTAAAATACGCCTATAACGTCTCAATCTCTCTTATATATTTTCGTATATCACCGAGTTGACTGATGAAATTAACCAACGATTTATAGATCAAAGGCGCCATGCCTAATTGTTGATTCTAAAAACGGCACTGCATTATCGAATTCGAGCATTCTTTTCGGGAGATCGAGAAATGTTAATCTTATACCAGAGTATAGTTTCAAATATTTGAACATTTGTTTGATTGATTTGCAGGACTATGAGCACACAAAGAGATACCTTACAGTGTTACAAACATTAAAATTGTAATAAAATCGTCATTATGTAACATATTTGTATATACAATTATATATTCAATAACGACGATTACAATATTGTAAACAATAATATATTAAAATGTGACTGTTATATTACAATTTAGTGGCTTGTAAAGCTCTACTGTAAAGCTGGGAATTTGGGGTAACAACTTACGTGGGAGGTGTCGAAAGTTTTAGCACATCTTCAAAGTCCAGTGCCACACACAGTGATCAAACAAGTGCTCAAATATTTGAAGCTGTAGCGTGGTTCCAGCTTTATGTACGGTCGGCAGCGCAGTGAGCGTGACACGCGTAGTTCGTTGACCCGCCACCGTGGGATTACATTATCACAGCGACTGTACCAGTGAGCGAATCGCTTCTTGGTATAGATACCAATTTGTAAATACGAAAATTATTTACAATTTATCATCGATCATTTTCGCAAGATTTTTTCTATAGATTCTTGAAAACTTTTTCTTTATTCTCCGCATGGCATAAATCTTTCGAACGGCTTATTAAAAAAGAAAATACAGATAAACAATTTCAAAAAACTAAGACTTTAAAAGAAGAAGAATTTGATATAGAGGAATTCCTTGTAGTTTTAAATTACTTTTAATCTTAAAATATATGAATCCACGGTAGTGTTTTAAAAATAAATATACCTTTTTTTCTATACAGACTCGATTAAAAAGCACAATTTCGATACATCGAATAAAAGGCAGAATCAAAAAAAAATGCCCGATTGTGTACCGAATATGCAATATATTATTATTAAACCGAATGTGCGTGCGTACTAATGTCTACTAACTTATCTCCTTCCATCCTGCCAAATTTCATCTTTATACGTCACGCAGTTTTTAAATTTCGTGATAGATAGGTGACCCTTCTATATATGTAAAAGCTTATGCTAGAATTGGATGTGATGGTTTAGAGTGGTGAAGCCATGAGGATAAATATCCTCCAAATTTCATCTTTTCTCAACGCGAGTGGTAGATACTAAGAGTTAAAAGGAGCAAACGACATAAGAATTGAGCTCCAGTACCTTTTCTTTTTTTTTTTTATGTTACAAGGGGGCAGACGAGCAGGCAGCAGGCACCGAAGTGCCTACCGACGCCCATGGACGTCTGCACGACCAGAAGGCCAGCAGATGCGTTGCCGGCCTTTAATGATGAGTTTAGGCCACCGGGAAGTCTCACAAACTGAACGAAACGCGACAACAATATCAACAATTGACGTGACAGCATAGCCGCCACTTCACGCCGATCTCATGTGAGAAAGAGGTACTGGTACCCAGACGCGCCGGACCAATTCGGCTACAAGCAACACCCAGACTCGAGGTGGGAATCGAACCCACAACCCCCGGAGCAGAAGGCAGGGTCACTGCCCACTGCGCCAACGGGCCAGCCATGAGATTAGAATAAGAAGTAACAACTGTCACAATAAATGTTAATTTGTATTTTTAGTGTTCCGTAGTACTACTGGGAACCCTTATAGATTCGTTCAGTCTGTCTGTTCGTCCGTCTGTCTGCCCTAACTAACTTCTAGATTTATGAATATATTTACATTATTTTTAGTTGAGTGATAGCTTATTTTTTTTTAACTGACTTCAAAAAAAAAGGAGGTAATATATTCGACGGGTGTGGTTTTTTTAAATATGTGAAATTGTGTTTTCAATAATGTATAAAGTTTATATAAATTGAAATTTTGTCTAATCTTTTTGTTGTATTATAAAGTGATTGTGGCTAAAAAAAATTTGTTTTAAAACTTTTTAATGTAAGTAGTAATAAAGTGTCGTGCGTTTTTTGTTTATTGATCTTATTTTTTGCATTTTATTAAATAAAACTGATGTGTAACATACCATTTTTGTTTAATTTCCTCTGCTATTTCTCAATGCAACAACGATTCTTTGTCATATCGTAGTAAAGCTATCAAATTAAAAAACCAGAAAAAAAAACAGGTTACGTAATATTTCTTCAAACAAACATTATATTTCCGGAACGAAAAATTTGCTCAATTAAGAATTTATTAACTTTATAACAAAAGCAAAAGGAAGACCCTTGCAAATTTTCCTAATACAATACGGGCTGAAAAATTACTTCGCATTTTATCGCTTACATTTCCATTACAGAACACAGATATCCTAAAGTTTACTACAGACGGCTAATTATCATTTTAATCAACTTTAGGAAGAACATCAATCCAATTGATGGGATCTACGTTCGCGGAGCAACGTTTTACGAACTTCTCAGGCAGTCAAACACAAAAGTAAAACGTAAATCAATTACTTACTTAATACTCCGCTTTATTACAAAGCACTCCGGAGACTTACAAAATTCATCGTAACGTGTAATTAATTATCCTCGGATACCTCTATTCCGTCATCATAAAACGCTTTCAGATTATGATATGAAACGTTGAAAGCCAATTCGGCTCGTAATAAATCCGAGATCCGTTAATTACCGCTCCTCCTTTAAAAGCAGACGTAATTGACTTCTTTGTTTTAGGCGCGAAGGGACTTCAAAAGGCATCCGCAGTTATTGAGTTAGCCATAATAATGGAATGTCTCCGCGCCTTAGCAACGTCGTATTGTAAACAAATTTCACTAGCGTAAATTGCTAAAGTAACTTTACTTGAATGTAAAACGCTTATAAAAATTCTAGAGCTCACCCAGTTCCCTCGTCTTTCGCTTATTTCATTAGGGGAGCTCAAAGGAAAATATGACAATTTCGTTAGGGGAATTAAAAGTTACCTGCTTTTAGATGAACGGCTTAACGAGAATAATTTTCTCTGCCTCGAGTCCAGAATTCATCATTAGGTGAGCCGCAAAGCGAAACTTTGAAAATAACATTTAAGTTTTAAAGTGATGCCTATTCCATTATTACCAGGTTCGTTTCGGATTCCTCGAGTTTGCTCAACTAAGGCGATAAAATAAATTGGGTCTATTCATAGGACTTGATAATTAGAACAGTTTGTAATTGCATTGGCGAAGCAACGACGGATGAGTCGGTTGAATACCGAAAAAATTAAATTGTCGTTTACAAAGTATAAGCAGTGTAAAATTCCGCGAGATGGCGATATCAAAAGTGATACTTAAAAGAACCAAATGACGTACTAGTTACGAAATGTGATACAAGATGGCGATACTATGCGCTACTACAGACTTAAATTTTGAAATTACCTATTTCGTAAATTGTTTTTTCCAAATTTCAAATTATGTATTTCTTTTTGTTATGCACGCACCAGACTATAACTTCAAATATTTTAACAGCTATTTGATCGCTGTATGTGGCGTGGATACATGCTCTAAGTTTGTATAAAGTCTTCGGACTCAGATAATATGATGTATATAGACCAAACACTAGTTTAGTCTATATACATCATTAACTATATATGGCGTATAACTGACCCGTTGGCGCAGATGACAGTGACCCTGCCTTCCGCTCCGAGGGTTGTAGGTTCGATTCCCGCCTCGAGTTTGGATGTATGTGTTTATATATTTCTACAAAAAAAAAGTATTTTTGTATAACAGACGTCTGTTGGCACACACAGGCATTAAATTGTCTACCTTAAGAACAGACGCCCAATGCAAAACGATTTATACACACATGTATACATTACTATGACGATGGTAAAAACATTGGCAATTAAAACATAATTTCGGTACCGTTCACAATGCTTTCCCATATGTCTTTCTCACGTAGATCAATTTTAGATTCGCAATACCCAAACTACAGTATGTCAAATTGATAAATAAACAGCGTTATACGTAATCCTTTCGAACGGTGACCGGCTGAGCGTGATCGATGGCGCGATTCGAATGAATGGATTCGAAAAACTTTGACACCGCGTACTGCGCTCGCTAAATGGATTTAAAAGAGTTGTTGAATTGCCAAAAATGTCACCGATGTTTTTGTATGATTGAAATTGATCAGTCTTTTTTTAAGGTACCTTTAATAAAGTAAGGATTTCGTAGCTCAATCAGTAGTTGGCATTTCAGTCGATTGATAAGTTAAGTAGCTGTTAACGCAGCTGAATGTTAGATTTATGGGATTCTAACACTCTTTTTCAAATATCTGACCTCCTCCGTTAAATACGAACAGTCTAAAATGAAAGTAAAAAATAACTCTATAATTTATTACTAGTTGTACCCGCGACTTTGTCCACTTAAAATTAGGAAAAAAATATATGTAATTGTAGCCTGATGATATATAACCTATAGCCTTCCTCGATAAATGGGCTATCTAACACTGAAAGAATTTTTCAAATAGGACCAGTAGTTCCTGAGATTAGCGCGTTCAAGCAAACAAACCGAACTCTTCAGCTTTATATATTAGTATAGATTATTTTGCAAGTAACCATCACAAAGTACCACCGCATTAAACTCCAATAAATTCAATTCACCAATTATTTCAATAAATGCGAATGGCAATATTGACACCGATTTATTAAACAATATCGCAATCAAGTTGCACTTTATCACTGTACGATTTTAATAAGACTAGAATTAATTTGGTTTGATTTTCGTTTCATCCGCGGCCCATTCATGTCTGCGTTTCATAAAACGTGTAATGAGTAAACCGTTGTACACATCGAGCTATTATTCGATGGACAAATAGAATTGTATCTAAAGAGAAATTTAGAAACAAGATATTACAAAATTACAGAAATATACGGAATAAAATTACGCACGTGAAAGCTTTAGATATTTCATTTATTTATTATTTTTGTACCAATTAATTAATTATACAGAGTTACTAGAAAACAGTTAACATTAGATAAACTTATCCCTGAAAGAGTCTTTCAGCTAACCTTTAAGTCTAGGAAAAATAGTGTTAAATATAAAGTGGGGCAGGCACTAAAGGCAAAAAAAAAGAATGATTTTACAATCATTAGTAAACAATTAACACATACAATTATATATATATAAATAAAAAAAAGTTTTATGTGAACGTAAACATACACTTTCTATATCTTATAAAAATATATAAAGCTGAAGAGTTTGTTCGTTTGTTTGAACGCGCGAATAATGCTGTAGGATAATTTATGTAGTAAATAGTAAATATCTCGACGTTCAGGTAAATCTACGTCTGCCGGATCCGCTAGCTACAATATAAAAAAAAACGCTTCTACGCTCCAGCCTAAGAAATCCAGTCGTGTATTTCCAAATTAAATACGTCTCGCTTTAACGGCCAAAAAACTCACATCTCAATCCCACAACACAAGGTTCGCGCGTAAGCATTACTAATTGGTTTAAATCAAATATGATTTATCCCTGCATTCATCATATTACAAACCACTTTAAGCTGGTCTATCGTTCCCTAAGAAATAACGAATTGCCGTTCGAAATCACGTGAGCTTTTTTTCGGTGCATAGATCCTGTTACACTGGTATCGGATCGTTACACAAATGGGCGGTTTTTTTTTTGTTTTCCCTTTGTGTGAAGGCCGCGTTGCGTCAAAATTGAAACGTCATAGAGAAATATTGAGGTGCTGATATAAATAAGTAATGGCGGGACGATGAAAGCTCGTAATCTCGTTCGTTATGTTCACTGCGCGTGCGCACACAGCGACGTTGACTGCCGTGGTAATGTGCCAACGATTAAAGTCACTAAGGGTTTTTAATTGGATTAATGCGTTCTACGGCTTATTAGCCAATGTGTTATGCC
This sequence comes from Charaxes varanes, assembly GCA_024363005.1. Lineage (NCBI taxonomy): Eukaryota > Metazoa > Arthropoda > Insecta > Lepidoptera > Nymphalidae > Charaxes > Charaxes varanes. Next base: position 5,776,728 of record JANCMC010043217.1, read on the forward strand.
GATTATCGTCCAATTTTTGAAAAAGCAAATGACAATGCAGTTCATATTGGTCCATGTGTGTTAAACGGAGACTTAATATGGTCACTGGAATTTTGTAAAGACAGATTTTCACCGAAAGCCAAAGAAATTGATAAAATTTTTTTAGATGTATAGAAAAAAGGTTCCTTATTAGAAAGAAAGTATAACATTTATTTGTTGTATATATTACAAACAGCTTAAGTATTAAAAACAATTAAAAAATAAAAAAAAGAATGAAATTAAACATAGTTAGCTGTCTGTGTCTTGACAAAAAAGTTATATTTTTGTAATAGTTTAGTTTGTGTATTTTACATGTTTTATGTGTACAATAAAGAAATCAATCAATCAATGTAATTGATTGATATTAGTCGTGAGATTGTGGGTATTTCGGGGATGACGTCAGATGGCAGTCGGTCATCTTAACTCGCCCCACAGCCAGATCCTCTGCAATTTAAGCGGACCCTGGTCACAGACCGGGTTAACGCTAGGAAGAGCGAAATTAAGAAACAACCACAGCAACTTAGCTGTAATTGCTAGTGAATATAACATTTGTTTATAATAGTATTAAATAAGGATTTTCTATTGAATAAAAAAAACATTAAATTACGCTCTGGATATAAACAATCATATAGATAACGTTATAAAAGATGGTCATATCTGTTTATTGTGTATAAACATAAAGAAGACATTTAAATTAAGTTGTACGTGGTTACAGGATTGTAAGTTGTAGCCTTTGTTATTCCATCATAGTGCTTTGCTAATTAACCAGGCGCCTGGTGGCCAGCGACAATCAATGTTCCTCGTTTAATTTCTCTTTTAGTACAGATTAATAATTTAAAAAAGAATTTACTGCAATAAAAAAGTACAATGTACAAGTTATTTTATGAGTCACATTTAGAACAGAAGATTTATGATAGCTGAATCATCAGCAGTTTGTGATTGATTACAAAGTGCACTCTTACTATAAGCATTTTTTTTTAATATATTACTTTTATATTCATAAGTAAGTTCTCTAGACTTTAGCTCGACTTGAAGTCGGTTTACCTCACCGAGACGCCATGGCGACGTTAACGGATACATAATCATGGTTATCTGCGTTTGCCAATGGAGTAGCCAGTAGCAGTCGGAGCTATGCTTCTAATTTGGCGACGTCGCCAAACCATCGGCAAGGGAGTTACCTGTCCTAAATTTTAATATGAATTGTTTGCATACGTAGCTGGCGGCATCGCCATGGCATCTCGGTGAGGTATGACTCTAAATGTTCCATTCCAAGAGCCTCAGAGAAAAAGACATTCAGTTTTATAGATTTATATATTACAATCGGACACATTATCTATTTACTGTTATAGGTAAAAAGAAATTGATTTAATTATATTAATAACCAATTAAAAACCAATAAGATGCAATCTGTGCTACTTAACTAAATACTATAATCACAAGTAAAACATTTAATCAAAACCAAGAAAAGAACTGAATAGTTTTTAAGTTTTATTTTAATACTTTTATAAGTAATGCGATTATATCTGAAGGTAAAACGTTACGAGGGACGACATATGTATGTAGGTCGCTCACCGTACGTAAAATTTTCCAAGCCATCGAGAATTTTAAACCAAGTTTTAAATTACTGTGGTCTCAGCCGTACATCATGTCAAAAGTACAAAACACAAAACTCAGTAACCCTATTGAGAAACAATTCAATAAAGTCACAAGATATCACTACTATTTATATTTATTAGTATTTTCAGGTAAGATACCAATTTTCTGGCACGTCCTGAATTTAATATTCCTTTCTCCGCATGTCGAATACCATTGTAACGCTTCTGATGGATGGAATTCGTCGAATACATGTCCGTGTGACGAACCAATGTGGGATAGAAGCACATTCACGGAGACAATACAGTCGAAATTTGGATTATACTGTGAAAGATTATGGCTGATTAGTTTCTCTCAAAGCATGTTATATGTGGGACTACTAGTTGGAGCATTGGTTTTTGGATTCCTATCTGATAAGTACGTTTTCATCTTCGATCCATTTAAATAATATTAATTTGTTAACATATACAGTATTCTCTATTTTAGTCAATATTGCATTTTCGTATAATCAATAACAGCATTAAACATTGATCCAGGATATCCGAATTTGGGGCCAACAGTGCTTTCAACATGGCATTTTTAGGTTTTATAATCTCTGTCTTTTTTCTTTGCTATATATCCACTATGTTGGTGGGGTCAGCCTTTTTACTTCTTGCTCTTCACTTCGTTCTATTTTGAAAATCATTTTCTGATAGTTAGGATATCCTCATGTTCTTTAGCAATGCATCTTTCCATCTTGTTTTGGTCCTGCCTCTAGGTCTTCGCCCAAGGATGGAAAGTTGTAATGCTAATTTGCCTACATGGTCAGGTGGCCTCCTTCTAATATTTTTATACTTGATACTCTCTATCTCTCTACTACCTAGCGTTATTCCGGGCAAAATACCAGGGTCCACTTAAATTGCAGAGGATTTTGGCTGTGAGGCGAGTTAAGATGACTGATTGCCATCTGACGTCATCCTCGGAACCCCCACGATCTCTACAACCTTACGACTAATATGGGGATTAATTTACTGAATTCAACGAACACTCAAGTAGGTATCGGGGGTTTTTTAAATTCCGCATTTGTTATATTAATCTCTACTAAACTAATCTATGTACAGATTTAATATTAAACACGATTAGTTGAATGGGAAACAAAATACTAGGCAAATGTGAAGAATTCGTAGTATTCAGTATCTGCTTATTTTTAAAAATAGACAATTAAAAAAAACAGGTACATAATGTTTTGTCATCGACAGTACATGTCACGCTGTTATAAGTAATAACGGCTTACAAAGGTAGGTTTAAGCTCGATACACCGTCCCCACATCTTAATAATTCAGTAACATTGACTTCCGATGTTCATTGTCAGTACTACGTTCAATTCGTTACGTACTCGCGCCATTTTCAGCAATAAAAAAAAAACCTTTGTGGGTAGGCATAATTAAAAAAAAAATGTATAAATTACGCTTCAAAAAAAAGGTTTATGCAAACCACACTTCGAAATAAACAAGCGTTTCAGATTAAAAATAAATATTTCCGCAAAAAAGGATTTTTTTGCGTAACAATGAACAAGGTTTTAAGCATTCTGCATATTGCGAAGAATTAAAATACAAAGATGGTATAACATATTTCAATTATCCACAGACAAATAAAAATATATTTTATTAATTTCCGGTGATATGTTTGAAAAATTAAGGATACTGTTTTATGTTTTTCTAACATTGTTGATACCTTATGTATTGCAAGAATACATTTCGGCTATTTTAATAAACAAAGTTAAGAACTGCAATAATTGTAGATCCTGCAGACAGTATTAAAACATGGAGTTGCATCTGTTTTTACTTATTTTACTAATAAACTTGGGATGTATGGCTTCCGAACTCAGTTTGAGATTTGGTAAGTTTAAGAGTGGGTATGTAAAATTTTTAAACGAGTACTCAAATCTCCCAGAAGGAGAAGATATTAGAAGATGTGGGAAGGCACACACCAAGGTGGAAAGTTTCGGCGAGGAATGAAAGGTGTGAGCGAAGGTCGAAATGCTCAACCACCGCAAAGGAAGATCTTCGTGTCCGGGTTAGTTGGAGTTACCCGGGGCGGCCGCGCCTCGCCGACAGTTGTTCGTCGGAAGGTCTACATATAGAAATAGTAAGTAGAAACTTCGCTAGCGTGAGTTGGTTTGTATGGAGATTTTTAGTGTTTGTACTGCGGTCGTCGTCATCCGTACAGCGCCATCTCGTTTGCTTTGGTGTAACCTTTTCCACTCGACATCATTGCCATCTTATTATGTAGCAACCGCTACAGCGCGTTCAAGCAAACCAACAAATAAACAAACAAACTCTTCAGCTTTATATATTAGTATAGATAATGGAAAAATCAATAATTGATTGATCAATTCACTAATTACTTCAAAGAATACACGCTTAGACAATGGTTAGATATAGGTAGTTTAAAGTCGTATTTAATTAAAATTCCACTTTATTCCATTCAAGCTTTTCTCAGGGTCAGCGCGACCGTTTTGTTTATCGTAAATCTTTTATAATACACACTTATAAGAAATTGTATAATCGTGTTTATGGCCTTAACAGCTGGATATTATCAGTGGGATTAAATTTAGGTCGGATATGTGCGTTATATGCGGAAGCGTACGTGCAAAAAACCGTGATGTAAACAACGAGGGCGAAAAGCGCTTGAAATGATCGCTCTTAAAACGTTTTAACTAACTTCAATCCATAAATAAAGCAGTGGAATCGTTTTTTTAATCCTTGAACAAGTAATATTTGTTTTATAAGGATTTCTTTAAACCATTCCAATACGAAGTTCAATTAAAAATTTTAAGGCGCAACAGAGGAATGCTTCAGTCATTAGTGGCGATATAGACTACACTGAATTTTATTTGGTATTGTTTCTCATATAAACGTATGAAAACCATTACAAAATACCAGAGGAAGTTGTTGTCTCGTCATCCAGGCCGGACATATTCCTTTATTGAAAGGCACTAAAGATAGTAGTACTTGTAGAGCTTACTGTTCCGTGGGAGTCCAACATCTCCAAAGACCATCTGATAAAAACGAACAAGTACTTTGACCTAACCAATGAGCTCACAAAAAACGGTTACAAAACCAGCTGACACGCGGTAGAGGTAGGAGCAAGGGGTATACTGGCAATATCCCTGTACAATCTACTAAGATACCTTTGTTTGTCAACAACTATCATAAGTTCATTATTAGAAAGGACATGTAAAGCCGCACTAGTAGAATCATTCCTTCTCCTGCCTGAAGAAGGAACACTGGCAGTTAAGGTGAGTGTTAGTGATCACTATAAAGAGCGAGCTGGTCAAATTATTTAACAAATATGTATACTAACTAATATAAGATTGTGTCAAAGGGTAGACATGACGACGGTAAAAATATTAATTGTCAAATATTACAATAACCTTGTACAAAGAATTGAAATTTTGTATATAGCTTTAAATGAATACATAGTATACAAATCTTTAGATTTGCGAATGTGGCCGTATTTCGACCACCAGACGATCTGTAGTGAAAAATAAATAACTAAAGACGTTGAATGAATTTGTAGAACGTTCTCATATTTTGGCAAATTGGATTTGCGTAATATGGCAAATATTTGTAATCGCTTAAACAGCTATTCAGTTCATATTTACATGGTCGGTCGCACGACGCCATACGAGACCAGTTTGGATACAGGTTCGGACCGGATTGACAACACCGGCTACTGAAGCCGAGAGTGGTTTCGCGTTTCCTATATTTGTATCAGTGGGACAGTATAATGATTTATTACCAGCAAAAACTGTGGGGTTATTACATCTTTTTTGTGTCAGGAAAAAAACATTGTCAGTTTGATTTGTAAACCTGTAAGTAACCTAGTTTCTGCATGTTTAGGTATTTGAGATCCTTGAAATCTGTTATATACTTAAGAACTGCATTTTGGACCTATTATAATTACAAAAAAAACACCACACATGAACTAATTTTGGATAAACAAAACAAAAATTATGTAGTTGTGCAGTTTTTGTCTTTAAGTACACAGTTGAAAAGGGGTGAAAACATAATGTTAAGGTATGCTTTGTTTCTTATGTGTTTGATAATGTGTGAGGGCAATAGTAAACGAAAGGATTCATATATACATATACATATAAGTAAATAATCACTGGACTAGTAACGTAGTTACTCCAGACATGTGGTTAGATCTTTAGTTCGCTTAGTACTTGTATTTTTTATCTTTCTTTCAGTAAATCTGATTCAAATATATTTTTAAAATAATAAATAAATAAAGTATTTTTAAAATAATACTGCCATTATCATTAAGCAGCATTCTTGCGTTGATTCAAAATTTTTTCAACTAAAATTCCACACAAAAAGTGGCAGTGTCTACATATTTTCCGCTAGGTAAAAATACCACACATTAATAACAAGTTTACTATAACAATATTTGAATTTGTTACTATTGTATTTTTTAGTAATTAAACAAAAAACAATAATGTGCATTAATGAATAATTTGGTTTATTAATGCATCTGTGTTTGTGTGTCAGTGTGGCCGCGTGTGTGCGTGACGCTGGATGTGTGCGTGCGGGAAAGTGTTCGTGACGCAACTCTGTGACGTAACACCGCGCCCGCGCCGACTACTATGCGAATATACATAGTTGTATAAATAGAATTATAGGTGACCGTCCTTCCATTTTTTAATATTGATAACGCATTAAAGAATTTTTAATATTAGGAGAGAATTAATTTGTTCACACGTTTTATTGTAAGTCAATTGACTACTTATGCTTTTTGCGCAAATATAAGCGAAAAGTTGGTAAAGTTTTATTTACACGCAGTACTTATATACAGAGATAAACGCACAAATGCATTCACGTACAAAGTTACACATTCAACGCAAATATCTATAAAGCATTAAAAATAAAACAGCAATTCCAATGATCGGAAAAAAAACTAGTTACTAACTTCTGTGCAAATAGAAACAAATGCCATATCGTAATTAATTAAAATAATTTACGCGCATATTTTTGTGAAGATTACGTCAATGTTATGGTCACGAGCGGGTCCCACGAGATGATTCGTCTATTCTTTTTGAATTCGGCAACCTTCTTTGACTATTGTTTGCAAGTTCAAGTTTAAATATTTACCATTCAACCGTGCTAACAAATAGCATAATGTAGGCATTAATACTTAATGTGACAATGCTACGATTAATAGGTTATTTAGAGACGTTATTACAAACGTTATTTATGTCATAACTACACATCCATTTCACAAATTAGCCTTACACAGCGAGACCGGTAGAGAGTATGTATCGGAACCCAAAATAAAATAGAGAATTAGAAACGACTTCTTGTTTAACAGCAAGCTGTTCAGCTACTATTACTTCCTTGACGATATTTATACCTGATTTAATATTAAATTATTTTATTTATATGAATTAGACTTGTTCCATATTCCGCCACCTCAGATAATAAATTCAATTCAAAGTATCTTAAAGTCAACAGACAATTCATTGTATTGAATAGGTTCAGTTTTAAGGAATTGATGTATATTTATTTGGTCCCGAAAAAACAAATTGGAAAACTGTAATGTTTTTCCGGATATGTTGATAAATAAATAAATATTAATCTGAAAGGTTTGTTTAGTGTTTGAAACTGATTTCAAAAGTATTTCCTTAAGCGTCCGGATGTTTGTGTGTGGATCTGGCACGATCACGTTCGAAATAGTCAACTCACTTTAATCTTTTTTCTTAGCTTCATAATTACGGTGCGCTGTTTCCTATTGAAAGTGGGTGTGTAATTCGACATCGTTTATTTATAACTAGCGGTTTCTTGAGACTTCGTCCGCATATAACTATTCTTTTGAGAGCCCTTAGACCTCCTTAACCTGACTTTATATCAAGAAATCTGTCCTTGGCTTGGCGAATGTATTCTAACTATAAACTACCTCCCTGCTAAAGTTCCTCCTTGTACGTCCCGCAGTTTTCAAGATTTCGTAATACATGACCTTTCGCTATGTATATAGATTAACGAAAAATTAAATTTCAGCTGGAATTTCACCTAGCGGAATAGTACGGTACTATTAGGTGTTGAGCTTCTCTTAAGAGATGGCGCTTGACGCCAATGGCGGCCTGCATAGCCGCCATGTATTATTTAGGAAATATGAAGCGTGCACTTTGGATTTTCCATACTAATTTATTTTATTCCCATTATTTCAGGGAAGGTATAAGAAAAAGGAAAATTAAAAGGATATTTTAAAAAGTCTAAAAATGCAAAGTTGGTCGCATCTTCAGAATACTTCCATTACTGGGCTGGACCTATCGCCTGCGGTACCATGTAAAATTATTATGTATTTCAAAAAACTCGAGATGGCTCGTTTGTTGAAATCCAGCCACAAATCGCTTTTTCCACACATATTGGGTATATATTGGATGACAATGCAATATTACGATTACATGAAGCTGATAAGATGCAGGAGATGGAAGGTGGCCATTCGCATACAACAACTCGCCAGAAGTTACACAGATGACGAAATGCTCATTCAACCATATATTTATTAACGATCAATCATCTTGAATATTGGAGTCTGTGTTGACGAGATCAAACGACGTATAGCGACTCCAAGATCATCAAAGGAAAAATTGCAAAAAAAAGTGTTGAAGGCTCGTAAGATAATCTGGCTACTAAGACCAAGCATGTCAGAACACTTGCTTCTCCATTTTCCTCTACGCCTCGGAAACCTGGACCCACCTAGCATGTGTGATCAGAAGGATAGACGCGCTTGAGATGTGGTGCTGTAGAAGGATAATAAGATTATCCTGGACCACATTTCGAGCTAAAACATCAATCATTAATGAATTCGGAATAAAGCTGTGTCTGCCCTCTCTTGTTCAATCTACTATATGAGCGTACTTCGGTCAGCTAAATAGACACAACGAAAACGTGTCCATTGAGCGCTTGGTAATCCAAGGGAGTGTGCAAGGTTCTAGGACTCGAGGTAGATCACCCATACGATGGATCGTTCAAGTGAAGACAGCTTTGGACGTTCTTCGCATAAGTGCGCGAGAAGTGCAAATAATAGGTATACATAATAGAGAAGAGCAAGTAATAGGATGCAGTTGAGGCGCATAGGCCACGACCAGTCTGCCAAGACTGACACGACTAAGAAGAAATAGTGTCTACATTTTACTACAAGATAGTGTCCAAACGAAGTCATATATAAATTATATTTGTATATGTACTGTTTTAATAAATATTCAAAACGTATAAAAATACAACTTTGGTAATTCCAAATGAATAGAGCATTAGAAGCGGAACTGTCTGTTTGACTAGACTGCGATTTCAAATGGCGTGCATTTGACACTCATTGATCGATCCAAGTAAATATGGTCATATTAGACTTGACTTCTTATTCGACGATAGTCGTTGAAGCATTAACTACGTAACTAATTACGTTTATATTGCTTTTAGACATTATCTACTTTATAATATATTTATATTCTTTTATCGATAAGAACGTAAATATGGCCGAATCCTACTTGTCTTGATTCTTGCTTGTTTATACGTTAAGTTTTGTTTACGCTTAATTATTTCGCAACTTTAAAGATTTTTTAAAAAATACAACCCATTACAGCCTCATTAATATTACCCAAAATTCTATCATAAAGCAATGTTCTGTTATTCACTACGTACAAACAGGTATCTTAAATATGACTTTTTTGGAATTATTTAAATCTACACATAAAAACAGTCATTTGTAAGTTTTTTACAGAATATGTAAAAATGTTTAAATTACTTTATTACATAGTGAACTCCCTGAATTTGATAAGTATAAATTTTTACAGTATAGGATAGTACTTTTTTGTATTTATTTGGGTTTCTTGAAAACCTGTTTTTGACAAGTCATTTTGTACATAGGGACCAATGGTATATTAATTGTCAAATACAACAATGTCATTGGACAAACAATTAAAATTTTGTTTATACTTTTAAATAAGCATATGATACGCAAATCTAAAGATTTTTGGCCGAATTTTGACCAGACGG
>JANCMC010043217.1:5786474-5863814 GCA_024363005.1 Charaxes varanes
TAAAATTTTGTTTATACTTTTAAATAAGCATATGATACGCAAATCTAAAGATTTTTGGCCGAATTTTGACCAGACGGCTATATCTTGTATGACTCCATTCACAATTTTCATAGTTAGTACATTTGTCTAGCATATCTGAGTTAAATAGGGAGTAACAAAAAAAGAATCATTTATATCCATATAGATAGGCTTATATAATAAGATCCGTTATACGTCGTCTTACCCGAATTTTGGCTTGTTTGCTATTAGCCATTTGAACGATTTTCTTTGTCTTTTCCATAAAGTCACTGGACTGTTTTATGGAATATTAATTTTTCATCTGTCTGCCTGTCAGTCAAAAGGTTAAGTATCAACGTTATTTATTTGAAGAATTCTAAAGTAGCGACCAAATCGGTATTTATTTATTGCATTATTTCTTTTTTTTAAAACCTTCCCTAGATGGGAAATTGAAACAACGAACAAAATTTAAATCCGCAAACTGTGTGTGCGTGTGTGTGCGTGTGTGCGTGCGCGTGGGTGTGCGTGTGCGTGTGCGTGTGCATGAGTAGAAACTGATAGACAGAAGTTATCTTCACTCCGGCCAAACTATCTATATTTATACATAAAGCTGAAGAGTTTGTTTATTTTTGCGCTAATGTCAGGAACGAATGGTCCAATTTGAAAAATTATTTCTGTGTTAGATAAACCATTGACCGTGGAAGCTATAGGCTATATATCACCATGCAAAAAATTTTCTACTCATTATACGCAGATGGAGTCCTGGGTACCCACTAGTGTTAAATAAGTAAACGTCTAGGAACGATCGTAAAGAATTTATTACATTTTTAACCTAACGGATACAAGTCATACATCTTATTGTAGTAGGGAAGTGGAATGTACCACTTGTCGTAGATGCCCAAAAACCAACTTAACTTTATTCCATATTGTGGATAAGCATACTCGTAGTACTGACCGGGCCCAATGTTCGCGTACTTGTGTATCCACTGGACGTAGTACCTTAGGTCGGTGAACACAAAAATCTTCTCCTCGTTGTAGCGAATCTCGAAACAGCCCAATCCGAAGAGTATAATATTTCCAGAATAGCCATAGAGTCCACCTCCGTCTTGAACTCCGGGCAAGGCCTGTCTGTTTTTTATGCAGATGAATTTGCCCCACCATTTCGGGAGGTATCTGGAACAGTCGACGACGTGCCGCTTATAAAGTACGTAGTAGAAAATCTTATAGTTTTCGTAAATGTGCTGCAAATATTCGTGGCCCGATCCCGACATCCATAAGGTATCCGTTAACTCCATATGGGACGAGGTCAGTATGGCTTTATAGGCATATTGAAATTTCCAGGGCATCCTGTAGTAGACATAGATCTGATCGAAACTGAATATGATTGCGACGTCGTGACGCGGACAATGTTCACCCCGAGGACCGTGCTGATGTTCCGGATTATTGCTTCGCGGGAACACACGGTGCACTCTATAAACGCGATACCTGTTAAAATATTAATTTATTATTATAGGTTAAAAATAATGATTTCATAGAATTTAAATAATAGCAACCACAACCAATTTTTTTATTTTTATTGGAGATACTATGATATACATAATTTACGTAAGTTTTTGGGCCAAAATTAGGACGCCACCTTATTAAAGCATACAAATCGGCTTGCGAACGATCAGAGGATTTTTATCGAGACTAAAGGGGCAAGTTTCATCCGCAAACCGACAACAAATATTGTAGGCAATGCAGTTACTCGTGTTCATTGCGCTGTCTTTCTTCTGGATAGTGGGCAAACCTATATCTTTAATTGTTCCTTTACATAGTAAAGCTTTATGGTTCTTAGTTGTATGAAATCGATGTGTGAAACTGTTATTTAGGAAATATTTGACGGAGACAAAGAAAAGACGCACGACTTGAATATAGCTGTATTCTTACTGACAAATAAACGGCGGTTACAATCACGGGGTATTTTACCACTACCTACATATTCATTAAAACAGAAACAAACCAAGGTTACTCTGACGTTTATACTTTTAGGGGTCTATGATCTAACGGCAACTGTACAACTGCTACCTGAACGGTGTATCTTCATGGCCGTATCTTCCGAGAGCCCAGATGCGCAAGTCCTTCTGACGATCCATCCAAGGGTCAAGGGGATTCGCTGCAGTTATCAATGTCCGGCGGTTCAAAATTACCGCTGTGGTTATTGGTAAATAATCTGCAAAAATATTTAGGTGATTCGCTGGTGTTGAGCTTATGGGTACTAGAAGATCAAGCATACGTTGGTTTGCTTACTACTGAAATTATACTTTTATTTTTATGTGATAAACATTAAATTTGCAATAAAAAATAGTCAGTAATATGAAATAAGCATCCTATGCCTCAAATACCGCCAAAGAACACACACAGTAAAGAAAAGGTTAACAAATTCGTTTAATCGTGTCCATTAACGGTGTTTACCGCTGACATGAAATTTTTATGTATATAAAGATATGAGTACAAAATACTATCGGATATTTATGTACTACGCTAATAAATAAATATATACAGGACTATTATGACAGACCGGACGTCTGTTCCTAAGGTAGACAACTTAATGCTTGTGTTATAGGTAACAGACGACTGTTGTACACAAATATTTTTTTTTAATATATACATACATGTATATACTACACTCAGACTCGAGGCGGGAATGGAATCACGACCCCCGGAGCGGAAGGCAGGGTCACTGCTGACTGCGCCAACGGGCTAGTCAACTCTATATCTATCTTCATAAGTTTCACCACCCAACTATAGTCCTATTTTAGGATTCCGTAGTCTTACGACGAACGACTTGATAAGTTCTTGCAAGTCGCAAGAGTTCAGAGGCTCTAGCACGAACATTTCAAACCGTTTGATTTAGAAGCGAGTCTTTATCGTGTCACACTTTTAATTAATGCTAATACATCCCGAGTTAAAACTAAGGAGCGTCGGATGTGGCCCAGCACGAATATTTTCAAAGTCGAATCTTCGGCTCGAACGGTTCGAAATATACGTGTTAGGCCCTCTGGACTATTTTATATTTGTGTGTTCGATTATTTTTAGTCGAAATTGATTTGACTAGACATGCAAATGTTTTTGCATACCATCATATCAGCCGCCTCCCTCTATAAAGCTAATAATAGTAAATCTATCTTTTTGCAAGGTCCAAATAGTATTATTAATTGTCATATATAGCAAGCGTATATAAACAAGACTTATAGCAAAACCACAAGTTAAAATATTTTTGACTATATTTCTGTCTATCTCTTTGTTTCGGCTTATCTACGAAACAGTTGGACCGATTTCAATGGGACTATTACGTGCAAATAGGTGATGTTTTAAGGAGTAACATAGGCGTGTAACTTTAGTTTTAGGAAAGTAATTAAGGTTCCGCATAAAATTGAATACTCTCACTACCAAAATCACGCCGGCGAAGTCGCGGCCTACAGCTAGTCTATGTGTATAGATATATATATACATATAAATAATATATATATACATATAAATAGATATATATATATATATATATATATCCATATAAATAAAATTGTAGAATCTGTTTGTAACGATAATTTTTGTTACTTACTAAATATGACTAATATATGTATGTATACGGTTTGCGGAAGTGGCTGCCCTGAAGACGAACTCGGATTTTCTGTTTATTCTGTTTATTTCGGATAAAGGGCTGAAGCGATTTAAACGGTACTGTCACTGGTAGATAGCTGATTTTACAAGTAATAACATAGCTTACTTTACTATTCGAAATAATTAGTGCCTTATACGAAAAATAAAAATCATCAAAAATTAGCAAAATTGTGACTGAATTCGCGCGGGCTAAGTTGCGGGTTACGGTAATTCAGAAGTAAAAAAATGTAACCTATAGAAATGCCTGCTACAACGACAAGCCTCCATCTATATTCCATATCTACTGCGTCGATTTTACTCCACCAGTCGAACCAGCCCCTTAAGGTAATATATTGCCATCGGAAGAAACTAGTTCGGTCTGTTGTATCAGTGCGGAGTGGTGCTAGCGTAGTGGTACCGACGTCCCAAAACCCAGATACAGTTTGAAAGATGCACATCAGTAACCTGAAACGTAATATGAATAAATAAATTATAAATATCTATTTATATAGGGTGTAAAAAACATCGTAACGGATAAGCATCCCATGGGTTCAGTACTTGATTCTAGACTCCACAGTGGTGAAGGGTCGTCGGGTTTTTCTTGAAATGTACAATTTTTTTAACTGAATATTGTATAATATCATTATTACTATCTGTTTAATGTCACTTTGTGATATTAATCGTAAGGTTGTAGAGATCGTGGGGGTTCCGAGGATGACGTCAGATGGCAATCTTAACTCGCCCCACAGCCAAATCCTCTGCACAGCCAATCTTAGCGGACTTTGGTACTTAACCGGGATAACGTTAGGAAGTAGAAGAACTATAAATGGGGTAACGCTGAAAGAATTATTCAAATCTTGAGGTTAGCAATATAGATGTAAACTTCGGCTTTTGAACGGGAAAGGCAAAGAGAACGGGATTGGGAACGGGAATAGGAAAGGGAATGGGACGAGAATAATCTTACAGGATAATAGAATGTAGTAAATAGTAGGGAAAGAGAACGGGAATGGGAACGGGAATAGGAAAGGGAACGGGACGAGAATAATCTTATAGGATAATAGAATGTAGTAAATAGCAAGTAACCCAACGTTCGGACAGGACAACGTCTGCCGGGTTCGCTAGTGTGATTATGAAAATTCTGTTTAAATGATTTCACAGTTTACAAAAGATCAAAGAACGATACATTTCCATTTCGACATATTTCCCTTTAAAATATAAAGGGCAGATTTTGGTTTTGTCTGTTGTGGTTTGAACTGGATGATACTTTGAAAACCCGCGCATCGTTTTATTGCTTCTAAAATCTAATTGGTTAAAGTTCAGTTATTAATCGACCCTTGTTATGCCGGAGCCAGACATAGCTTAAAGGGTTTGTACTAATTGTCCTTGAAGACTACAAAGTTCTATAAAAGTTTGCGCAGCTACACAAAGACCCCGGCCACACTACATGATCATTGAAATGGTCATTCAAATGAAGCTATGTCCGGCTCCGGAATTAAAATTGATAATTCTACTAATTTTTTAAAAACGTTTTTAATTTAATTTGTAAATATAATCTACTTACTCAAGATGAATATTTTAAAGTTTTCGTATTAAGAAATAAAGTTACCCAGAGCGTGTCAAGGCAAGGTTATATAGAAGGGTTCCGTATCAAAGGTACTTGTTAAATAACTTCGAATGTCGTTATCCAATTTCGCTCCAAATATTTTTCCTAGTGAGATTTTTGCATGTCGGCTGGGGGCATGGGGGCTACCTGCGGGCGGACAGACGTACTACGGACGGATACAGTGAAACTATTAGATTTTCTTGGTCCTAAGGAACCCTAAAAAGTCTTATACGATTAATTATAATTACTTTTACGTCATACTCAGACGCTCCAATTTAGTTCAAATCCCAGAAGATACAATTGTATATTGTTATTGTACAAGTATCGAAAAGGGCATACTCGCTCCTCAAAGGCCGGCAACGGGTGTGCGATTCTTCTGATAGTGCAGTTACCCTTCGTCACTTTTATATTAATATTTATTTATATTGGCCCGTTGGCGCATTGGGCAGTGGCCAATTTTTTTCTTATTCTAGATATGTAGCGGAGTCCCAATCTAAAAGTATTTTTTTTTTCCTTAACATAAGTTCTCATTAGATCCCGGAGGAAGAACTGACCAAAATAGGGTTAAATTCTGTAACCTTTTTTTACGGAGTATACATGTGTTTATACGTTATTGCATAACACCATCCATTTATGCAAGCTTTTCGCCAAATACTTGGCATCGTATATCGTTGTATAAACTAAAGATAGCTCATAGCTTTTATCAACCGCAGAATCTCTTTTGTAGCATATAAGACAGGAAACGCTTCCTAAATTTAGATGCTGTTTAAACGTTAATTCTTAACTGTGAACTTTATTTGCCTTCACATAAGGCACATTTTAAAATAGTAATCTAAATCTTAACCACATTTTCGAAATTATTAGAGACCCGAGCTTTAGAAACCTATCAGATTTTTTACGTAAGTTAGAGTATACAACATAGTTCTTCATAAAGAATTTTAACAGTGTAACGTTCGGGGAAATAAAATTTATACAGAGTGTAAAAGACATCGTACCGCAACTTTGTGATAATGCTACATTTAATATCCTAAATAAAATCACAAAAATCTGGGAAATTAGAGGTTACAGATATTGCCGTGCTAATCCCATTCTTGAGCGCGCAATGTATCGTGAACATTTAGAAGCAATCGTTAACAAAATGTTGACGCGCAAAATAACCCTGTTACTATGGCCGGCCCGTTGGAGCAGTGGGCAGTGACCCTGCCTTCTGCTCCGGGGGTCGTGGGTTGGATTCCCACCTCGAGTTTGGATGTATTATCCATGTGTATGTATTTATATATTTACAAAAAAAAATTTTGTGTATAACAGGCGGCTGTTACCTATAACACAGGCATTAAGTTGTCTACCTTAGGGACAGACGTCCGTGTGTCATCTCATGTGAGAAAGAGGTACTGGTACCCGGACGCACCGGCCCAATTCGGCTACAAGCATGGCGCTACCTCTAATTAGACTAAGATACTTATTCTATCTAAACACTCAGAGATCATTTTAATACTCCAAGCAATCCTTTATTTTCAGTCTCTATGTAAGGCAGTGAATATGTTTATACATTTTTTTTTCTATTGTTTTTTTTTTAGATAACAAGCGGACCGGGAGTCAGTGTCCCAAATGTTGCTTTTGAATATCAGAACAAAGCGCCATCTATAGGTCGCTTATTTCACCGTCCGCCCGTCGACCGACCGCTCTGTCTGCTTATTTTAAATCTCTCATATCTTCAAAAATATTCATTTTTATGACATGCTGTAAAGGGCAATGTTGATCTTCATAATATATACATCATAATTATCTTGCGTATTCAAATGGATAAGAATTACAAGTAATATAAAAATACGGTCTTCTACAAAATAGGTTCGTAAATATGTCATTATTTTTCTGTAATATGTAAAAGATAAAAATGGCTACTGTGAGTTATACATAGAACATAGACAAATGCTATTGCTGACTTTCTTATAGACCTTTTTCAGATATACAAATCTGTAGTACATTATTTTTATCTACCTCGTAAGGTTTCGCAAGCGCACGCAATAAAAGTGTGCAAAAACACCTTTTTTATGCCATCGCATCAAAAAAAAAACACGCTAAAAGTATCTTTGCGGATTATGTCTTCTATAATACTCTTGTATTATAAATATGAACCTTCTCCTCGAATCGTTCTTTTTATTGGCGAAAACCGTATCAATATTCGTTGAGTAACTTAAAAGATCTGCGCGTACAAAAATGGTAAGCGACTTCATTTTACATTATGTAATGATAACATATTAAATAAATAATAATGAATTACAATTACACATGTATATGATAAAAAGTACGATTTATGGGTAATCAATTACAGCACTTTATAATTTATACGAGTTACGATATGAAGAGATAAACTGTTAAGATGTTGCTAAGGGCAATACTGGAAAAAATAAGAATAAATTAAGAATCCAAATTGACTTTTACAAGCTCTTATTGGAATGCTTTCTATATATAAAAAAGGAATAAACAATCCTTTATAAATTCGTGGATGTCAATCCGCGAAGGGATTATAGTAGGTTTGATAATGGTGGAGCTTTACTATTATATTTTATACTAAATATACGGACTGCAGAAGATTATTTAAGCGGTAATATTTTTAGGAACTCCATAAAGAAAAGTCATATAAAAAAAAGCAATCTTATTAGTCTCTACCTCAACGCCTGCTATTTTTTTATAGCATCCATTCAGTCTGTAATATTTGAGGATCTAAAGGACGTTAATTATACCTTGTTATTAATATATTATGACTAGCGGACACGGCAGACGATGTCCTGCTCGAACGTTAGATTACTTACTATTTACTACATTTTATTATTCTATATTATTCCCTTTCCCGTACTGGTTCCCTAGCCCATTCCCGTCCATGTTCCCGTTCCCGTCATTATGAGATAAATTTTAATAGGTTCCTAAATTTCCATAAGAACCTTCTCCTGACAATAACGAACACAACAAAAAAATTATTAGCGAAATTGGTGACGCCGTTCACGCGGATTGCTGTGTCCAAAGGAAATTGGGATTCATTTTTATATTTCATAATATGTCATTAATATAACTTTACGTTATCAACATTATTGTAATTTAATCTATATAAATAGTTTGACATAATTTCATTCGGTTATATTTTCTGTCAAACACCACTGTATTGTTTTTGTATCCATCACAAAGTATACTTAAGTGATTTTTTTATATTGATTAAAATTGTAAATAATTTAGGCGTGAACGATACTATCATACTACGACTGGCCGTTGGCAGTGACCCTGTCTTCTGTCTCGGGGCCTATGGGCTCGATTCCCGCCTGGATCTAGGTGTATTATCTATATGTATGTATATATATATTTCTACAAAATATATATTTTTTTATATAACAAGGGGCAAAGTAACTACCGAGGCCCATGGACAACTGCAACACTGGAGGGCTCGCAGATGCTTTGCCGGCCTTTGAGAAACGAGTATGCTCTTTTCTTGACCCTAAGTCGTATCCGTTCGTAAATACCGAAGCTGGCAGCTAATTCCACAGAGGAATTGTGCGGGGTAAGAAGTTTCTAGATAATCGCACGGTTGTACACTTTAGGACATCGAGGTGACGAGGGTGGAATTTCAAGTTTTGACGAGATGTCCTGTGGTGGAATGCAGCTGCCGGTATTTGGTCGAACAATCTCGAAACACTCCCGGCGCGTGCACGGGCAGCCGCTCCACGCTCTCCAGCACGCCCACCAGCCGCGACGCCAGCGCTACGCCGGCCCCCGACTCCGCGCCCTCCGCGCCCCCCGCACCCCCCGAAGCCCACGAGCGAACCACCCGCTCGCGCTCCGCCAGCTGGCCCGGTTTATCTAGAAAGCGCACGTCTTTCGGGCGTGTGAAATACACTTTTATATGCCCACGACTAGCCCAGGCCAGTATTTCTGCCAATTAATTTGATCAAACAATTATAAAACAAGGCCTGTTTCTTTCATTTAATTACATATCCTGTTCTTGGAACCTCTTACTTTATAAGTTTTATTTTATTATCTAGGTGTTTTATAAGTCAGATTTATAGCTAAATCATCAGTAGTCATATCTTCATTTAATATAAAGTATCAACAGAGGGCTCTTACCGTTTGGCTGTGGTGACAAAACTTGCAATAGCGCAGGAGCTAAACCTGAAGACTGTAACTCGTACGCAGATAACAATTCATCACCGCATAGTAGTTCATTTAGCTGATCTAGCGATTCTCGTAATTCCTTCTGCCACTCGCCTGAGTAGATAGAAAAAAATATATAACAAAATTTATTATATTAACAAATTTACAAATAAAGATAAGACAGTGGCAGTGATGAATATAGATTGTATGATATGGTAATATTTAATCTAAGACATTCTCCTAAGGAATTCTGCTCTGAGTTTGCAGGTTAGACACACGCCCGAGTCTGAGTATCTATTTTTATACATATTTTTATACTAGCTGCTTCCCGCGACTTAATCCCTGTAAAATTAAATTTGCCATTACACCTCTTTAATCTGGCCCTATCTAAAAACCCGTTCTTAATGGATGTCTACTAACTTTATACTATCTCGCTGTCATCTACAAATTTAAATAGGTCTACCAATTTTCATCTACATATGTACCGCGGTTTTCTAGATTTCGTGTAAAGCGACCTTTCGCTTTTATATATTTATGTAGATACACCCGTATTGTATAAAAATAACATGATATAAAGCGCCTATTGCCTATTATACAGCATGAATTTTCTTTATTGTCTCATAACAATCTTTATTGTTCTATATAAATATATAGGACTATATGACACACGGGCGTCTATTCCTAAGGTAGACGACTTAATCCCTGTTTTATAGGTAACAGCCGCCTGCTACACCCTCTCGACCCCGAACGGGAGGCAGGCTCGCGGCCCACCGCGCCAATGTGCCAACGGGCCAGTCTATATCAGTATATTTCTACCAGTGGGTTACCAGTGGGTTGTGTGGCCAGGCGCTGCAGCTTGGCCAGCAGAGCGCGCAGCCGAGCGACGGGCGCCCGCGGCTGACGGCCCGCAGCGCTGGCCAGGTGGCGCGTGTACAGGGCCCGAGCCCGCTCGCCCACCTGGAAAGCACATTGCGTTCTCGTCTTATTAACAAATTAGGAAACACATGATCGTCTCAAACAGAAAATAGCTACAGCTACAGCCTCCGATGCCACAATCCACAAATAAACTCATATCAACTGAGAGGAAAAACTATTATAACATATTAGTCTTAGCCGGTTAGTTGACTTTTTTAAGAATGTTTTTATATAACTACATTTGATTGGTCTCTTCTTTTATTCATATAGACTTCATGTGGATTAATCACAAATTTTCATACGCGCTATGTATAAATATACTGGCTGCAAAAAGTTTTTTCTATGGCTTGAGGTCCAAACCTACCTGCACTTTCTGAGCTTCGGATTTTGCGGAGAGCCGACTTCGAGTCTGCGGTGCGTTGCCAGCGTTGGTTACTACCGGCCTGCGGTCGGCCCAACCGCTGAATAGTTCGGGGCCTTTAAGGAGACAGATCCATTACATACCAATGAAATTAAAATGCCTTTTTTTAATATTGGAACAACTGGCTTTTTAAAATTTCCATGTCTGTCTTACTGTTTTTTAGATATAAAATTCAAGAACAAAAATCCAAAAAAGAAAATTAACGAGTTTTTATTTTTTTGCGAGATTTTAATCGGATAATTGAAAAGTATACGGAAGTCCAATGAAAAACTGACAAAACAATATTAATAGATTGGAATAATCTTCTTCTTCCTAGCATTATTGCGGTCAAGTACCAAGATCCGCTTAGATTGCAGAGAATGTGCCTGTGGGGCATGTAAACATGATCAATTGCCTTCTGACGTCATCCTCGGTACCCTAACAATTTATACAAATTTACGACTCATATCACTCAGTGACATTAATCGGGTCCCACTGTTTTACGTGCCTTCCGAGAAACGGAGGAGGTCGGATATCGAATATAAACCAGATATTACATCGACATTTGACTACATCCTTTTTTCGCGTTCAAACCCAACATCAACTTTGATTAGATATTTTAGTACTACAGTCTTATTTTTTTAGCAAAATTCTTCGTCTTTAATTCGCCTCTTTTGTGTCTAATCAAATCAATAATGAGAGTCGATTTTTTTTATAAAAATAAGTCGTAATAAAGTTAAGAAACCAATATAAGTTATCGTATAAAATGTAAGTTGTTAATATTTTAGTCTAATTCAGTAGCAGTTCTCGATAATAACATGTGTCTTTATTATAATTATTATGAACTAGCTGTTTCCCGCGACTTCTTACACCTAAAATTACACTTGCCTTAAGACCTTCTGAAACTGGCCATATCGTTAAATCCTTTCTTAGCGGATGTCTACTAACTTAATACTACCTTCTTGCCTAATTTCATCATTGCACGTCCTGCGATTTTCGAGATTTAGTGTGACCTTTTGCTTTTATGTATATGGATCATTTTATGTGTGTAGTTCTTGCATTATCACAGGTTGTTATCCTCTTAATATCGTGTTATATAGACCATCAAATAACACATTTTTGCATTAATTAAAATTCATCGGAGTAGACTAGACGCATCAATCATAGAATTTTAATGCTTGCAGCGGCGGAGATGTAGATATTTTATTTATTAAATTATAATGAAACCAGTATATGATAAGTTGCTATTCGATAAAAAAAAAATAGGCAGAAAAAATGCAAGTGAATTTATAGTATCGGAAATATGGGACATAGAAGTTGAGATATCAGTCAGGTAGGTAGGCATTTACTATAATGAATGTATGTAAAAAAATTATTAACGTCATTTTAAACAAGTATGTAAATTTTCCATGCTTAAAGTTTGTCTTCATATATTTTTTTTAAAATAATTAAATATGTCTTATTAGTAGTTAGAGAGAGGTAAGAAATATTATGAAGTAGATTGATTGATATAGTTATTATAGTTGATATTTTGTAGATATAAGCAATTTTTCGTATTATTTATAGATCTTTTTTAATCTAGCCCCATTGAAAAATCTTTTCTCGAATGATGTCTACTTACTATTAACTACCTCCTTGTCAAATTTCATCTTTGTACCTCCCGCGATTTTAACGATTTCATGTTAGGTGACCTTTCGCTTTTACACAGTATATAGATCTATCTCTATATCTTCTCAAGTTGCACTTATTTAGTTTTTAACCCCCTTATCTATATATATCGCTTCTAAATATTCCTTTTATATACATTACCAAATATTTACAAATCGTTCATATGTTACAAATTTAGAATTTTGTACGTTGGGTCAATAGTAGTCAAGATACCTTCAAATGAACATTACATAATGTGAGGGTCTTGACGACAGAAAGGGCGTAAGTATGTGTAGTGTAAAAATAAAAGTAGGTAGTTGTTCATTAGAGTATAAATACATGGACACAGGTGAATAGGTCAGTGGTGTTGCAACCGTGGACGGGGTAACAACTATCTAAGCACATGGCGCTCTGTGTTAATATCGCACGTGCATGAACATAGTGGTGAGTTATAATAGTAGTAAATATCATTACAATGTATTTGTAAATATCATAGTATGTTACTTTGACTATGAGATAAACATATGAATGATAAACACGCGTTATTGAAATTATTAATAACTGCTGCAAGAACCAACTAGGTATTATTTATTCTGTTAATTATCTCACAGTCTACGCTAAAATCCATAAACATCTTCAACTACATACCGCAAATGATTGATGGGTCATAGTTGGCTTCGAGCCACACTCAAAATTTGTTGCTTTTGGAAACAACAGCCAATAGAGTCCATAAATAAAAACTCATATATTCCTCATAATATATAACTCAACAGAACTTTACATACTTACTTTATGAAGCAATGAAACTCTCAATGCTGTATGTCTACAAAAGGATCTCTTACCTGCAACAAAATGAAAAATGAAATTAGATATAGATATGCAAAAAAAAAATTACATACAATGTTCTGCTCCATTACCGTATTATCAGCGCCATAATATATGCTTATTTACTTTCACTAATTAACTTAAAATTCAATATTATTTTAGTAAATAATTTGCCCTGATTAAATAATGTAAAGCAGCCATTATGACCACTACAGTACAATATATTAAATGCAAGAGAAAAAAATTATGGGGCTTGCTTTATCAAGCGAAATCTAAGTATAATGGATCACTGCAATTAAAAGTAGCTTTCTTAGTAGAGCCCTCGCTAGTTACACGACAGTTTGTATGTGAGCAACCGGTCCAAATTTTCCTTGAGTTGTCGCACCTTTTTAAGTTCCTCCGTGTTTCGGAAGGCACGTGAAACAGTGGGACCCGATTAATGTCGCTTTGGGATATTAGTCGTAAGGTTGTAAAGATCGTGGAGGTTCCGAGGATGACGTTAGATGGCAATGGGTTATCTTAACTCGCCCACAGCCATATCCTCTACATTCTAAGCTGACTCTGGTAAATAATCGGGATAAGGAAGAAGAAGATTGTTTCGTATTCTAAAAGACTGATTAATTGATTTCATCAGCGCACGATATCAAATCGCGTTGCGTAGAATCGATTCGATTCAGCGATTCATTGAGGAAGTCTGGAGGCGTTATGCCCCTATGCATTGCTCGTTTCCAATAATGAGAGGGAGTAAATACCCTTTATTTGCCCTCGTAAAAGAATAATTTGGTTAAATTGCGTATTGAACAACGCTTTATACGCGCAATAACGTTTAGAGCAACAATAAATGATTGGGCCCAAGAGAGTTTTATGTTCATTGCAAATACCCTGTGAACTGGCGAAACGATAATATGTAACACATATTTTATATTATCAGCGATGTTTGCTGATGCCAATAATTTCGCACACGCCCCTAGATATGCGCTTAATTTTGTTGTTTTTCGTGTATATTTCCCTCTGAATCCAAGTACAAAAACTGAAACAAGAATTGATATAAATAACTAGTGCATTATTAGTAGTAAAGATAAGAAATTAATAGCCAAGAGCGTGTCAAGACACGCTTGTATAGAAGAGTTCCGTATCCGATACGCGATGAAGGTATTTGTTAAATAATTTTAAAAGTTGTTCTCCGGGTTCGCTCAAAATAATTTACCTAATGAGTTCTTAGCATGTTGTATCAACGTGGAAAATTTCAAGTCTCCTTATCAAATAGTTTGGTAAACCAAGAGAGGACCACCTTGTGGGCGGACAGACGGACGGACGGACAGAGAAAAACTATAAGAGTTCCATGTAGACTAGGAAACCCCTAATAACGTTGTACAAAGTATCGTCAATATGTGGTTAAATATTTTTTCATTTATAATAAATCTCATATTTTTTTACAAATTAATAATTATTATTAGAAGACAAAATACATACTTTCAATCTGTTGACTTTTGTAGTTTTCTACCTAAAAATTTGAAATATGAACATCTCGAAACCTACTAGTTTTCTCATATCCTCCTGTAAAATGAGGGACAGTCTTTCCAAAAAATCCTTCTAAAAAAGCTTGATGACTGACTTACACACCCGTAAAATTGACTGTTAGTCAGACGTGTTTTTATGACCAAGTAACTAAAATCAAGGAATAAATCCGAGAAACACCACTGTGAAAACTGGTATAGGCAGGCTTTTTAGGGGCACCCAGGGGCACGCAGTGCCCTCAGGAATTTCAAAAATGTTGAAAAATTGCCATAAAAGCTGAAAAAATCGAAAGAATTTTAAAATTAAATGTTCGCGTAGTGCTCCTTCCACTCGGTTGAAGTAACACTTCTTTATAAACTTTATTTACACAATTATATAGTTACAAATTTCGAAGATTAGCACGCCCCCAATAATGAAGTAACAAAAAGAGATCTGAGTATAGGGAATTTAAAAACATGACACTGAATAACAACTAGATATGAAACAAGTTTCTGTACATAAAGTAAATTAATTACAAAATGAGGTGGCAACCGGCTTACTTTAATGTACTTCATGTGCGACATTAACGAGAGAAAGTCCCCGGGGAGCGTCTCGACCACTCTCACTGTCCAAATGTTGCCAAACGAGTCCCGAATTACCCTAATTCTTGCTGTAACAAAACTTTGCGATGTAATCTGCCCCATTAGGGTGCGACCGACCCCCAAAATTATGAATATCTGTCGACGAAATAACCGCAAACAGTCGGCCGAAACAAACAACAATTTATATCTGTACCAGTGATTTCATTTGTATATGTAATTTGAACTTCTTTAAGTCTATGTTTTTGCTTTCTATGATGTTATTAGGAGCACTTTTATTCTTTTAGTAAATACATAAATAACAAATAATGCAGATAATAAACAAAGAATGAAGAAATTAGGACTTGTATCTTGTACGATGGTCTAGTCAATCTAGATTTCATTTACATGTATCGTCTTAGAGCTAACACTCGGTCTATTGGACATTCATCACGAAAAATATCCTGATTATCGTGTTAAAATATTTTAGCTACACGTAAATAGGAAAAATTATAATTAATTAAAAACTGTATTAAGAATTGAAAATTCAAAATAAAACCTGTTAAATATATTTTTTTCACAGGGTAAACCTGACGTCGGAAGATCCAGTGTGGACTACGCGGGCTGGAGTGGGAGGAAGGGCGGTCTTATCGCTTAAAGCGATCTCTTACAGACAACCCAGGCAAGAGAGGATTATAGGAAATAATAATAATTGGGGTGGTCTATCTATAGCCACTGTTAAATATATGAAGCAGTTTCAATTTTTTTTAATTAGATGCAGCACCAGGCTTGTAGGCTTTTTGGTCTGAAGCCGAATTAGGCTGGTATGTTCGGGTACCAGCACCACTCTCTCACATAAGATCGGCGTGAAGTGACGGCAATTCTGTCACGTCAAGTGAAAGTTTAGTACGGTTTGTGTGGCTTGCTAGTAGCCTTAACTCGTCATTAAAGGCTAGCAACCCATCTGCCAGCTGGCTGGTGGTGCATATGTCCATGGGCGTTGGTAGCCACTTACGTGCACTACCTGCTCGGCTGCCTCTTATTACATAAAAAAAAGAAACTACATAAAAAAATGAATCGTATCCGTAACTTAATTTTTTAATCCCAAGTGTTAGGATGGCCCATGTGGACAAGTCGTGGGTACAGCCAGTTTGAATATAATTATATAAACTCAGACTAACGCTTAAAAGTGAACGGATAACGAATAAAATACTGATATTTACAGCTGTAGGATGTAAATATTTTATGCTGTTTTAAAGTCGGAGGTTGCAGACATAAAGACGAAAATGGCAGCATCTTACCAGCTGCTGGGTAAAGTCCTTCTTCAGATGTCACTGACGTTATGAGCGGTAAATCGTGCATAGTACCAGATTTGCTTGCTATGTAAGGATATTGGGTAAGGAATGGGTCTCGGGATCTAAATGCTTCTACAGTTGGTGTGAACGGAGTAAATAAGTGGACTTTCCATTCCTGTAAAAAAAACAATATATTAAACAATTTCTGGTGGAATAATTGAAGATTTTTGCCACTTAAAGTAGTCCGTCCGTTATCAGTATGGGTCCACATTTGCTAGCGTTTCAATAATAACTAACATTCAATATGTTTAGGTTATTAAAACGAAAAGTAACATTGTTAAATAATAAAATTAACAATATACTATTCCTGCCTTGCCTATAAGTTTGTCTTTACAGTAGATACGGACATAAAGTTTTGTTTCAATCTTTCTCAATTCCATTTCAGTCAAAACATTAAGTGCACCGCTAGCTTTTTGTATAACAAGGGGCGAACCGGTGAGCAGTTCACCTTACTTAAGGAATAAATACCAAACTAAAGTGGACCGATGTGTTTAAGATCTTTTTATCATTATAGTAATATTAAGTCTAAATATTTATACTTTTTGATTTGAAATCGTATCAGCTATTTCCAAACACGAAATTCAAATTAGCAAAACTTTGCTATTTGAAATTAATGAAAGGATGGGTGATTGGTAGGTACAGAGAAAAAAAAAAATGCAAATTGGACGACATGCACGGAATGTAATCAAAATTTCCAGTCCTATCCAGTGTCGTTGTGTTGGCAGTTATTTAATCCAGTGAACAAAATAATATAATTTTTAAAGGACATACACACTACACTGTTACAGACGAGAAGCATGATGGTTTTGGATGATTATTGTATACTTACAAACATTTCTATTTGTGCCCTGACTATTACTTCAGCAGGTCTGTATTTAAGGCAATCAGCCATTTGTCGGTTAGAATTGGTTGGACAGCCGACTAGAACAGCAAGGGCCTTTGCTTTTTGTTCAGGTTTCACGGCATGTGTCCACGAAGATAAAGCTGAACCACTAAAAGCAATTCCTCGGTGGAATGTACCTAAAACGTACAAGAAATGAATCATGGACCTCTTAGTGGTAGGAAAGCCCAAGAGAGGATTTTGCGCTGTACTCAAGCATATCAGAAAACCATTAAGGGAGAATCCTCCCATGCTGTAATGTACACCCACCAAATATGAACTCTTAAAATAGGTGGCTATTCGTTATATGACCCTTAGTAAAACTCGAGCGCGTCAGACTAAAATAAGGTAAGTTAATTACATGGAGATAAGTTTTCATTTCAATAATCTAACGAATTAAGCGTGACATTAGAAAATGGGAGAGTCACAAAGTTGTAAAAAAAGTCACCTCGGAATATTCGGGCTCGACTGTATTTTTTTATTATTAATGAGAAAAAACAAAATATGGCAATTTTCTCAAGGCAACGTAGCTAAAACCATCAATAATACGCGTTATTGATGCTTTTCTTCACAACATGACCTTGCCTTCACATTTTTTTTATGTTACAAGGGGGCAAACGAGCAGGCAGCAGGCACCGAAGCACCTACCGGCGCCCATGGACATCTGCACGACCAGAAGGCCAGCAGATGCGCTGCCGGCCCTTAATGACGAGTTTAGGTTACTAACAAATCCTTCAATTTTATTTATATCTATAGACATAGGTAAGTAAATTAGAGCTATTAGGAACTGATGGAGAGAGATACAGAACAAATAATAATAAGTAGAGGTAGATTTCATTATATTGAACTGTTCAATTGGGAATTTGAAGTTGTAACCAGGATGTGGATATTTCGTTTTATTTGTCCGATAACTGGTCAGATCTACTACAGGTACACGATTCCGGCTCACTCTATCTCCTATTGTCACTCCTCCTACATCGTCCGTGACAATAGTATTTGCATCCTTTATCTCCTTTCCATCTACCTTTATATCCTTTTACTCCATCCATTTTCTTTAATCCTGTCCACCTTAGTATTAGAAGTAACGCCAAGTTTGCAATCCTTTTAGCCTGCAGCAGAATTGTGTCGAAGTGTTCGGGTACCTGTATCTCTTTCCCCATCAGATCGGCGTGAAGTGACGGCAATGCTGTCATGTCTAGTGGTGGTATTGTTGTAGTGTTTCGTTCGGTTTGTAAGACTTTCCGGTGACCTAAACTCGTCATAAAAGGCCGGAAACGCACCTGTCGCTTCATGGTCGTACAGATGTGCATGGTCTTGGGCAATTAGTAATCAGGTAAACCGCCTGCTCGTTAGCCCCTTATAACGTATAAAAGTACCTGTATTCCTGTTGGTGAATTGGATTACTAGGAAAGCCTGACCAGGGAAAGGGTAGGTTAGAGTTAATGGTGATATGAGAGTTGAAATTTTACCTGATTTTTTGACACTTTGGTTCGTAATTGAAATACTGATGCCGAAGGGATTTCGCCTATATTTAAGATGCAACTACCAGGCTGAAAATATGTTATTATCGTAGTATTACAAATGTGGTTGGATACTGAATCTAATGGAAAATCATCAAGATACGAATGACCAAATGATGCATAGAAATAAAAAAAAAGACAACTATTACAAAATGAGATTTTAATATTAATATCATTTCACATTTCTTAAACAAATTCTACAAGAATTTTTTCCTTTGAAGGAAAAATTTCTTTAATACACCCACTTTTTCAGTATTCCTCATGAGTCAAGTTCTTTAGTATTCTATTGATATCTACGTTTCCAAGAATGTTCTTCAAGCGTATTTTGCAGATGCTTATAAAGTTCTTTTAATTTTACCTTAGAGTCGTTCAACTTATAATTGACATATTCATGAACAACATCTTCATCGTAATATATTTTCAGTTTCTCGACCATTTTATATTCCATATTTTCAAAATCACTAATAGTTTTATTACACCAATCCCTATCATTGTTGACAACATTCATGTTGATGTTATTTATGTTAGTATAAAAATTATGGTTCAGAAATTCACTAAATTTAGCTCCAAAATCTTTATTTAGCTTATCGCAGTTTTCAAGAATCTGGTAAAGATCGGAACCATCATAATAACACTTATGAGTATCAAATTTGTCAATATTGATCAAGTCAGTACAATGCAGGTGTCCACTGACGTCTTCGTTCAGATTTTTCCCAAAGAATTTGGTCACGCTATCGCTAGGTACCATATTATCCCCGTCTTTAAGCTTCTTAATAAATAACAAGTTAATGACCAAGCTGGGAAAAGACACTGGGAATAATTCACAAGGCGGATCCATGTGGCTATATCTTGACCAACCTGTGAGTATTATACCGTTAAAGTTGTATAATTGGTCCTCCCCTCCGAATTTATAATTGTGGATGAATTCCATCCAACTCAGATGGTTATTGAATCGATTCTTCAAATTAGGAAACGTTGCTGTTCGTCCATCCGCGCCCTTAAACGCGGATGCAATCCATATATTAGGAAATTTCTTATGATATTTCGCCATGTCGATGTGGGATGCCATTACGCGAGAATTGTAATCCCAGTAAACTAGTTCTACTCCGGGGATCTCAACCAAGTACCAGTTTTTCATCGGGACCTTGCGCAGCATATCGTCCCATATCAGTACCTTCGCTTTCGGCTTCAAATCGTTCACGATCTTCGTTACCATTCTAACATGTTTTGAGTATATTCTCCTGCAAAAGTAAGAATTTATGTATTATTATGTATAGGTAAAATAAGATTTTAAGACTGATGAAAAATTTTATGATGACTAATGTTATATTAACCTTTTTGGTGATATTTTACCGGCTGGATTTTGATATGATTATTATAGTCTTTACTTACATTTTTGATAACCTTTTGCTCATGCACTCCTGACATTTGTTTATGTGGTAAACTTCATCCCCTCCAATGTGAAAATATTTTAATGGCACTATACTTTCGTGGAATAATATAACCTGAAAATTGACAAGTGTGTATTAATTTAAACGAATATGTGCTCTTAACGCTTTTGCACATATGGTGCAACTTTTAAAGTTAATTAATAGTGAAAGTGGTCCTGCCATTTTTGAAAATTAATAAATAAAATATGTTGTGATAATATGAATGAATTTTATAGCCGGCTATGCAGCCACACCAAAAATGTTCAAAATAACTTGATGTGGAAATAATTTTATAAAAAAAGTAATTCTTAAACAAGCAGTGTTAATCTATTACGTTATCGTAAAATCTTTTATGTTACATCGCTTGTTTGATATTGAAATTTTAGATATATAAAAGTGGACTCTGAATTTGAGGTAGGTGAACCAAATGAGATGATCAGATCAGTTGATTAAATTAGACGAGCAAATCAGATGATCAGATCAGTTGATCAAATCAGATGAACAAGTCAGATGATTTGATCACTCGACCAAATCAGATGAACAAATCAGATGATGAAATGGAATGATCAGAACAGTTGATCATATCACCTGATAAAATCAGATGACCAAATCGTATGATCATATCAGTTGATAAAATCAGATGATCAAATCGGATGATTAAATCAGATGACCAGATCAGAAAGTGATCAGTTTTAGATATCACCAGATATTTTAAACTTAATTTTAAATTTATAGCTTAAGAATTCAAAAGGCGATATAATTTCATAGAAATTTCTTAACCAATTGCTTTCCTCCTAGATCTTTATATGTATGTATCATACTGAATGCATAATACAAAAATATATAATATTACAAAAGTATAAAAGTGCTTGTGAATAGATCTGTGATACTTATAATATTTATAGATACGATAGCCGAAACAATATAGATATACAAGGAAGTGAAGTTGGAGCCGATAGCGAAGCTGGTCGAGCCATCCACCTAAACAAAAATGTTAATACAACAAATAGTTAGCCCAGAATATAGCTCCAAAATACAGCACAAGATATAGACAAAGGTACTCTACTACAGAATTTGGAAAAAACACATATTTAGGCTGTAGAATATAAAGGTATATTGGAAGCAAACATAGAAGAGAGAGTATTCAAGACCAGATTGTTAGGTTAAGTAGCTTCGAAATTATCCGACCTCCTCCGTGTTTTGGAAGATATATAAAACAATGGGTCTCGATTAATGTCACTGAGCGATATTAGTAGTGAGGTTGTAGAGATTGTGGAGGTTCCGAGGATGACGTCAGACGGCAATCGGTCATCTTAACTCCCCCCATACCCACACTCTCTGCAATTTAAACTATCCCTGGTACTAAACCGGGATAACGCTAGGAAAAAGAAAACCGGGGTACCGCTAGGAAGAAGAAACCGGGATAACGCTAGGAAGAAGAAAACCGGGATAATGCTGGAAAAAAGAAAACCGGGATAACGCTAACGGAAGAAGAAGAAACATAATAGCGTTTATAATAAATATGCTGTAAGTGCTCCAGATTTTAATAATATCTGGATTGATATTGAGACAAGTAAGACCCATCTTTTGAAGCATCTTAGAAACTTTTTATATTATGGCATATTCTAGCACATCTCTTGTTAAAGCTTTTGCTAACACGAAAGAAATGAATGTTCGTGCAAGAGCGAGACAAAAAATACATTGTGTTAAATTAAATAAACGTAATAATGACAGTAAAACAAACAAAGAACATAAAAACGATAACAAGTTAATATGGGAATATTATTCTCAAAAGCGTAGTGAAGATTTTGAATTTTTTTTTAGAATTGATGACAGTTTCGGAAAATATAGAATTAAAAAGTAGTTAATGCTTATAGAATTAAATAATGGCGGGGTTAATATTAGAAGAAATGAAATTAAACGGAACACTGGTTAAATCTCACACAAAAACATCAACGACACAACAAATATTAAAAAAAAAAAGTTATTTATCATAAAATTCGTTACGTGCTATTAAAGTAAAAGCCATTTTTTGGATGCATGTTGAAAATTTGAAACAATTTTCCAGGTAGGTGTTTCTTTATTTTGATATTGGGTAAATTATTAAATTTCCTAAATTCTATTTTTGAAATGACAGCAAAGGCTCTTAAATAAACCAATTATCAAGGATAAGTTTGAACTTTCGTGTCGGTTTAATTTAATAGCACGTAATAATCTTTCATTATTAATGTTGTTTTTATGTATTATTAATTAAAGATTATGCAACATTTCAAGGCAAACGATTCGTGCAGTTATAAAACATTGTGTTTGACATAATTAAATAATCTATGAGTAACACTATTGGAAGTGTGATTAAGTAATTTCATTCCGTAAGTAGAATTATTATCAAAGGTATGTTTAAGTACAAGGGTAGTTGTTCATAAGAGTATAAATACAGAGACAATCGTGTAAGCGAGGCAGTTGTGTTACGACCGTTGACAGGGTAACAGCTATCTAAGTACGAGTATGAGAGTCATATCCATATTAATGTATTCATATATTACTAAGGTAGACTTAATGCCTTTGTTATAGGTAATAGTCGTCTAATAACTATAATAAAAACATTAAGTTTACCTTAGTAACAAATAGACAGACAGATGTGTCATGTAGTCCCATACATATATTATACACTATAGTATAAAAGACTTTTTAGAATTCTTTAAAATACCTCAGACATTTGATATTTTGCAATAAAATTGGAACAGGTAATAAAGCTTGGACTGTAACGTGACATAAAATCAGTAACTAACCACAATTTATTTTGCTTGTGCAGAGATAACGAGTATATCAAGCTTACCTTAAGTGTTCTTAGATTACATTAACTAGATCTGTACCATGTGAAGGAGCTCTTGGCATCAGGTGGTTTGTAATAAAATTGGGACAGGTAATAAGGCGTGGACATTTCGCAACAGGTAAAAGTGTTGCCGGAAACCGTCCATCTTGCCGGCCAAATTAAATATTGAGTTGTTTCCATTTACACAAGTCCGCCCCCAGTTCCGACGCTTGATTGAATTACCAGAATGTATTTTCGAGTTTTTTGAAAGAAGCCAGTAACAATCTTGACATTCTTTTTTACGTCAAATATCGAGCTCGTTTACTTGTACTTATATATTTCGTATAACGATTATCTTTAGATAATGCGAAGAATATTAAAACAATTAAAGCTGAACATATTATTTTTAGGTAAAAAATGACGAAATTGTCATTTTGCGGGCATCAAATTTCGTTTTTATTAATTTATTTATGATAAATTACAGTCTTATTTTTATAAAGTAACATTTAAAAAGCAAGGCGGTTTGTCTCAACGTTAATTAATGTTAATTTCTGCATTTATTTTAAAAATAGGCTTGTTAATAAATATTATATTAATTCTAAATATAAAGAAATATATAATTTTCGCAATTTAGATATAAGACATATTTTTAATATACTTTTAAGAGTTTTCACTTGATATCTTTTGTCTTTGAAGCTAATATTTTGCTTATTCCTAGCATTAAATTTCACCTCATTACAAATTACAAAAAAAATAACCTAAAACATATTAGAAAGTATACGAAATGAAATCAGTTCTTTCTGTCAGTTTGTTTACTTACATCAAAAATTCAATGCAAAGCGTATCGATTCAGACTGATACTTCAGCTTTTGTATGGAGTCGTTGAAAAACGAATGAAAACCTATTGGCATGGGAACTAATTAATTTTTTTGACATCAGATCTAACCTTCGTAGCTTGACGGTATGAGGAAATGAAATCTGTAAGGTATTCGGTTAAAACCCAGACCCTGCTGTTGTTTATTCAACCAGGAGGCAAAGTCACTAGGTTATCTATACTAATATATAAAGCTGAAGAGTTTGTTTGTTTGTTTACTTGAACGCTCTAATCTCGGGAACTACTGGTCCGATTCGAAAAAGTCTTTCAGTGTTAGATAGCCCATTTATTGAGGATGGCTAAAGGCTATCATCTAAAGGATATCATCTATCATCACGTTAAAATATTTCACCTAATTTTACGCGGATGAAGTTGCTGGCAACAACTACCTTCTAATAAAAGCCCCAGAAAAACTTTAACCGTAGTGGTCACCAGAATTTTAGGCATTTTTCAAACGGAACGGACACAGAATAACTAGAGAAGTATACTATTCTTCTAGCTAGTCTGTGTTCATTTAAGTACATACAGTAAATCATAGAACCATAACACTTTCCTGGTAGCCTCAGCCAGCATCGGAATACTGGGATTCTACATATCAAGCGACGTTCACCCTTTCGCCCTCCTTTCCCTTTTCTCTATGCGTTCGCTACGTACCACTAGAACGGGTAACATCTGACACATTCGATTTCACTACCCATATTTTTCATACCATGGGTTTTAAACCCTTTCTTAAGGAATAAACTCCAAAAATAATACGAATATGCCACCCACATAACATTAAAATATTTTTTTCCAAGGCATCGTACATTGAAATTAACACAATATCTTATTACATAAAGTAATTATTCAGTCGCAGGTTATATGGTTATATGAACCGTAAATTTACACGTAATATCCGGTAACAAATAATTACTGGGGCACAAAGTGGCCTTGTGTCACCAAATCACGCAGAATGTCAGCTCAATTTACTGTCACAATGAATAAACAAACAGGGGAAAATTTGTAACGTTCGGCTTAATGACAAATTTATTAATATCTATTACATAAGCAGAAAGTAGCAATAATTCAATCTGTACTTATAAAACAAAGCATATGTGTAAGTACCAGTTAATAAATAAAATAAAAACATGTTTAAGTCAATTTAATTATGAAGAAGTAGAGGAATTATTATATTACAGACACTAAAAGGACTCACATACGAACACTTCAAACATAAACTCAAACATATAAACACACCCACACACTAACACGTACACACACGAATACACATCTACACTATCACCCATAATTATATACATATTCTGTTATGTTACTTTTAAGTTTTTTATTTGTAATACCTCTGTAAACAGCTAGGGAAGGAACTGACTTCTGACACACGGTTTTTAAAAACTATCTCAGAAGTCCGGTTTCCTAAATGTAATGATAATTGTATGGTTTTTACAATAAAGAATTTATTTATTTATTATACCAACACGCAATGTATTGAGGTAATGTTATTTAAGTGAACACGACACGTAACTGCAGGAACGTCTGATAACAACATTCATGTCAGACTTAATTGTATCATCAATTCCCTGATCATTATCGGAGCCAATCTCCATCATATCGAATTACCGCTGAGAAGTTATGCGTTCCTGGTAAATTAATCGTACAAGACAGTTACCGAAGCATGCGAAGATAAGAAGCACTACTTGTCCGTCCGCAGCAACTAGGAAAGCACTAGACTATAATGCAAGGTAATTCAAGCATGTAAAGAGTGTTCCTATGCCCATCTAAACACGCAGCATTACGTAAACGAAGCATTACCCTTCATTAAGAAAATATAGGAGTAAGTCATTAAGAAAAGTAATAAGAAGAAAAAATATAGGTGAATTGAGAAGTTGAGAAACTTCTAAATACAACTAAACTGAGAATTTTAGAACCTCCAAAATAAGACTGAAATGAGAAGTTTAGATACTCCAACATACAGCCAAGTGAGATTTTGACAAGCCCCAAAATATAGCTGAAGTTGAAATTGGAGAACCTCGAAAATACAGCTGAACAGGACAATTGAGAACCTCGAAAATACAGCTGAACTGAGAATTTTACATCCTACAAAGTACAGCCGAACTGAGAATTTTATACCCTACAAAATACAGCCGAAATGAGAATTTTAGACCCTACAAAATACAGCCGAAATGAGAATTTTAGACCCTATAAAATACAGCCGAACTGAGAATTTTAGACCCTATAAAATACAGCCGAACTGAGAATTTTAGACCCTACAAAATACAGCCGAAATTAGAATTTTAGACCCTACAAAATACAGCCAAACTGAGAATTTTAGAACTTCCAATATAGAGCCGGAGCGAGAACCTCCTTTTCCTGAAAGTCGACTAGCATTAATTATCTCCTAGCCTCCGTATATTTCAGAAACGTTTCCTTTTACACATCTTCGAGGTCTTTAAGAGCGGTTTTAATGTTGCCATAAAAACTTTGAAATGGGAGGCGGAAAAGTCATTATTGTTAACCACCTTTGAAAAATAGAAGTATTATAAACATCGTCGTGGAAAAAAAATTAAAGAGAGTGTTAGCGAGAATATTAGCCACACCTTTTTATGGTGCCGTAGTATTACAAGGAACCCTTATAATTTCGCTCTGTCTGTCCGTCCGTCTGTCTGCCCGTAAAGTGTCCCCTCCCCCCCAGCATTTCCAAACTATTAGACGTAGAGACATGAAATTTTGCTTGTTGATAGAAAATGCTAAAAACTTATTAAGGAAAATTATTCTGAACGAAATCGGAAAACAACTTTTGAAGTTATTTAACAAATACGTTTATAGCGTATCAGATACGGAACCCTTCTATATAAGCGTGTTTTGACATGCTTTTGGCCATTTTATTTTAATAACAATGGGCAAACGGGTAGGCGGTTCACCTGATTTTATACCGACAACAAAGGGGCTTGAAGATGCGTTGCTGGCCTTTGAGAAATGAGTATCTTTTAGATTTTTGAAGATCGTTAAGTTGTAGAGGTTCGCAAGCTGGACCAGACAAGAGATTCCGCAAATATGATGTTCAAGGCAAGGAATTAAAATAAATCGCTTTTTTCTACAACTACGATTATGTTTAATAAATAAGAAAATGATGCGGTAATCAGTTTGTCTATAGATATAAATAGATTAATTAAAATACAAATGGCCATGAATGTCAATCATGATCACGGACGTGTAAAGTGTAAGAAATGTAATTTCAATGCTAATTCAAGTTTTAATGTCATAGTCTTATGATTCATTTTGCAATGTCACTGCATAGTGATAAATAAGGCTCTTAACACACCCAACACTTTCAGTATGCTACTACGGAATAATCATATTATCAACCTCAGTATTTTTTTATCAATTAGTTCAAGATTATGGTCACACTTCCTTACATACTTCTGCCATCGGCTTTGTTTATTTTTCATATAACAAGAGACAGACGGAGAAGATCGTAGCTTAATAAGTGGCCGGCCTTTGAACCGATCGCTAGGTTGAGTAACTCTTACCGCAGCCGGGTGATAAATGGGTGATCAATTCTAGTACAGGTTTTCAAACATCCGACCTCCTCCGTGTTATTGAAGTCATGTAAAACAGTGGGTCACGATTGCGGTCGCTGAATCATAGTAGCCGTGAGATTGTGGAGATTGTGGGGTTCCGGGGATGACTTCAGACGGTCGGTCATTTTAACACCACCCATCGCCACATCATCTGCAATCTAAATAACTAACTTTAGCTGTTCTAACTTTAGCTGTATGGTTATTTGGTCTGAACCCATCTTTAGACATCAATAAGTTTGATCGCCATGGTCGAGACCTATATCCAGCAGTGGATTGCCGCAGGCTGATGATGATGACGATGTTTGATCGCACGTTCTTCTTCTTCTTCTCAGTTACTGTCTGTCCCACATGGTGGTGTGGTCAACCTTCCGTGTTTTCATGCCGCCACTTCGCCCTATTCTTGACATCGTCTTCGGAAATTCTACATTTCCTCGTATTCTCTTTCACTACATCTTTCCGTCTTCTTTTGGGTTTGCCTCTGAATCTTGAAGAAGAAAGATATATTGGTAGATTCCCCACGTACTCTGATGGTCTTCTTTTTACATGACCATAACTGAGATTCCTGTCAGCGATATCGCGTACCCAGAGACTCGTTGTTTGATCGCACGAACTTCGTTGTGCTTGGGATTTCCCAAATAGGTTTTAATTGGGCCTGTATAGAGATTACTCGATTCGGATTGCCCCATCAGGGCCCTATAGGGTCCAGATGTATAGCCTCATTAAGAGAACTGGGCAGAAATCACATTGCGTCAACACCCAATGTGAATTCTGCCCAGTGCTCTGGGCCCTGGCATCTTATAGGGCCCTGATGGGGCAATCCGATTATCCAATATGAGATTACTCGATGCGGATTGCTCCATCATGGCCCTACGAGGTTCAGATTTATTACCTGGGCTCTCCCACAGTAATTTATGGTCGGGAAATTCTCTCGCTCGCATTACTCTTCGCAGGACGACACCGATGAACGAATGCTCATTCTCCCCCTACTCTATCAAATTTAGTTAGTTTAAATAGAATTATAGCATTCTTTCGTTATTATATTTGCGTTCACAAAGATTCTAATTCTTATTCTTGTTTTGTGCTCTCTTTGTCTCTTCTTGCTTTAGTTTTGGTCTCGTTGATATTTCTGTGTAAACGCTTACGTTTACACTAAAATATCATATGGATCGAGAAAGAATGCTCTTGTCCTAGCTCTAGCTCTGTGTTCGTTTGGTCTAAACCCATCTTTAAAAGCGTTGTAGCGTTCTAGCGATATGGATTTGTTCGGCTCATCTAACCATCTATTGTAGAATTCAAGTTCTTGAATCTAATGCTTATTCTAGTTTTTTGCTCGTAGGAAGTTTGGTGTAAACGGTAAGAAAGAGATTTTGTTCATACTAAAACAGCGAGGAATAATGCTCTTGTTCTAGTTCCATGTTCGTTTGGTCTAAATCCACCCTAATATGAAGACTCGCTAACGCTGAACGGATACAGATTCAGGGTATTT
The DNA here is from genome assembly GCA_024363005.1 of Charaxes varanes. Lineage (NCBI taxonomy): Eukaryota > Metazoa > Arthropoda > Insecta > Lepidoptera > Nymphalidae > Charaxes > Charaxes varanes. The sequence continues at coordinate 5,815,648 of JANCMC010043217.1, forward strand.
GATATCTTTGATGTTCTTGCCAACTGCAAATGCACCGCATCACTTGATAGTGGAAATAAGTCAGATATTGACGCTCCACGCGTGTTCTGCAATCCTAGTACAAGGTTTCATATAATGTCGGACCGAGACATAGCTTCATTTGAATGATCATGTAGTGAGGCCGGGGACTTTGTGTAACTGCACAAAGTTTTCTAAAACTTTGTAGACTTCAAGGACAGAAATGTACAAACACTGAGCTATCTGGCTCCGGTATTAGAATAGGTCTTCTTCTTAGCGTTTCGTTGGCAAGCACTAAATTGTGTCGGCCCAGAACTTAGGCACATCAACGGCGTTATGAGTGGCCATCAAGTCCTCTTGCGTGCAGGTATTGGGGCACGCAGGGCACGATATAGGATGGCACATTGTTTGAGTTGCACCGCACAAACAGCTCAGATTCATATCATTTGTGAATCTCCACCTGGACATGTTATATTGAAATTTATGATTGATTCATATATGAAACCTTGTACTAGGATAACATTTTACTAGAAGGCCAACAACTACAAGCCTTCTGTTAGTGAAGTTGGCCAGCCCGTTTGCCCATTGCTATATAAAAAAAGCATGGCAATAAATTGTTCTAACCGTATGAAATGGTCACCACAAAAGAAAATACACGAAAGAGAGTGTTGTGGACTCTACTAAGATAAGCGCTTGGGGAACCCATAACCTACTTACTTAATTACTGCGGCTCAGCAACCCAAAATTTTTGTACCACTTGTCTTGACCCATAACCCATAACCTAAGTTAAATACAATAACTATAAAGTAATAATAGCAAAATCGCAATAAAGACAACATGGCTTATATTATATTTTGTAGAACCCTCAACAAAGGACCCTTTATTAAAAGAACTTTGTAAGTCCTTTGTTCCCAACAATGTAAAAGTACAACGGGCCATAATATTTACTTTATGCCCTCGTTATGTTAGTTTTACGTTCATCCGTAAGCCAAAGTGATCGCAAATAACGATAATAACTTGTACGATGATGGATATGCATTTTCGTGGAAAATAATTGGTGATAGAATAGACCATAAATTTCCACATCCTGTCAGCAAAACTTGCTATCCGCAGTATATTTCTAGAACATTAATGAAATAAATAAATTTCACCTAAGATTCTTAAAAAAAACATCCTTATTATTCTTGTAACAAAAGATCTTTGCTTAATCAGAGGGCTCAGGACGAACATTCTCGATAGTTTTACTTACTTTTACGTTCGAAACGAAACGTCAAATAAAGGTTCGCGCTTCCATTTTCACGACTTACATGGTCGATAGCCTAGCGAAATTGGAATTTGAACCGACCTTTTTACTGAAGTAATTCCCTTTTTTAACCGTTAAATAAATAAATAAATATATACAGGACTATATGACATACAGACGTCTGTTCCTAAGGTAAACAACTGAATGCCTGTTGTATAGGTAACAGGCGCCTGTTATACACAAAGATTGTTTTTCTATTCTAGAAATATATAAATACATATAGATAATACACCCAGTCTCGAGGCGGGAATCGAACCCACGACCCCCGGAGCGGAAGGCAGGGTCACTGCCCACTGCACCAAAGAGCCAGTCAAGAAAGTACATATTGTCTATATTTTAAGAATAAATATTTCGTAATCTGTTTATCTATTTTAAAAAGCTCAGTGAAAAGTAAATTTTTGCACCTTGCATAATGATAAGAAGATTGTATCACCTGAAAGGCCGTCACCTAAATTTTTAATCAAACGTCACTCAAATTCCGCTCAAAAATGTTTTATTCGCAAATATCAAGGGCAGGAATAACTGCGAGGCGTCACAAAATGAATAATTACTTCAATTTGGTACGCTCTTGTGGTTGTGAATGGATTAAATGGACGAAGTGCGTCACTCTGACACGCTCCTGAATATCTAGAGTTAATGGCGGTGTCTATATGAAGAATTATGTTATTTTAGTGACAGATCACCTAATTAATCGTTTAATTAGACTTGGTTCGTTAAAAAAAAATTTGGACATGGTACATTTGTAAAAAAATTTTTAGACATGGGTAATACATTAAAAAAAAACATCAATTTGTCCAGTTTTTTCCCATATTTACACTTAACTGGTTAAATTCTAAATCTAATTTTTTTGTCCTTCTTGACATTCTATACCCAACGTAACTTAATCTAGTTTAGATATTGGCGCAGCGTTTTATATATCACCTTTATATATAACTCTACTGTACGTGTGTATGTCACTGAACTCCTCCTAAACGACTGGATAAATTTGAATTAATTTTTTGTACTCGTTACGGTGGCGCCCTGCACGCTTTAGATTCACAAATCAGCCCGGCAGATGGCGTAGTCGGAACAACGTCTGTCAGATCTGCAAGTGTAATTATAAAAATGAGTAATAATATCATTGCTGGTAAGCAACTGGTACTTCTCCTTCTTCCTAGCGTTATCCCGGTCTGGTACCAAGGTCTGGTTAAAATGCTGAAGATGTGGCGGTGGGGCGAACTAAGATGACTGAATGCTGTCTGACGTCGTCATCGGAACCCAAACAATATCTACAATCACTATTTTACGTGACTTCCGAAGCACGTATGAGGTCAGAGGTTTACAATGTTCTCATTTGGTTTTCAAACCAAGTCAGAACTGCTTAATCCGGCGATCAACTCCAATTTAAGTAGGCAATCACTATTTTATCGCCCTTTTTGACCATGAACGTATGCACACACGCACACGCACACACAAACTTACTTTAATAATTCTAACATTACAAGATTAATTTTATATTAAATCATTATGTCCAGGGGTTGGTTGTTCTTCCCTTTTCTCTATCCCATGGTTAGATTCACTACGAGTTCGCGACCCCTGGCTATCCTGGCTCCTATTGTCACTATCCCTATACCTTCCGTGATAGTAGTATCCTTATCCCTTTACACCATTCCTTACTATACTTCTATCTATTTATTTGATTAGAGGTAGCGCCACGCTTACGGTTCTTTTGGTCTGCAGCAGAAATGGTTCGGCGCGTCCTTTTACCAGTACCTCTTTCTCACATAAGATCGGCGTGAAGTAGCGGCAATGCTGTCACATCAAGTGATGGTGTTTTTGTCGCGTTTCGTACGGTTTGTAAGAATATCCGGTGGCCTAAACACCTTCTTCAGAGGCCGGCAACGCATCTGCTAGCCTTCTGGTGATACAGATGTCTCTTATGTGAACCGCCTGCTCCTTGTAACTAAAAAAAACATGGAGGCGTCTGCCCAGCAGTGGGCGATTTAACACTGATTATTATCATCTTGACCTGACAGTAGACAGTCTAGTCTACTGTATGTCAGTTTAGTATACTGTATAGGCACAGGACTATTAAAAAACGGTTGTTAGGCAGAAACAGTTTGGGTTCGTATGTTGCCGCTAAGGTCTGCGAGCCTTCTGGTGGTGTAGCTGTTCTGGCGTCGGTAGTCACTTAGGTAATGAAGTACGTACTCGTTTGTCCCTTGTACGATAAAAAAATATCAAAACACGGCTTCAATATTAGCTTATCTATTTACGACTAACACAAATACTTCGCTTTCACACCGCTCCAGTATCATTTGCACGACTTTCAACGCCAACCGCTTCCACTGTTAGAACAGTGACAAGCGTAAACTAAATACGAAAGATTAAGATAAACAATTAAACTACATTCTATTTACTCTATTTCGTGCTAATGCAACATTTATTCGCAACGGATCAGTTAATGAAATTCTGTTAGTTTTGTTACCTACCTTTGATAGAAAGCAAGAAATATTTTATTTGGATAGTGAACATCATATTATATCTCTTAAGAAATAACGAAATCTTATATATAAAATTCAGCGTGCATATTGGCTGGGGTTGAGAATCGATCAAAATCTATTTTTCATCCCCCTAAATGTTAAGGGTGGCCCACGTGAACGGAGTCGCGGGGCGCAGCTAGTCTTATATATAAAATTCTCGTGTCACAATGTCAGTTACCGTACTCCTCCGAAACGACTTGACCGATTTTAATGAAATTTTATATGAAGTATTCTGATCGTGATACTAGGTCTGAGAATCGGCTACTATGTATTTTTCATACTCCTAAATGATAAGGGTGGCCCACGCGAACGGAGTCGCGGGGCACAGCTAGTATTAGTATAAAAAATATTTTCGCTAATTATACTACGAGCATATTTCCCTATATCTGACCCATAAAGGGCTTAAATCAAATAACACACAGGGAAATATATATATTTTTAAAGAAACTGTTACATTTGGTACAATTGACTTAAAGCCCTTATTCCGGTGCTAGTTAAAAGAAACTGTGATATAGGAAAAAGTGCGTTCCACTAGTTTTGATGGTTTTGACTGATTGGAAAACCTAGGCTCCTCTAATTTGAATAAAAGTATGGTTCGAGATTAAAAAATTAAAACCATCGCTTTTGAACAAAATTCAACGGGGTCGTAATCGAACGTCCATTTTATTTCAAAAATTTGATTAAAAAAAAATCTGAACCCGTTGTTGCCTAACTTACAGCTACAGACCCTGGGTCTGTAGTTGTGCTAATCTCCAGATTTCCTGATAGGATTAAAATCGGTCCATTGATTTTGTATTCCATACGAATTATATTAGAGAGGTAGAGGGAGAGAGGAGAAGGGGGAGGGAGAGAGGGAGAGGGAGAGAGGGAGAGGGAGAGAGGGACAAATTTATTAGAATTCCATGCATTCACTGTGAGAGTGCCGGGTCCATTGTGTTGCAGAGGAAGGAACCATATCAGTGCCCGAGACATGTAACCCAGATGTGGGTTTAAACGCGCTCTTTTTAATGGCCACTAACACTCACCTTAACTGCCAGTTCTCTGCCTTGCCTAGCAAAAATAAAATATTAAACATGGATATTTATGTATCATCGATCAAGAAATTGGTTTGCCACGCTAAGGTCGAATGTCGTTTGCACGTCAATTGGTTAAAAGGCACATTTTTGCTTGTTATGCATTACGTTAATTTCTAACAATAACCCTTATAAAAATTTTCTTTAATCAGGACCTGCCATCCAAAATGGTAAAGGTATACCTTGGTCGACAGGATTAATGATAAAATATGAAAAATAAAATACTGTTAAAAGTTGTCCTGCGTCCCTTACAAGGTTTTGAAATGGGGCAGCCGTACTTTTCTTAGGCTGACCTACTTTACGTTTATACGCTCTCCTGTAAAACTTCGTTTTAAGTTCATGCTACGTTTTGAAATGGGGCAGCCGAAATGGTACTCTACATTTTTTATTTTATTTGGACCAATTTTGATAACTGTTATAATGCGTACAATGTCGTTTCATATAAATTAGAATTAAAATTATGCATTCAAAGAATTATGCATCTGTACGAAAGAATTTATATACCAGAGAATAAATTTCTAGCGCAGTTATAAGCGACCGTTATTTTCCTATGTAAAAAATAAGGTATTTCTGCAGAAAATAGGCCAATACTTTACACATCCTGTAGATATTTCCATGGCTTCCATAGACTTTTTTGTGGATCAACAGTTCCTCTTTGCGCTCTACAGTTGGAAAGACGTGTGACTTCAGGGATCGTGAAAACAAAACGCAATGGAGTTTGGTAACAGTAGTTTCGTAGGAAACAAAACGCTTCTAACTCACGGTGCTGGCAAATCTTTTTACGATAAAATATTCACTTACCACGAAAGCTTTATAGTGAAGGTCGTATTCAGCGTATGTCTAAGTATCTTCATGATAATAAGTTTGATTGGAAACATGTTCACATGTATAGTGATGGCCAGGGAGAGAAGTATGAGGACTCAGACCAACTATTACCTGTTAAATCTCGCGATAACAGACCTGTTAATGACCATTTTCGTTCCGGTTGAAATATACATCTTTTGGGTACCAGATTTCTATCCGTTTGGTGAAGGAGGCTGCCGTATACACTTTTTACTATGGGATCTACTGAGCAGCTGTAGCGTGTTGACGATATTGGCATTTACTATAGAACGTTATTTGGTGATCTCGAAGCCGTTTCTGCGCCAAAGGCTTGTTTTGAACTCCCGTATCTTTAAAATTTTAACCATCAACTGGGTAATTGCTTCCATCTTCTCGATTCCCAGTGTGTATTATGTTTACTCTGTGGAGCATACCGAAAGTGTGTACTGCGTATTTACAGTTCCCGATAAAGAGAAAACCTATTTTGTCGCTGTAGAACTCTTTATATTCTACGCTATGCCGATGACTGTAATATTTGCTCTGTACGTTATGATAGCATTCAAGCTTAAGTCAACTAAAGATAAATCAAGGCCCAGTCCACATTATGCGAAACAAAACAGAGATAAAGCGGTGAAAATGTTAGGTAAGACAATATTTAGAAACATGAAGGTAAAATAGTATTCCCACATCTGTTTTACATTGTTCAGGAGTAAGGGTAGCCGCACACGGGCCACACGCTACAGCCACAAAACTCCGCCACTGGCATATTTCTATACATTTTAGCGTGCAGTGTGTGGCGGCCACCGGCGTCAACCGTATTTTTAGGGTTCTCTAGTACTACGAGGAACCCTTAATAATTTCACTCTGTCTGCCCACTTGAAATTTTACATGTTGATAGAACAACTAAAAACTCATTAAGAAAATTATTTTGCACAAAATCCGATATCAACTTTTGAAGTTATTTAACCAATACGTTTATAGCGTATGAGATACGGAACCCTTCTATATAAGAATGTCTTGATACGCTCTTATCCATTTTTATTTCTTATAATACTTGTGTCATAAAAATAAATAATACTATAATTTATTGCCCCTTGGTGCAAACGAGCAGGTGGTTCACCTAAGTGACTACCAATGCCCATAGACATCTGCACGACCAGGTGGCTAGCAGATGCGTTACCGGCCTTTAATGACGAGTTTAGGCCAACTGAAAGTATTACAAATCGAACGAAACGCGGCAACAGTACCATCTCTTGAAGTGACAGCATTGTCGCCACTTCAAGCCGATCTCAAGTGAGAAAGAGGTACTGGAACCCAGACGCGTCGGCCCAATTTCGCTACAAGCGTGGCGTTAAACCTACCTACGTCTTCCGATATATAATTAATGTGCCTTGTCTTTCATCTCCTCCACTCCCGTGCTCCTCATCTCCAACACTTACCTCCACTGCCCGTGTTACCTTCCCTGCCCAATCAGTTCCGATCTGATCTTATCCTATAACGTTACCCTTCTATTAGTCTTATCATGGTAATGGTGATCAATCTTATTTCTTCGAACGTCTCTAAGTTTGCTAATATATGGTGCTTTACTAATAATAATAATAATAATCTTCATTTACAGGCATCTGGGGCCCACACATATTACAAAAAATTAATTAATTAAAAAGGATTACAAATTAAATTACAAATTGGGGTGTTCAAGAAACGGACATATTTTAACTCAGAAAAAGAGAAAGTGTCAACTTACCATGGCCAGAGCGGCCTGGGCGTCGTATTGTCCAGATGCCCTGCGACCCTCGCGCTTGTTGCCTTCTATGGCTGCATCTAATTCACTCCTCGTCGAAAGGTTCTTCTTCTCACATTCGTAGTCGTACAGGTACTTCATGTATCTGAAAGGTAAAACATATATTTAACATTTTTTGTTAAATACATCATAAAGTTAATGTTAACATGGCTAATAAATGATTTAGATAGACGGTTTTATACGCTTTGTTATACATACATGTTATGATGCCAAATCGACTGGTGTCAAAAACTTTATAAATCATTATTGTTATAATTGGTATTTCAGAAGGTACGTAAAAACAGTGGGACCCGATTAATGTCGCTTTGTGATATTAGTCGTAAGGTTGTAGAAATCGTGTTGGTTCCGAGGATGACGTCATATGGCAGCCGGTCATCTTAACTCGCCCCACAGCTATATCTTCTATAATCCAAGCGGACCCTGGTATTTAACCGGAAAAACGCTAGGAAGAAAAAGAAGAATTATTTTTATAATTGGAAAGTATAAAGCCGTGTAGGCAACTGTACCTATACAAACCTCACAAATGCACTAAAATCATTACTATTTTTATGTTTGAAATTTAGAAACTCCATTCAATAGAGTTACAACGCCGGTCTCCTTTAAAGTCCGAGAATTTAAAATTCATAAAAATATGTCACACGTCAAAGGCATAAAGGTATATTAAAATGTGAAGTAACAAATGAATTATCACCAACGGGTATTCTATTCGGTGCTTTTTAAAATGGTGATGTAATATCGTAAGTCAATGTACGTATAAATCATATTTCAAGCTCAATTATCAAACGGCCACCTTTCAAAGAACATTCTTAATCCTATTCAATGACGAGTCAATTTTATACGAGCTATTGTCATATATTTTGTACCCTAAAAGTAGGGTTGCCAACTGACCAAAAAACATCCCGGATTCTCCCGAAAAAAAATTTGGAATTCATATAATCTGTTGCAAATATTCATAGTCCCTAAATCGCCTTATACAATCCCTAGACAAGGGAAAGGTCTAAATTGTTTACTGAGTATAAAAAAATAAGTTGTACCAAATATTTTAGTCACAGTAAATCTTGATTACATTTCATAAATTTATCATTATATTTATTTATAAATAGTTTCCATTCATCATTTTACCTCCGTAGGTCTCTCAGTAAAGCAACTCCTGATTGTACCTATCACAGACTAAAATGTTTTTTAAACTACACTAATTCCTTATTTCACTTCCCCGATTGACGATAAACAGAGCTGGCAACACTGTTCATAAGTCACTCTAAACGTTCACGTATTTAATGCGGCCCACAATAAGAGACACACGGGCGGACGCGACATAAAATTTCGGCTACCTTTTCATAGTCTGTCAAATGAGAGAGCTAAATATATGACGTTCGTCATTATTGTTTCCTAATTTTATGTATGCTAGTGTCACCGAATTCGTTTACAATGGCTTTCCACAGCCGTCTTCACAATAATTTTTGAGGCGATTAATCTATGTGTGAGATTTACTGTTACAGGTGATAATATGTAAAGGGATAATTTATTTTGGGCCTAGTGGTGAAAGATCACCTTGGTTATAGTAAGCTCTTCGTTGTATCCAAATCTATGTGTGTATCTTTCAATTCAATTTTGGCTTGCGCTATACCAATTGGGCCTAATTTATATTGCTAATGTATTATAATATAATCTCCTTCCTTTTAATCTCAGGCAAAATAAAGAAGAGAGGGAGTTCAATCGAAGGCAGTAGAAATAGAAACTAAATTATTTAGATAGAGAATAAAATACCCATCTGATAGAAAATAGCATATAAGCATAATAGCATATACCTAAGCATTATTTTAACTTTCTTCTCAGTTATCTCCAGTTATGCCTAGTTATAAGATGCTTCTCCTGTAATCCTTTTTTAATAAATAAAATAGGTATAAATAAGCTAAAACACACACACTCACACACGCATTCACACATGTAAGAAACGCGTACTCTTTAAGTTTTTGTTCTTTTTTGTATTTTTATTTGGTAATTGTTATTTTGAACTTATGTAAGGTAAGAGCGGGACCTCCTGACACAGGTATTTATTTAATTTAATTTAATAAATAAATGAAATAATTTCGAAAGAGTTCCTTATAACGATGGCGACGGACAATAAGGAGGGGTTGGAGTCGCCCGGGGCGGCCGCGCCTCGCCGACAGTTGTTCGTCGGAAGGTCTATAGTGATCGTAAGGGATGTGGCTGTGGGGCGAGTTAAGATGACCGATTGCCATCTGACGTCATCCTTGGAACCCCCACGATCTCTGCAACTTTACGAGTAATATCACTCAGTGATATAAATCGGGTCTCACTATATTACGTGCCTTACAAAACACGAAGGAAGTCACCCATCAGCCACTCGGTCACAGCAAGAGCTACTTAACCTAGCAATCGTTACAAAAGCCAACCACTTATTAGGCCACGACCGCCTAAAGTATTCGTATACGTTATAGATATTCATCATCACCTAGTTTTAATCAGGTTTTAGCAAAAAAAAACTGTCAGAACTTGACCAAATTGAAATGTGATCACACGGAAAGCACTGTTTTCAAATAAAAAAGAATCATCAAAATCGGTTAAATATAGAACTCCCTCGTTTTTTGAAAACTGGTTGAACTTATAGATTCCTCATAAAATATGAGTATAGACCAGAGGTCGGCAAAATATTGAGTCAGAACAGCCAAAACAAAAATAAAAATATATAAAATTTCAAAGTTTTTAAAGAGCCACCAAAATGTTTCATGCCAATAATAATTACTTAGTAGTTGCATAAATACGTTTTTAATTTAAAAAAAAACTAATCTAATTATTCAAAGGAAACAATATCTATACCTACTAATATATAAAGCTGAAGAGTTTGTGTTTGCTTGAACGCGCGAATCTCAGGAATTACTGGTCGATTTGAAAATTTCATTCAGTGTTAGTTAACCCGTTTATCGAAGAAGATTATAGGCAAACATCATCACGCTTAATTTAAATCCATTTTATTTATCCAATCTATGCGAAAGAAGTCGCGGGCTCAGCTAGTGTAATATATAGTTATTGTTACTAGAGATCGCCGGCTGGTCGTAATTCGGCAACAAATCTTTAAATTTGCTTACTATATGTTTTATAATTTTAATTCTTTGTACAAAGACATAGTTATATTTAACAATTAATATACATACGGTCGTCACGACTACGCTTTAACACCATCCTATATTAAAACATATACCTGTATTGGCTTTGGCTGGCCCGCTGGCGCATTGGGCAGTAACCCTGCCTTCCGCTTCGGGGATGTATTTATATATTTCCAAAAATATATATTTGTGTATAACAGGCGTCTGTTACCTATAACACAGGCATTGTCTACCTTAGGAATAGACGTCCGTTTGTCATATATCCTTTATTTATTTATTATTTACATGTGTGTGTAAATCGATTGGCATTGGTGTGTGTGAGATTTTATGTTAACAAATTTATGTAATAGTAATGCATATGTTATAATAAAATCAGTATTCGCACAGCCTCCTATAAATATATTAAAATTGTGCAAAATTTTATGCTCCTCTATAGACACAATTTTCGTTTAATGGTAGAGTAAGTTTTGGCTTCACGTATATAAAGGTACAATAAGAAATTACTATAGACTACGAAACGAAGTTTTCTAAACTTAATTTGGAATAACAGGAATTCACAATTTATACAATTACACCGCTCTAAGGGAAAATGATAAGATGTTTTAAATATGTAGTTCAATTATTCCCATAAATTATACCCAAAAGTTCGGGGCCTGGAACGTGGGAACCGAATCTAAATATTTGTAGCGCGTATCCAGCTTACCATACATGGACATCTATCACTGCTATTTGAACTACCAGTCTAGTTTTAATGGTTTCATAATAAATTGATTGAGCATTCACATTTCAATACAAAAGCTTTTCATTACTTTTAATTAAGGTTTTAATTGATGTCCAACCAAATTCTGAAATATATATAATTATTTTGTATGTCACTGATGAACTATTGATGATATTTTGTGTATTTCAATGGATAATATTAATAATAATCCTTTCTCCTTTCGGTGGCTTTCCGTACAGATACATGTGGAAAGGTACAGCAAGGTGGAAGGTTTTCGGCGGCGATAAGAAGGCGGTAGCGTAGATTGATATGCTCGACCGCCCCAAAGGAAATCTTCAGTCCGAGCTAGGTGGAGGTGCCCGGGGCGGTTGCACCTCGCTGACAGTTGTTCGTCGGGAGTATAAAGTGATCGTATGTAGGATCGTCGTAGGGATATAAAGTGATCGTATGTAGAAACTTCGCTGGCATGAGTTGGATTTTGTATGGTACGCGACAGCATTTGTACCGCTTCCTTCGACCTGCCCGTACAGCGCCATCTAGTTTGCTTTTGTGTATCTTTCCACTTGACATCTTCCCAATCTCAACCTAGGTAACCTGCACGGTTGGGGTCTTTCTCGATATCGAGAAGGCCTTCGACCGTGTATGGCACCCGGGTCTCCTGGCTAAGCTCACGTCTCCGCATACCCCACACCGCCCTGAGTTCTGTTCCCACTGGACTAAATACACGCTCAGTTAGTAATTATAAAAGAGGGGGACCAGAAATAGATATTCCAAGGGAGGAATGGGTAATGTACAACTAGTTTTCTTTTTATGATGGGAAATAATTGCTTTTAGAAACCATATAATATTTTAAAAAGAACTTGAAAAATACTCTGTTTATATGATCAAAATAAAATTCTTTCACTAATTGCATATGACTATATCTATACTAATATATAAAGCTGAAGAGTTTGTTTGCTTCAACGCGCTAATCTCAGGAACTACTGGTCCAATTTGAAAAATTCTATATAGCCTATTTATCAAGGAAAACTATAGGCTATATATCATCACGCGTAACAACTAGTACTATATACAATACTTGTAACAAAAACACAAGTTAAAAACCTGTCTGTCTCTACCGGGTTATCCAAAAAACCGCTGGACCGATTTCGATGAAACTTTCAGGGCGGTACTTTTCAGGCAGATAGCTAATGTTACATGGAGTAACATAGGCTACTTTACTTTTAGAAATATATTTAGGGTTCCACACAAAAATATGAAACCTTTAAAAATTTAGCAAAATCACGAAGTTTAATAAAAACTTAATGGAAATATTGAGATTTCTGGACATTCCAGTCAAGCTATGTCAAAAGCTTATGTTTTGAGGGGCTACGATGAAAGTGCAGTTCAGAACCCAGCGATCTCACGGATTTCATTCTGTCTCTCTACTCTTGAGTTCTAAAGGCTTCAAGAAGTGTTCCTATATACTCTTTTAAAAGGTTTGTGATTTAAAAATCGTATCGTAAATTTGATTGCCCATTAATTATAATAATTTATAGAGACCTTTGGCAACAACACATTTGATATTATAATAAAACGAATATTGTAACATATGTGTTATTTTTTGTTGGTGTTACTTTATTGGAAAACTATAGTAATTAATTATTAATGTGTTTTTTATGGTCCAATCGTTACACAAATATGTTTAACATAATCTTTTGAATGTAAAATATTTTCTCATTAATCTTTTTACTGTGTTTTCCAAAATTAGTGTTAAATTTCTATACGTTAAAAGGGCAGACCCAAAAATTTCAGGAACTTGGTTCGGCCCATAATTCCGTTGAGGCTATCGACCTCTGTTAGCCTAAGCTGTTTGCTTAATTAGGGGGAAGATATATAAGTTTGAATTGTACCGGAGCCAGACATAGCTTAAAATGTTTGTACATTTTTGACCTTGAAGTCTACAAAGTTCTACTACAAAACTTTGTAAAGTTAAACAAAGTCCCCGGCCACACTACATGATCATTGAAATGATCATTCAAATGAAGCTATGTCTGGCTCCGGCATTAGAAGCAATAAGGCATCATCATCGGACATCCTTCATAGTATTTTTTATTAAAAAAAATTGGGACAACCATAGAGCATACCAGAGTATAACCAAAATGTCACATTGTGACAACGAGCAGGGGGGAAGCAAAAACTGTGTGACGTCACATGTCAATTATTTGTTGTCGTTTCTTCACACGCTACATAATTAAAAGAAACTATTGTTGTCTTGATTAGGTGTCATCATACTATAGGGGAAGGGCTGTCGGAAATGTGACAACCTGTGACATAGGAGGGAAAGGGGTTAAAAATCGTACAATTGGTGTAACTCATTGATACTATAAAACTCGACGTCTATATTCAATTTTGTCAAATTCATGGATATTTAAATCGCATTTTCCGTTCGTTGCCTCTGACTGGTTCCAATAAAACAGCCAAAACCGCCTAAGATTTAAAATTTAAAATTCAACGTTCGTTGCCAGAAGAATGTTATCATATAAGATCTGACGTAAGATTTGCTAGATTCGACCGGTCAAGTGATTCTGTCTCGTCTTGTTTAAATAAACGCATAAACAAACATCGTTCAAGTCAAGTACTTTTAAACAATTCCTGTTGATTCTCCTATCAAAATTTGATGATTTAGTTTTATTAACATTTTGTTTTACATAGCTTTTTATGTCAAACATTAATATTGACTTTTAAATTTAAATGCCATTTTTTGACAACTTAGCGTTTTAATAGGGATATTATCATACCTAAGCGTTTCTTTTTAATAGATTTATGAAAGATATTAAAACATTTAATTTCTTGAATTCAATAAATTCTGCTAATAGTGACCAACAGCAGAGAAGGCCAATTTTCCTAATTTTAATCTAATTAAACTTGATTATATTATATATTACACGTCCAGCTGTGGGTGATAAAAGGTGTTTTTATATAACAAGGAACCATGGCCAACTGCAACGATATACTAGCATATTCTAGCTGTATCCGTGACTGCATCGTAAAAACATTTAGATTATATATTAGCATTTAGATTACCACCCTACTCTATATAAACTATAAGTGTGCCAAATTTCATACTCTTCCGTCCGCGCAAATTTCGTAAAACGGGGCCGAAACATGTCGCTTCACGTATTAATAATATATTTCAGCAAATTATAATAAAGTTATCCGCGTCGCACTTTGCACCTCGCGAACGCGATAAAACCGCTTTAATAAATGTATCAAATTAATCATTAAGGAAAAACGGTCTAACCGGACTAGCCACAACATCCATACATTTTCGTAATACTTACATGTTATTTAATATCGTTTAAAAAACATTAACAACTAGCTATTTATTTTTGTAATAAGACTAGCTGCTACGCCCCGACTTCGAGTATAGTCGAACGAGAAAGTGCTTTTCCATTTTGGATGACAGTTCCTACTTAAAGAAAATTTCTGCTAAAGGTTATTGTTAGAAATTAACGTAACACGTAACAAGTAAAAATGTGCTTTTTAACTAATTGTCGTGCAAACGACATTTGACCTTAGCGTGGCAAACCAATTTCTTGCTAGACTATACATACATATATCGAATCATCGAATTCAATTTTTAGCATATAAACTATTGTTATAACAAGAATGTTGTATGTTTGTCACACAGTTTAGACAATAAATAATTGATGATATATAAAAATTGACTCAAACCTTTGTCAATTCTGTCTGAATGGCTAGACCGAGTTAATTAAGTTTGCTCTTTGTCATATAAAAAACATGTATTGCCCGTTTGCCTCTCGTCACAGAAAAAGCGTGTATTGCCCGTTTGCGCCTTGTCATATAAAAAAGTGCGTATTGCCCCTTTGTCCCTTGTCATATAAAAAAGTGCGTATTGCCCGTTTGCCCCTTGTCATATAAAAAGCATGTATTGCCCGTTTACCCTTCGTCACAGAAGAAGAGTGTATTCCCCGTTTGCCCCTAAAAAGCGCGTATTTCATATCCAGGGCCGGGTTCACTTCGTACGTCCGTTGCAAGAGCGCGTCCAACCGGCGCCGGCCGTCCCGAGAACACCGCGGAATGCAACTATTTACAACTTTTACCTATTTGGGAAACATTTACAATGCACGCACGTACCGTACACAATGGGCAGATGTAACCTGTATAGTTGAAATGTATCTATATATCTATGTTTATATGACGGCAATCTCATTAAAGCCGAAAACGGAAAAATTAAGTAAATATTTAGAGTTGCTTAGGAGATTGCCGCCTTGTGGAATGTTGAATACATCGAAGAGCATTAATAGACATCTTAAAAAGCTCTCGCTTAGTTGTTAGCTTAAGAGTGGGGTACAGAAGGCGGTATTGCTTGAGACGACACGCATTGAGAGGAAGTTACTTTGTCTGGATCCCTGACCACTGGTTGTTCGTCTCGCGGAAATCTATATTTTTACGACTCTATCTATTCACAATTGTGTAAACTATGAATACATCCTTATGATTTAAATACACACACATTTGGGGCAGTAATCTATATCTGAACCCAGAAAAGGCAGGCAGGGCCACAGCCACAGACAGCGCTAACGGGCCAGTCAAAACAACGTATACATACACTATAAGAATGAGTACGCGTGATAAAATCTACAGAATCGCTGAAAATATTTAAATAAAGCTCTTCGCTCTCGGGCGGTAGTTATGTATGCATGTAAATGAATTAGTCTGGACAGGAATGGGGTCGGCCGGTCTGGCTGAGTTGGCATTACGCCTAACGATGCGACTCGCACATACCCCACAACTCTTGGGGAGAAAGACGCGCTTAGAGAATTGCATCTCACAAGTCTTATTATCGCTTTCCCTAATATTTTTACTAAAGAATATCCATAGTATTTTGAATAAAGAAAAAAGAAACACTTAAATAACTCCATTGGGAAAAAGATAGAGACACGTAGGTATAAAGCAATCAACACTACACACACATATGTATCTCAACATTCAAGACTGATTTAAGAGTGTGCCCAAGGATAACTATTATTATTTTTTGTTACAAGGAGCAAACGAGCAGGTGGTAAAATACTATCGACGTCCATGGACCTCTGCTCCACCAGAAGGTAAGAATATATATTTTTAAAATATCAGGTACAAGAAGCAAACGAGCAGGCGATTCATCACCTAAGTTGCTTTGCATGAGAAGCTAAACTACTTTGCTTTAATCTGCGAAAAGCAATGGGAAAAGGGGAATATAAATATATTAGGAAGACAACAAATAAACATTTCGAGAATAGAACCGAAACTTACAATGAACTGGTGCGGGTCGCAGGAAACCGTTGGATACAAGCGGCGCAACATCGCCATTCGTGGAAATTGATGGAGGAGGCCTACCAGCTACCACCCAGGCTGAAAGATGACGATGATGAAGTACTTAAATATTAAAAAAAAAGTATATAACAGCCGGCTATTACCTATAACACAGGCATTAAATTGTCTACCTTAGGAACAGACGTCCATGTCTCGTATAGTCCAGTATATATTTATTATTTATTTATTATAGTGTCTACCAGCCAAGTCAAACTTAAAGTAGGTAACGCTGAGATGATGATGTTGTCCTCCATGTTGTATCCGACAGCGGCGAAACGCCTGGCTCGTTAAGTTTACCTGTTATGGGCCCGAATGTGACTTGTAAAGTCAGATTTTGTGAGAAAGATCCCATTGCAGGACGCACAATGTAAATGACCACTATTATTGTAAGTGAAGGAGGGACGGAGGGTCTTTTTAATAAAGCATTTGGCATCTAAATGTTCCAAGCGATGTCTTCCAAAATTTGCAACAGCCTTATCGACAGAGCTGCGCCATTCATGTCTCTGTTTCGCTAGCTTTTCCCTACCCTCGCATGACATGCCTTGAGATGGCGCTGGTGGGATAATAGCATAACCTAACGAAAAAAATTCTACTATTTTAGTACAAGTATTCTTTCTTCTTCTTCTTCGTCCTAGCGTTATCCCGGTGTAGTAGTACCAGGGTCCGCTTAAATTGCAGATGATCTGTGGGGTAAGTTGAGATAACCGATTGCCCTCTGACGTCATCTCCGAAACCCCCACAGACTCCACAATCGCACAATTACCACTCACACCCCGACCGCTGTTTTACATGCCTTCCGAAACACGGAGGAGGTCGGATATTAGAAAACTCGTGTCGGAATTGGTCTTCCATTTGTTACCCAGCCGTGGTGAGAAGTGCTTAACTTAGCGATCAACTCAAATTTTAAGCTACGACATTCTTTATTTTAGGACAAGTATATTAATTACGTTTTACATGTAAAAAGAATGACAAAAAAGTTCCAAAAAATGTTTTTTTTTTTGTCAGATGTCCTACTCTTCTGTCTATTCTCTATTATAAATTAGATTGTCTATGAATATTTATTATTCATTACACATTCACTTCACTTCATTTAGCCTGAATGTAGTCATATTGTCATAATTGTATTATTTTTTGTTCTTAACATTGTTATAAAAAAAAAAAACAACGTACCGTAGTATCGTGAAATGTTGTTTAACAGTTGTTTTCCTTTTTAGAAGTGATTGACATTTGGAACCTTCTTAAATGTGGGTAGAAATAAAAAAAACTTCGCGCTTGTAAGGTAATGAGTATGACGTGTCCGTTATAAAATAACTGTTTTTATTATCTATACTATGTATTTTGGAAAAATCATTTATACTTATATTATATAAAGCTGAAGAGTTTGTTTGTTTGTTTGCTTGAACGCGCTCATCTCAGGAACTATTGGTCCGATTTGAGAAATTCTTTTAGTGTTAGATAGCCCATTCATCGAGGAAGACTATAAGCTACCTAAAATTGAATCAATTTTTTTACGAGAAAGAAATCGCGGTCACAGCTATAACACTCATACATATAGAAAAATATGTCTGTTTATAACATGTTTTAATTTTTCTATTTTTTTTTTGATAACTACATCGTAATTATATAGTTATAAAAAACTATTTTTACTTGCCTATCTCCACATCTGTCAGTTATTTTTTTTATTATATAGACCTTTAATTATAACAATTAAATTATTAAATATTAAAAAAAATTAATTAAGGCATCGTAAGCAATATTTTTGTTGAATTTAATTCAACAAAAATATTTCTTACGATGCTTACTTATTCCCTATAAGAAAGAAGATTACTATGGGGTAGATTCATCATAAGGTAAAAGGTATCCAGTAGTAATAATCTATGTGAATTTTAATATTGGTTATAATTAAAAAGACGACTTGGACGCCTTTGCGGAAAAGAAATGCATTCAAATAGGTCAGGAAAGGAAGGTGTAGTTGGAAAAGAGGCCTTTGCCCAGCAGTATAGGCTAATTCTCTCTCTACTTCCTAGCGTTATCCCGGTTAAGTACCAGGGTCCGCTTAGATTGCAGAGGATTTGGCTGTGGTGCTATGCGACTTAAGATGACGGATTGCCATCTGACGTCATCCTCGGAACCCCCACGATGAGGTAGGGTATGAAATATAAACTAGTGCTAGAATGGGTTACCCATCTATCACCCGGCCGCAGCCAGAGCAACTTAACTTAGCGATCGACTCAAATGGTTCAAAAAGAAACTTTATATCTACATGATTTTTATTATTATCTTCTAATATAGCAGCACCTCCTTCTTTAAATTTAATAGGTGAAATTAGTTTAATTAATAGGGTAATGGATATGATTGAAGAGCTATTGAGTCTGGCACCCTCCACTCTAATTTGGTATCACGAATTTCGAGTTTATTTTTCCCTAAAATCTATGGATGCATCACTTAGATCGCCCTACAATATTTCAGCATCGACGAGTATGTCGATAGCGGACAAACGGATGCGAAAGGTGAAACCACCAGTTTTACATATGTATACTAATATATATGTCGTTAATAGAATAGGTTTCAGAAATAGTCCAAAAAGCCAAAGTGCTAGGCCGCTGGTTTTGCGGTCATTTTCAGCGTTTGAATCTAAACCACGTGAAGCAATCTTCACCCAGACTAACAAATGTGTGCCCCTGTGGGCGTTATTTAAGGCCCATTTCGAACAAGAGAGAGAGAGAAATATCTAATATCAACGTATTGAGAATCTTAGGCAATAGGTAGCGATCTATTTTTGCCTGGAAGAGACCATTATTAGACTCGATAGTAAGACTACAGGATTGTGTAAGAGAACTTTATGATATTGTAAAGATAAATTAATACCTGTTTTTGTCAACAATAAGCTCGTTATGCAGACAGAGCCGGTGCACGTAAGTTGTACAGTAAAACCGCTACACTTGTACCGGCCTGAGTAAAAACATGAGGCGCAACCTCAGTATAATTGTAGTATTAATTATAAAATTTTATTGTATAAAAATACATTCTTTTCCCTCCCACGTCTTCGGTTCTTGCTTCGACCGAGTTCAGGCCTTGTAACTTCAGTTAAACATTAACTTATATTTAATTAATTTGTTTTTTTTTTCAACTCGTACGGCTGCAACCTTTTTTATTTAGCCTATAGGATGTGGAGGCATCCCCTGTTTATGGAAAAAGTATCAGTACCAAATTTGCTGCGCTACCGTTGTGGAGAAGTGCTCTGGGCTGCAGCTTCCACCCTTGTTGTCCATTTCACCATCACCATTGCCACCAATGCTGTGGAAAGTGAAACAAGCAAGAAGTAGTTGTGTGTAATGGAACGTTATTACTTGATAGAACAACATTGTTTGGTGTGCGAGTACGTAAAGAAGTAGTAGCAAATGTGATTGTCAGAACGACGCTACTAAATGTACTAGGCATATTGGATCTTGAAAAGCTGTAATTTTTAAGAGCTCGACATAAAAAAAAGTGTTTTAACTTCAACTACAATATTTACAACGGGGTAATCTACATTTTAGTTAAATGACCAGAACTATAATCAATTAATTTTAGAAATACGTTTGTCAACTGGTGACTTTAAAAAAGAGTCGCGTGTATGTAATAAATGCTCACCAGAACATATGGGACATTTTACTGTAGTACTTAATTTTTTATACATTTCTGTAAACTAGAGACCGCCAACCGGTCGAAATTCGTCCGCAAACCTTTTTGCGTGCGACATATATTTTTCTAATCACAGAATTATAAAATTTGACAATTAATGTAACATACCGTTGTCACGGCTACGCTTTGATATCATCCAATACATGTATGTGTTAATCGTTTGGCATTAGTGTACATGTGGTCTTATTTTAATAATTTAATATATAAAAAATAGAAACAACAATTGCCTAACTCGTATTTTTAAAGTATGGACTTTAGAGTGAAACTCGGACTTCAACCCTTCTCGTCCGATACTTGGTTGTTGTCTGCACCTCGGCAACAGTATAGTATAAAATCAAAATTTTATAATTTTTGGGGCGTTTTCCTCCAAGGAGTCAACACGTTACATTAAAATGTAACGAGTAAATTAGCGAAAGCAAAGAATTTCTATATTCTAGTCAGCACTGAAATCTACCAATAAAATGAGGATTATTAATTTAAAGGAATAATAAATAATAATAATTTGTAAAAGAATAATATTATTCTGAAATGTTTCACCTTTTGTCCGGTCCAGTCCAGTCGGCGCATTTCTTATAGACTTATAAGGATCCAAGCCTCCGCTCCTTGGTCTTAGCTAGCTCCGTAAACATC
The DNA here is from genome assembly GCA_024363005.1 of Charaxes varanes. Taxonomy (NCBI): domain Eukaryota; kingdom Metazoa; phylum Arthropoda; class Insecta; order Lepidoptera; family Nymphalidae; genus Charaxes; species Charaxes varanes. The sequence continues at coordinate 5,836,687 of JANCMC010043217.1, forward strand.
ATCGGTTTTCCGTTGTCAAATCTCCAGCTGTAAATCATCAAAGTCCTCATAAAATATCTCGAATTTACTAGATATCGTGCTCACACTCTCCTCAGAGGTCATAAAAAAATTGTGTCCTCTGCTACTACTGGGTAATTATTTGATTTCGTATTATTTGTGTTTTTCAATACTATTTCCAACTTGTAGCGGCTGCTACATAACTAGATGGCAATGATGTCAAGTGGAAAAGGTTACACCAAAGCAAAACTAGATGGCGCTGTACGGATGCCAAGCTAGATATAAATACTAGGGTTTCATCAATCCTGTTGGAGGTCAAGATTCATTTTGAGTAGTTAAGCCACTCCAGTCAGTAAGTATCATCAACAGTTCCTGATCTATTTGTTCCTGAGATAAATTATTCATCTACTGATCTAATCGATTGTTACATGTACTTTAAATGTCTATATTAATGTAACATTAAAACATATATCGATACCCCCCACGTAGGTTGTTGTAACCCCAAATTCCCAGTTTTACAGTAGAGCGTTACAAACAACTAAATTGTAATATAACAGTCACTTTTTGATATATTATTGTATACAATAGCGTAATCGTCATTATTGAATAAATAATTGTATACACCAATGTGTTATATAATGACGATTTTATTTCAATTTTCATGTTTGTAACGCCCTAATTTAAGTTGGGAATTTGGGGTTCCAAAAATTTACGTTGGAGGTATCGATATGTTAAGAATTAGAAGAATTTTAGACTTCTTCATATTCCGGATTGCCCTCTGATTAAGCATACTAATTCTGTTACTAAAGTACGTGATAATTTAGGGCTCTCTATCTATTCTTGGATACCATTGAAATAGGTATCAGTATAATGAGGATAATGTCTTATTTAAAAGCACGTTAAGTTTGACGTCTTTCTTTCTTTTTGTTAGGTAACTAACATTTTTGGAATGTAAGAAATATCTTCTAGAAACTATTCCTAGAAATATTTTAAACACAAAGGTGACTTGTGAAGCAAACGTCTTGTTATAAAGACCGACTAAGTTTTTAGGCTTTCCTCAACAGATCATGACTTGCCTCTTCATTCTCTTTACAGAATACGAGTTTTGTTTTTTTTTTTTTAAAGTCAAATTGAAATGATCTATAGAAGACGCGGCGATAGCGATATACGCCTTGCCTTCTACTACCTTAAAATAAATATGGATTATTTAGTACATGAGTGAAGTTTTTTTTGTATGTAAGTTTTTATATTCTTCTTGAATGGTATTTTAATTTTATCCCTTCTAATAATAGATATTTTTTTTTGGAACCAGGTCAATCGAAAACATCGAAAATGATCAACATAGCGGGCGTGATCTCTATCATTCTTTTCTACGTGCTCATCCTAGCTGTGGGGATATGGGCTGGTCGCAAGAAACCTCCTGGCAACGACTCGGAGGAAGAGGTGATGCTGGCGGGAAGGTCTATTGGACTCTTCGTAGGGATCTTCACTATGACAGGTACGGAATACTTCTTATCACATTTTGTATTCTTCTAGGATTTTCTTGAAGATCGTCACTATGATATGTAAGTAGTGTTTCCTATTACATTTATATTGTTCTACTTCTACTTTTTGGTCATCATCACTATAATTGCGTATGGTATCATGTATGGATACAATTTCAAGTCCAGATTCCTCAACCAATCCACTGCTGCTGGTGTAAAAGAGTGCAATTCAGATAAGCCTCAAGGGAGAAGGTAGAATGGGCGTTCACCACATGTGACAGGGTTTTATCCTGTGCTTTTTTCGGTTCTTAGAATAAATTCCAGCATGGCATTTGCGTTGCGATATGTAATATGTTATTTTTTGTTATTTAAGTTGCGATATAAAAAAAAGGATAAATTCAGAGGGGAATGAATATGATATCAAGCTTTAACAAGGGGCAAACAAGCTGGTTCACCTGAATTTCCTAAGAAACGACGCTCGTGCATGACCAGAAGGTCGCAGTTGCTTCGCAGATGCCTTGCCATTGAAATAGGGAAGTCTTTCTTCTTGGAGGTCCCTATGTCCTATTAGTAGACACTGATGATGAGATGACAATTTCCAAAGAAAAGTCGTGCGAAGCAAGAAATGTACACTCGGGTGCAATGAAACCGCATATGAGAACATTTTTTGTAACATATTTTTATTTTTTTCTATTTAAAAAAAATACATTTTTCTAAATATGAGATTAAAGATCATTTTAATGGATAGGTATTCAAATGCCTTTTAACCCTATATTAAAAAATACATGTATTTATATAAATAAAAAAAATATATTTTACAAAAAATGTTCTCATGTGTGATTTTATCGCACCCGAGAGTATAGTGAAATTGTGTTACCAGGGATGTAGAAAGGTAGGGTGCACCCTCAAACAAACAATGTCGTACACTAATCACTTAATAGCGTCACACCGCAGTCACACGTCTCTATACAAACATTCAACACTATCAATTCATTAAGCTAATGCATACATATATATGTACGTACGGTATCCGATTCACAGCAGGTACACAATGGATTGGGTTAACCCAGGATTGACAACTGTGGCGTAAGGAGGAGGAGACCGCGGACTCACGAAATAAAAGCAGTGTACATTAGAATGTAATTTCTGTGCTATTGATTCTAGAAAAGTGAAAAAAAAAAGAAAAGGCCTCTAAGAAGGTTCAAGAAAAAAGCATACTCATTTCTCAAAGGCCGACAAAGCATCTGCGATCCCTCTGGTGTTGCAGTTGTCCATGGGCCTCGGTAGTCACTTATGTGAATGCCGCCTGATCAGGTGGCCCTTGTTAAATAAAAAAAGTGTAAAGAATTAAAACTAGCTGACTCAAACACTCAATTAGTAGTGATATATTTTTATCATTTTATTAAATACTGACATATGGCTATCTCGTACGTTCAACAACAATAACATCGATGTTAATTAACCATTTTTGTACCTAGATATCAATTCTACTGCATGTTATTATTTTAAGATTATTTTATTATTATTATTTGTCTCTGATAGGGCCCGCACTGCGGATGCACTTCGATGCGGCCGCAGCTTTTGTACTCGCCCCGCCCCTTGTTCCCGCAGCTACAGGTCTTCAAAGATCTAGACAAGCAGTTCTAAGATGGCCTGCAACCTCGTCTTCCGACCTTGGATAGGCCACGCCGAAGAGAGTCATTCTCATTCTAGCCAGCCCATTGCACTCGCACAACAAGTGCCCCATCGTTTCTGTGTCTTCATTGCAAGCCCTGGAAATTGCAATGCTATTACTAGATTACCTTATTACTAGATGTAATCTTTGTTATCTATATAACGAAAAATAAAGGGACCTTGAAAGCAAAATTGCGCCTATATATATGTTACGCGCACGAACAGCCCTAAAGATATTGGTTTTACAAAAAAATTCTTTGCCGTTATTGGAAAATAACTTCTTTTTATCTTAAAATATAGTCTAAAGCAAATATCGTAATAAAGAGGACGTGTGGTAACAAAAATATGTGATCCAATAAGGATATATTAATAAAAAAATTCTCGAGAAAAGCGTCAATTCTAAGAATTGGATCGTGCTAGAAAACGCGGCATTAAAGCCTTATAAAAGTAGATCAGTTTTTATTTATGGATTTATATATAAGAGTTGGTTACGGTAATTTTCGAAAATATTTGGAAAGGGAATGGAAACGTAAACGGGAACGGGAATGGAAACGGCAAACGGAACGGGAACGGAAATAAAAATAATGTTATAGGATGACAGAATGTAGTAAATAGTAAGTAATCCAACGTTCGGGTCCACTAGTTTCATATACAAGTATAAACAAGCATCAATATTTCTACAGAAGCTTTCTAGTAGCGAAAACTTGAATATAGTTTCCTACTGGATCAATAAAATCGTGTAGAAGGCGTGAAATTGAGCAAGTTACCTCTTTTCTTAGAAAGAACCCACGTGGATCCTATTTGTGAAATTGTCGTACGAAAATCCAGATTGAAATAAGCGATACTGGGAAGTCTTGTTATTAGATATAATAGATACGTTACTTTAATAATATATAGAGTAGGGTGTGACGGTGTAGATTTCTCGTTCGTATTTAGAGCTGGCCATCTATTCGCATAATGCAATACTGCGTCGGATACGTTTGCAAAAAGGCCATTCCATGTTCGATGAAATTAATTAAATGCACTTATTTGTAGTTGCCACCACTCTACAACAGACAAGCCACAACGCGTAGAGCTACAAAGCTCAAATCAATACCAAATACTAAAGTCTGCGTTCCCTCGCAGCTGTGAAAAAAAATCTACCCTCAAAAGATATGACCTTTTATGTTACATTTCCCATACATTTTTAAAGGACACTAAAACCTATAGAGTACTTCCCGTTGACGTACAGTCATGAAATTTGGTAAGAAGCAATATTTTGAGACGAATTTCTTATCATTCCATGAGTTCACCGTACGGGTGCCAGTTCCTTTGCGTTTCAGATGAAGGAACCATAGCAGTGCACTGGACTTGTGACCCAGGTGTAGGTTAAGAGCTCTTTTTACCTTCGCTGCCTGTGCTCCCTTCCCTGGCAAGCAAAATCTGGTGTGATGCTACTAGTGCTGCTTTAGATGACTTTTCTAATAATTAACGTATTCACGGAACCGGAAAATTGTAGTTTCACCAAATTATTATTAAAGTATTAGGTGATGCTATGGAACTGCACTTGCCTGGCTGTTCTTGAGCATACATCCTCAATTTATACCTTTTTGGAATGGTTTTTATTTATATTAGCAAGTATGCTATCTAGTAGCAAGTATCCTTTTAGTATAATATAGATCAGCCCACAATATGCCCACAATACCGCTTGTTTCCGAGGTAGTTTTAAATATACCGCAACCAAATGCTGGAATAACTTACCTCCACCCGCGACTTCGTCTGCATAAAATTGGTGAGGTGAAAGTGAAAGGTGAAAAAGTTTAGCGGGGTGGTACACAGCCTTCCTCGATAAATGGGCTATGTAACATTGAAATTTTTCAGATCGGACCAGTAGTTCCTGAGATTAGCTCGTTCAAGCAAGCATACAAAGAAATAAACTCTTCAGCTTTATATATTAATATAAGATTCCGTAAAGTAACGCTTTATCAATTAGATTTTCCAAGATCTTTTTAAATATTTGTTTAATAGAAGATCTATCCGTTTTGCGAAAACAATCGCCTTAAATGCCGGCTACGTTTAAGCAACGACCTCCTCCGGAAAACTATTGAAAATTACAATAAAATTGATGTCTTGCCCGTATAGGTCATGTTAACCCCGTCTCTCGGACTACGAACACCATGGCAACCGCTGCGGAACTGAGCGAAGTGAAATCATTGATAAACCTTATCAGTTCACCTTGAAGCAAAAACCAGCACCCGGCGTAAACATGTTTACGTCTGAAATTCGAATCGGTAATAATCTAAAAACATTTTTTTGTGAATCGCTATTATAAAAAAACACTTTTGAAAAGTGAAAACATCTTCAGATACGTGTGGGGTTCCTTTTGAGAAGGATAAAAACCCTTTGAACTCGAAACATTGTTACCGTATCGACGCGGCACCTCTGGCCCTGTATGTTAAATTATAAAAAAAAAAACAAATATTTATCTACCAGTCGGCTGTTATTTATAACACAGTTTATTCATTTACGTACTTACCTTAGGGTAGTCGCACACGGGCCACACGCCGCAGCCATAAAACGCCGCCACTGGCATATTTCCTGTAATTTTCATACATCTTATATGGACTCGCCGCATACGGTTGACGCCGCGCTGGTGCCCTCCACACTCTGCAAATCGCCGCTGCAGGCTTCTTGTGGCCCGCACCGGCTCGTAAACGCCGCCATATGCTACTACCGCGATTCCCCACCCATCTCTCGCTTACCTCAGTTAACGTATTCGAGTCTGATACTGCGTGCAAGTTTTAAAAGAATTAGTAACCACCGATTGCAAGTGTCGACCACCCGCCCCAAGAAGCAGTAGCGCGCTTCAGGTAATTTTGTAGCCCCTCCTCCCTTCTCGTGGCGGCGTTTGTGGCCATGGCGAAAGGCCTGTGGGCGGCGACTCTTAGGAACAGACGACAGTGTGTTAATAGTCCTATGTATGTATTCAGGCCTTTTTTGTCACTTTCTTTTTGGGGGCAAGCAAATTCTCGAGAGTTGTAATTTTTGTACCCCCTCCCCACCCAAGTCAACAGGGTTGTAGGCATCCATTTCATTTTTAGATTTCGATATTTTTTTTCAGTTTTTATGGTAATTTTTACATATTTTCTAAATTTCCTTGAGGGCCCTTCGTCTCCCCACAAAAGAGGCCCGAAGTATGTACTTATGTACGTGTGTCTAACAGTCCTTCTGTGTTTTTTTTTAAAGGTTACCTTCTCCGGACAATAACAAACACAATTTGTTGTTTATTAACAATTAAGTAAGAATTAGCAAAATCGGTCCAGCCGTTTAGGCGTGATGCCGTGACGAAAGGGAAATAGGGATTTCTTTATGTATAAAGATATATATTTGAAAAAAAGGTAAAGATATATATCTGTACAATGAACAATCGTGCAATCCGAAGAAATGATTATACGAACATCGTTATCAGTTACCAATAAGGTAGACTATGGCCCACTTTTGTTATTATTTGATTCGTGATATTTTTGAAATATCAAGGTTATTTTGTTGTGTTATTCTCGCGGCGCGCCGGAGTGAGGCCACCCGCGGTTTTGTGTATATAAGTTGCATATTGCGTGCTATAACTCCTGATAATACGTAACTCAAAACAATATTATTTATACAGAGACTTGCGTCGGCGAATCCTTATCAGGAACGAAGGTTTTCGGTGTTTTATTTATCTCCAAATGATATAATAACGAATATAGTAAGTTGCTCTGTAATAGCTTTAATGTTATTATTGTTTTTATTAAAGTATTGAACTAATGTACGAGCAGAATGTACCTACCTATTTTTCTATCTGTTTTGAAATTGGCTAATTAAAGATTTTCCCTCTCCCTCTCCCTATCTCTCCCTCTCCCTCTCTCTCTCCCTCTTCCTCTCCCTTTCCCTGTCCAAATATTTTACATAATTTTCCTTAGTAAATAGACAATTTTTTGAAGACAAACCTTGTCCTAACAATAATGAAGGCAACAAAAAAGATTTATCCAATTTGATGTAGTCGTTCGGACGGTATGCACTTATATGCATTTTGGAAAACCATTGTAAACCATCAATAGATATCTATCTTCTTCTTTCTCCTAGTGTTATCCCGGTTAAGTACCAGGGCCCGCTTAGATTGCAAAGGATTTGGCTGCGGGGCGAGTTAAGATGACCGATTGCCATCAGACGTCATCCGCGGAACCCCTACGATCTTTACAACCTTACAATAAATATCACAAAGTGACATTAATCGCGTCCCACTGTCTTACGTGCCTTCAGAAACACGGAGGAGGTCGGATATCAGTTATAAACCAGTGCTAGAATGGCTAACTCATCTATCACCCCGTTGCAGCCAACTTAACCTAGCGATCGACTCAAATGCTTAGGGCACGACCTCCTCATCAATATATATATTGGAGGAAGTCGCGGGTAACAACTAGTAATTGATATGTCTCAAGATATCCGACTGCCGTCTGACGTCATCCCCGGAACCCACACAATTAATATCACTCAGTGACATTAATTGTAAGATTGTGATTGCGCAGACACTATCTCTGTGGAAGTCTATGGAGGAGGCCTATGTCCACTTGTGGAAATCAGCGGGCTGAAGAAAGGAAGGACGTGCACATTAATGAGGATCCACTGTTTTAGGTATATTCGGACATTTCAGTCGACCGCTAGGTTAAGCATTTTTACCTCGGTGATGATGGACGGGTGACACTCTAACACATTATTTCAAATACCCGACCTTCTCTGTGGTTACTTTACTCTATGTTTCGCGTCTCTTTCGCTTTCCACAAAACGTCATTCGGACATTTTTTCCTGTTGCTCCTACGCACGGTAAAAACCTCACATCAAAGTAGCATTTCAATTTCGAACCTCCCTTTTTTAAAGTCGGTTGAGAACATAACATATTTACGCGTTTTCACCGCCCTTTAAATATGTAGAAAGCGCTGGGAAGTTGCAAAACGTTTGAAACACCGAAACTTTCGCGTCACGTAAACAATTTCATACATTTTCGTCCTTATGTATGTACATACATGTAAAACGTACATACTAGCTCGTATCCTCGATTTCGTCCGACTTAATCTATATAAATAAAAATTAATTTTCTAAGTGTATGTAAGCTTATATAACTTCCTAAGGACTGGACCAAATTGGATAATTCATTTTTTTAATGCGTTCGTTATAATTAGGACAAGGTTTGCATACTTTAAAATGTCGGTCTGTCTGTTTGTTAAATGGAAAATGGAATGGGGAACAGGAATGGAAACGGAACTAGAACGGGAACGGATAAGGGAACGGGATCGGGAATCATACGATAGGATAATATAATGTAGTAAATAGTAGGTAACCCTACGTTTGGGCAGGACAACGTCTGTAGGGTTCACTAGTTTTGTTCCTAATTTTAAGGATTTATTTCTTTTGCCAAAATGTTATTGGTGAATGTTATATCCATATAATACCCTCTACCTCCATTGAAAGTCCTGTCAATTGCTATCCTGTCGTTTTAGACATTACCTGTAACAAACAAACAGACAAAAAAATTTAAAATTATACTTTTATTTTAAGTACCATCATAAATAACATATTTTATTTCGAGTTTCTTTTTAAATAAAATTTGAACTTATTTTAAATAGCTTTTATGAGTCTTAGGTTATCGGTACCACAAAGAGCCAGCTCATATGTATATATTTGTATAAACAATTTTACATGGGATTTTTATCGCAAACTTTCCGCTCGCATTCCTCTCCCGGCGTCACGGGAGCTATTTTGTAACTTTGACAAAGTTTTTCCTTGTTGAAAACTACATAGTAACTAAACGCCAAATAGGTTTCAATTTAACTTGAGGTATTTTATACAGCACATTTTCATGCTCAAATGATTTTGAAGTGTAGTGAACGTATTTTATCGTATCAGTTAAAAATATTGTATCTTACTATACTTCGGAGATAATAATATGAGAAGCAGTGTACAGATTAAAGAGGGTAGTTATTCATAGGGGTATAAATACTCTAACACACAGGTAAATGGGACAGTCGTGTTGAAGCCAACAATCACAGCACATTGTGCTGTGTTTTAATATTAAAAGTGCCACTTGTGTGGTGAGCTATAAGTATAGCAAATATCATTAATATTGTATATGAGTTATTTATCTATATATGCAATCTACATTAGACACCCTAAAATGTTTTTTTTTATAATAGTCTATAATGCCCCATTGTCGGGCAAAAGCCTCAAACATCGTATATCTCTCCTCTTTCCTGGAATAGCTTTATTTAAGACTTCTTTGGGAATGTATCTAGAGCCGCAAGGACAGGAAGGCTTCCTGTCTGTAGTATCCACTTATCAGTGGATTTACGCATACTGCGTAAATCCACACTTAATGCCTGTGTTAAAGGTAACAGCCGCCTGTTATACACACCTAGCAGCAACATTTCCATCCTAAGTGGGCTCCTCGACATCTCTCCGTAAAGAAGGGATTTTTCAATAAGGAGAGATTACTAGATGGAAACAGCTATTTAAGGTAGAATTTTATTACAGTATAAGTTTAACTATATAATATAACTTTTAAAGAAAACATATACTGCTACTATACTAGAATCTATGGTAATGTCCATTTATTATAATTTATTGATAAGCAATATTGTACAAACCATGTCATTGCCATACTATAAATTTTAACTCATAAATATTTTTAACATTGTGGTCAAAAGAAGGTATTCGGTCAACTAATGTGGCTAGTTTATTATAACTTTTTCTCGCCCAGCAATTTTTATGCATACAACTCAAAACTCTCTGGAGGAGGTTATCGTCTAATCAGAGGTCGGCATTTGGGTCGATTGTTAGGTTAAGTGGTTCTTGCTGCGACTGAGTGATAGATGGGGGACCCCTTCTAACACTGGTTTATATTTGATATCCGATCTCCTCCGTGCTTCGGAAGGCACGTAAAACAATGGGTCCTGATTAATGTCACAGAATGATATTAGACATGAGGTTGTAGAGATCGTGGGAATTCCGGAGATGAAGTCAGACGGCTGTCCGTCATTTTAACTCGCCCCACAGCCAAATCCTCTGCAACCTAAGCGGACCCTATGAGGAAGAAGGAAGACTTAAAACCATTTGAACCGTAATTTTGCATCTCAATAGCGAATTTATCATGTTGACCGAATATTAAAATAGAAAACCATTTCATTACTCGCAGCTACAAAAGTGCACGCCGTATAACGCCCACTCTGTACCGGCATTTAGCGAATGGTTAGCGGAGCGTTTCGTCGTCGGCTGTTTTTGAAGAAGGCTAATTTCTCGCTTATTTAATATGTTAGATCGAGGCGGTGAAACTAAATCGATTCTAAGACAATCAGCATTGCAGGAGTCCCTATTGTTAGCGTGGGAGCAATCAACGTCAGACCTTTTATTTCTAAGTAAAGAGATTTAAGCGTTTTTGAAGATTTCTATTTAGAGGTTAGTTTCTAATCTCGTTACGTGTTTACATCGCTTGAATTAACTCATAAATATGGCACAAATGTATCCCACCAAAACCGTTTTCATGCAAAACGTTGCCACGATGAGATCTTAATATGGCTCGCACTGACAAAAAGTTAGTAGATCTCTTTTATTTAGAGCAGCGCCACTAAACTTTATACGCCCTCACTCGACATGTCGTAACTTCACTAAATTTACACCTTAGTCAAAATAAGTATTACGAGAAAAGGTAGTTAGTCAGTATCCTCGCACTTTGTTTGTCTCGTTGTGGAGAACGAGGGATCATTGACTATGGCCCCAATTTCAAAATGTCACACATCATTTAATCACTTCTTGCTAAGGATTTAACAAAACTGTTTTACTTTTTATGGGACCGGTGTGCAGACAAGGAAAAATCTATAATACGACTCTACTCCCAAAAAGTTTTAGCCACTCAATGCCCCAGCAAGAACGGTTTTCTGTAGCGTAGAAGTACAGTCAGGCAGTTACATAATTCCGAACACAATTTAGTTGAACTTTTTTGGCCGGAAAATGCTTTTACGCACGAATCCGTTTGCCAAAGACCCGAAGGATCAGGTAACTTTGCAATCATGAGTGCGGGATTTTGCTCGTACTGCCAGAACACCCAACAAAGCCCTCATCATCTATTAGGCACTAAAGGCTCAAATATTTTTTTTATATTACGAGGGGCAAATGGCCCGGCGGTTTACCTAAGTGACTACCACCGCTCTTGAACATCTGCACCAACAGGAGGCTCGCATGTACGTTGCCGGCCTTTAAAGAAGAGTTTAGGTCAACGGGTTAACCCTACACCGTAATAACAATATTGGACAATTTGTTAACTACCTGTAACTCGCGACTTCGCCCGCGTGAATTCAGTGATGCTGTTAAATATAAAAATATCCTATCCCTCTATACTTAAAAAGCTGGACCAAATCTTTACTTTAAAAGCTGAAGAGATTGTTTGTTTGCTTGAACGCGCTAATCTCAGGAATTACTGGTCCGATTTGAAAAATTCTTTCAGTGTTAGATAGCCAATTTATCGAGGAAAACTTATTATAGGATCTAATATCATCACGCTAAAATTGAATTCATTTTTTTACCTTATTTTACGCGAACGACGTCGCAGGCATAGCTAGTTACAAATGAAATGCCAACGTTCATGAATATCGGTTGACTTAGTAAAGAATTCACTGGGAACATTTATTTATAAAGGTAAGTTATTTTCTAATTTCAAAAGCACTAATGCACTAAACTAACTACATTACCAGGTCAGTTACAGTTTTATGCTTAATATCTACATGTATCTATAACATTGTGATCTTTACTTCTTGAAACTACTATACTAATTTTAACTTATATGTAGATAGAACAATTTTTATTTACAAATACTACTAACTAATTTATTTTGCATATTATGATTACATAGACACTTTGGAACCAATTAACAAAATTTCCGGGAAATAACATGTGACAGGGTTTGATTCACAGTCAGTGTGGTGAAGCTATATTTTTTTTAAATAAATTTACGCATCACAGGCATGAGGCCCGTACCAATTGCTGTATTAATGTTTCCTTTGACGTTCGGTTTCAAATGCGAAAGTAAGGAAAACTATCGAAAATGTTCGTGCTAGGCCCTCTGAAGTAGTAATCAAATCTGTTTTTTTTTTTTTCATTTTTAATTAATCTTTAGACTTTTCCTTTAGCTCTTTTCCGTTAAACCTTCTCTCCAGTCAGAAGAATGAAACAAAACAAACAGAAATCCGTCCAGTGGTTTTCGAGATTTAGCGTATCTAATGAACAACGATTTTAAATGCGGGCATCGGACCTGCACTTTGGAGAGTAGGGTAAAATCCAACTGCACCAGTCAAATGTATGAACAGGGCTTTAAAGTTATTGCAAAAAAGAGTAAAGGCCGCAGAATCATGAAACGCATAAGAACATTTTATGGGTAACATAACATCGCACGGTGCGATAAAATTAATTGAATGCGCTGAAAAATTCCACTAAACCGACATATTAAGTTTTAGAAGCATTATGTAATCTTTTTTACAGCAGTTTGATTAGCTTGACAACTGGATAGCATGTTGGCGCAGTTGGCGGCACTCCACCTCGTGGGTTTTATCTTCAATTCCCAATCCATACTAATATTTTAAGTATGAATGTAACTCTGTCCTTTCTGAACCGCTGAAGCAATTTTGATGAATTTCGGTATATATATAGATTGGATCTTGGATATAATGAAATTCACCGCTAAAAAGTCCTCCTTCGTCTTGTCTCCTCGATTCCAGAACACTTCCCTGGTCGCCTGAGCCAGCATCGGGATACTGGGAGTTGACATATCGAGTGATGTTCAATTCCGCGGTCACTTAGAAGAGAAGGCTAAATTAGCCTCCAAAAAGCTTGGTGTCCTCAACAGGGCGAAGCAGTACTTTATGCCGACCCATCGCTTGCAACTATACAAGGCGCAAGTTCGGCCTCACATGGAGTACTGCTGTCTGTCTGTTACCATTTGACCGCATACAACGTAGAGCGGCTCGAATCGTCGACGACCCAGCTCTTTCCGTACGGCTCGATTCTTTGGCTATGCGGAGAGATGTGGCTTCACTGTGCATCTTTTACCGCATGTATCATGGGGAGTGTTCTGAGAAGTTGTTCGGACTAATACCGGCAGCTGTATTCCACCACAGGACATTCCGCCAGAATCTGAAATTCCACCCTTGATGTCCTAAGATCCACAACCGTGCGATTTTCTAGAAACTTCTTATCTCGCACAATTCCTCTGTGGAATCAATTACCAGCGTCAGTATTTCCAAACGGATACGACTTAGGGACCTTCAAGAAAAGAGCATACTCATATCTCATAGGCCGGCAACGCATTTGCGATCCCCCTGGTGTTACAATGGTCCATGGGCGTCGGTAGTCACTTAAGAGTACCGCCTGCTCGTTTGCCCCTTGTTATATATATAAAAAAAAATGACCTGTAGACGACATTCGACGTGAGCGTGGCAAACCAATTTCTTGATTGACTACACGAGAATACTCCTATAACGCGTTTCCCTATAACGTAAAATCTAACGTGCTATACGGAGGATTACAGTCATTTCTAAACATAGCTGTAATTTGCAAGTCATCGAACCACGTTTCACCATTTACATACATATTGATATAAATTCATATGAATAGGCACATACATATTTATGTATAATTGAACCCCGTCCAGGGCACGATCGGTAATACGTCTGTTTTTTTTACAACCGATTCTGCAAAATGGCAGTTTCAGCTTTTTGTTTTTCAACTGTTAGTTGGTCGCTGGACCTTGGATTGGTTGTCAAATATTTTAAAACTACCTTCATAGTACGACTTTGTCGGCGTTTTCTTCTTCGACTATCATACAAACTTTAACCCCTTTCGAAGTTCATTTTCGAAAGAAAAGTAACGAAAAGTAAAGAAAAAAAAAAGTAGTCTATGATATATCGAATTTCATCAAAATCGATTCAGCGCTTTGGTCGCGAAAACGTAACTAGTCGGGCAGGAAGGGCGCGATAAAAGATGCTCCATTTTCTGGGGAGCCGCACTACACAAACACCCCTAATAAGAGTCATCCAGGAGTCCCCACCTGAACAAGTTCTAGGCATATATAATATGTACGTATGCATACCTACATATATGAGACTGGCCCGTTGGCGCAGTGCGTAATGACCCTGCCTTCCGCACCGGAGGTCGTGGGTACGATTCCCGCCTCGAGTCTGGGTGTATTATCTATATGTATGTTTTTTATATATCCAAAAAAAGAATTGTGTATAACAGGCGGCTGTTACCTATAACACAGGCATTAAGGCAGGCGTCCGCGTGTCATATAGTCCTATATCTTCACTTATTTATTTATTCTATATAAGGTTTAGTTTAATCAGTGGTGGACATCTGATTCGATCGCTAGGTTAGCTAGCTCATGTCGCGCCGGGTGATAGATGGATGACCAATTTATAATCATAACACTGACCTTTAAATATCAGACCTCCTTCGTGTTTCGGAAGTCCCTTACAACAATGGGGCTCGATTAATATGACTGAATTCTATTAGGCGGTAGATTGTAGGTAATGTGGGGAATGAAGGGATAACGGCAGACGGTCATCTTAAGTCAAGTCCAATTCGTGTTTATAAATTTCCAGTAAATTTCTTTTTAAGTTTTTCAGCCATTTAAAAGGGAGAAATGCTTACACAAAGACAAGCACATATACGCACAGAGTACACAGTAATAAAGGAGTAATAAAAACACATATGACGTAACAGTTGCATTATGTCACCGCTTCCCGTTGTGACGGTGGGTTCAGTGAAAGTGGGGTCGTCGCACCCGGCGTCCCCATGCCGCGAATGTCAATGCTTTACACCATCGTCAAGTGGCCAATTATTTCAGAGGGCCTAAAAGCCTTACTTATCATGAAAATCGAATGACTTTATTAGAGGAAGCGCCACTCTTGTAGTCCTTTTGGGCTGCAGCCGAATTGGGCCGGCGCGTTCGGTTGCCAGTACCTCTTTCTCACATAAGATCGACGTGAAGTGCAGGCAATGCTGTCACGTCAAACGATGGTATTGTTGTCGCTTTTCGTTCGATTTGTGACGGTTACCAG
Organism: Charaxes varanes; assembly: GCA_024363005.1. Taxonomy (NCBI): domain Eukaryota; kingdom Metazoa; phylum Arthropoda; class Insecta; order Lepidoptera; family Nymphalidae; genus Charaxes; species Charaxes varanes. Next base: position 5,851,958 of record JANCMC010043217.1, read on the forward strand.
TGCCTAAAATACTCCTTAAAGGCCGACTAGGTATCTGTAAGCCTCCTGGCGCTGCAGATGTCTAGAAGGGTCGGTAATCACTAAGGTGAACCTTCTGTCCGTTTGCCCCTTGTAATTTAAAACAATAATAATGAAATCATCACCTTCACAATAGGTAAATTTACTAATTCACAATAATACGGAGCACTAGATGAAACCCCATAGGGTGTTGTGACAAGAGTTCGGTGCGTCTTTTGTTTTGCGGCCCAACGGAGCTGCACTCCTTTAAAGCCAGCAGTAGCACTCTGGTAGAGGAATTTGGATTTGAGTGTATTTTATTTAGGACACAACGATGTTGACTTATTACGGAACGGCAACAAATATTATCTCTCTCCCTCTGCCTCCCTCTCTTATAGTTCTCTTATTGAGGATTGCAGTCACAGTCATAGGGCATCACATAATGAATTAATATTTTGAATTCATATTTTTCTGGTTCTCACTTCCTCGTCGCATAAAGAGAACAAGGCAGGTACGTGTGTTATGCCGGAGCCAAACATAGCTTCATTTGAATGATCATGGAGTGTGGCCGGGTACTTTCTGTAGCTGCGCAAAGTTTTGTAGTACTTTGTAATCATCAAGGACAAAAATGTACAAACACTTTGAGCTATGTCTGGCTTTGGTTTTAGTACACATTGGAAACACGTGGTCTATAATCAATTATATGTGATAGGACATACTAAGAGGACATCAAGTTTATCAAAGGCTGTTAACACCTTTTTAGGATGAGGCTGATGTCACTTATTCCTATTTATGGACAATTTTACATAGACAAGATATTTATCATGCAAGTACCTTTAGCGTTGGATTGGAACATAGGTGATAATAAAAATAATATACGATTTTAATATCAATACCACTACATATTATAAAACCAAGTCCTCTGTCCGACAGACTCAAAAACTACTGTTCCCGTGGGAAACAAACAAATACTATACTCGTGGGAAATAAATAATGTAACGCGATCGAAATTACGGACAAAAGTACGGTATAAAACAAATAAAAAACGACTGTGGAAAATACCTGGAACAGAGCACGCTGAATGCGGCTGATAAATTAAAAATAACACCACATATCGTTAAGTGACATTGTGGTCAAGCGTTTATCTATGGACAATAAAAAAACAAACATAGTGTCTGACAGACACCACACCTCTATGAATGAGTCCCCACCCGTCGGTTGACTATTAGATTATATTGGTGTTGCCTATTTATATTAATATATAAAGCAGTTGAGTTTGTTTGTTTGCTTGAACGGGTTAATCTCAGTAACTACTGGTCCGATTCTTTCAGCGTTAAATAGCCCATTTATCAAGGAAGTCTATTATATTATAGGCTGTAAGTCATCACGCTAAAATTAAACCTACTTTTTTACCTAATTTTACGCGTACGAAGTCGCGGGCACAGCTAGTATTGGCATAACCAGTATAATTTTGACAAGTTTCTGCATTTAGAAAGATGAAATTTGTGTCATTACTTATATTCATATTCATTTATTCAATTGCACGTTTATAATGTATGCATTGTACATGATGCCCTGTTAGGGCGTTGCAACTTTAATAGATAAATTTTATATCGAAACTGTTTTATTATAATATAATTTTATAAGATATCAAAGTCGGAAGGTGTCAAGAAAATACGATAATAATTTACAAAATCTTTTATCTTCGCGACGTGTTTTTGTTCCCGAAACTTTCCTAGCCAACACAATTTTATGCAGACGACCTGGTTTGTAGACGTACGACGCAATAAATGGCGGAGGAAACATTGACCCAGATAACGTGTGCCTCCAATTTGCACGGATTTCATTTAGCGCATTCGTATGACGTACGTACAGTGCAGCATTCACTATATATATACACATATATGATGATGAAAATGAATGCATATATCTTATATATAAAATTCTCGTGTCACAATGTTCGTTACCGTACTCCTCCGAAGCGGCTTGACCGATTTTTATGAAATTTTATATGCTTATTCAGCAGGTCTGAGAATCGGCTACTATCTATTTATATACTCCTAAGTGCTGGCTGGCCCACGCGGACGGAGTCGTGGGGTACAGCTAGTATATGTATATACTCTTATGGTGCGTTTAGACTAAGAAAGAAATTTCGACATAAATGTCAGACACTAATGACTGTATTTGTACAGAATTTTTGTTTTGTTCACATAACGCCTGATGCGACACTAATAATTATCGTGTCGCAATAAATTTTGAAATTAGAGATTCGTGTTCAAACAGAGACACTCTATGTATACACCGAGTGTAAAGTGATAGTGTCGAAGCAACCTAAACGCACCATTACAGTTTCAGCGCTTTTCTATTTGGGAACAAGCACAAAGTTGCGTAACAAAAATTACACTCCGTTATGGCTCCTCCTTTACAAAAGGTTAATTGTATCCAGTAGACAACACAATGGGAGTCTAAAAGTCAGATCTGACGAGACCTACGATCCGAGATTAACCCGAACCTATTGAAATTTCGAATCGGCATTTGCGCCTTTTTAGGCAGTCGAAACGATCGAACGATTGGATCGCGATGACGATAATTAATTGCACGCCTATTGTACATTGAACGGGGAACGCGTTTGTCTTTAAAGTCGGATCGGATGTTGAAAGCAAGCGAACTAATTTAATAACGTAACAAACAAGAAGAAACACTAATCGCCACGGTGAACGGTCCATCAAAACGTTTATGATGAAAGTGAGCGCATGTTGTTTGGCGGTGATGTTGCGCGAGATACCTGCGCCTATGTAAGCCGTATTAAAAAAGTGCGATGCACTATTGAACTAAAAAAAAAATTAAGGTCACTATTTGATGTGACGTCTGTCATTTCTCGTGTAGACTTCAAGTTCGAGGTCAGCATTTGCTAGTTGTATTATGCATATATGTGTTCTATAAAATTAAGAATTATAAGACGTCTGTTCTTAAAGAGTTGGCTTGTTAAGTCTCCTCGCAAGTCGTACCAACGCCTGGATCGATATCACTGGAGAGCACTTTGTTTTTACTGCATTGTTTGAGAACATAATTTTTGTTTCGTTAAGGTACTGGTAGGGGATAACGATTAATAAGAAGGCGGTTAGCAAAGGTACCGCTGTTAGGTTATTTGCAAGTTTAAATCAATCCCTGGGGGTCGTAATAGACTACTTTAGGTATCATAGATATATTTGATACCTTAAATTACTTAGGGGGCACGGATTAATAAGACCGCGGCAGTCAAAGGCACCGCAGCCCGCGGCAGTGGTTGCGACAACGGTGCCGTGAGACAATGGACACTAAATATGAGATTACGCGGCTGTCTCCGCGGTCCCGGCTTCATTAAACCTCGCCCACGGCCGCCCCCTGTCGGCCGAACTTGTGGGCGGCGCGGTTTGCAACTCCAAGACGGATTGTCCCGCTTCGGAGTTATCCTTTCCTTCAATCGCCGGCAGCTCTATTCGGTAATGCTATGTCTCGCTGGTGACTCACTTGTCTATTCACTAGTGAAATGAAAGTATTTTGGATGGACACTTTTTTCCTCGCACAATTTATCCGTGGAATCAGTTGCCATCTTCGGTATTTCCGAACGGATACTACTTAGGGACCTTCAAGAAAGAGCATACTCATAACTTAAGCCTTTCTGGTGTTGCATTTGTTCATGGGCATCGGTAGTCACTTAGGTGAACCGCGTGACCGTTAACACCTTGTTTTATATAAAAAAAAGTTACCAACAAAAAACAAAAAAATTACCAACGTTCGACGTTCTAAACCTATCTATTTTCACAGTACATGGACAAATTGATCTAAAGTGTTTAGTAAAGAAACTAAAAATGTTTAGTTTCTTCACTAAACACTTTAGATTTCAGCTGCAACATAATATAATATATGATACAGGAAAACTAGCGGGCAGAATTTTACTGGGAGTAGCGGAAAATCGATCCGCATAGCGCGCCTTATACCCGCTACATACGTGACGATAAATAGTAGCGATTAAACTGTGCAGTTTTATCGATACGTGGCTGTGAAAAATCGTTGTCTATCAAACTGTACAGTTTTATCGTTGGATTTGGATGGCGATCGCTCATTTCGGCAGTTCTTCACGGAGCTTACGGATACGACTTAGGCACCTTCAAGAAAAGAGCATACTCATTCCTCAAAGGCCGGCAACGCATCTGCGGTCGCTCTGGTGTTGCAGTTGTCCATGGGCGTCGGTAGGCACTTGGGTGAAAGCCGGCTGCTCGTTTGCCCCTTGTTATATAAAAAAAAACATTGCTGTACTGCACATTAAATCGTAACAATTTATCGATGTCTGTGGCGGCTAATAGACGTAACCTACATCCAGCAATGGAGTCATCTGGCTGATATGATGAAGGCAATCCCAAATATTCTCGTACCTTATAGGCTTGAAACGGTCGGCGTTATCATGTAAAATTGACGTCCGTACACCGACGTTACTTACAGCCAATTGTTTTTTTTTTTTTAAAAGAATATTAGGAAAACTTTTTAGGTATGTCTAGTATTCCCCTTTTCCCCTCCTACTAAGCTTAAATTAAAAGCTTACATTAGGAGTGGCCCTAAAAGTTAATGACTTCAACAATGTAAAGCGTTTAGTGAAAATAGCTTTGTTTATTTTAAAACGCATATATAATGACAATTATATGGGTTATATTTTGGACAATTCACACAATATAAATAAATATATACAGGACTATATGACACAGGGACGTCTGTTCCTAAGGTAGGCAACTTAATGTCTGTGTTTTAGGTAACAAGCCTGTTGTACACAAATATATATATTTTTGAAATATATGTGACGAAAATATACATACATATATTTATTTTATTTATTTATTGGATAAAATGCCCATGGAAGACATTATAGTTTTCCATTGCGCCTGCTTTAGGCTAGATTTAACAAAATTTGCTTACGTTTCTACATTACATTGATAACTTGTTATAAAATATTTTTAATTAAAGATATAAATTTCCGAGGAGGTGTATGAAATGGATCCAAATTCGCATCCTTATGAGCGAGATTATTGAGTAAGCGCAAGGCTCTCACTAACGGGGTTTGTTTGGCCAAATCTGTTCGGCAATGGGGAAGGACAAATAAAGAACGACGCCGCGCAAATAAATATTCATTAGGGGCGTGGAGGCATATCAATTGTAGAATATAAGAATTATATTTCTATCCCTGGATCAATTGAAGCACGTACAAAACAAGAACAATGTAGCTATACGCTCAGACTCGAGGCAGGAATCGAACCCACGATCCCCGGAGGGGAATCCACGGTTATTGTCCACAGCGGTAACGGGCCAATAGTTATTATTATATTGAAATTTTTATTTTTTGTTACAAGGACTCGCCGTGACTCAGAAGACAGTAACTGTGACTCCTTGTCCCGTCAGGCCGCGATTCGCATCAGCCATTCACTTCCCGATCTACAGACGGAACCTCTGAAGCAAGAATACGTGCAGGAGCACAAGGATGCCGGAAAGAAGGTAGAAGCTCTAAAAATGCTTATGCTATATATACAAGTAGACAGATAGTTAACCATTTTAAGTGCCAAGTAAGTGTATGAATACAGACTCTTTAAAAAGAAAGTTCAATTAAACAATTGCGAATGACAGTTGTAGCGCTAGTAGCTCGACTAGGTACATTGGTTTTCAGAAGTAATCCCTACAAAGTAGTAATGTCTTTTTGCTTCTAGGATTTTGGATGTATAATGCCGGAGCCAGACACAGCTTAAAGTATTTGTACATTTTTGTCCTTGATGACTACAAAGTTCTACAAAACTTTGCGCAGCTAACAAAGTCCCCGGGCACAGTACGCTGTAGGTCAAAAACTATGGAAGAAAGACCTGGCTGGAACTTACCAAGCGTTAGCTGCGTACACATGGACTGAACCTGTGTCCAATGTCATCAGAGCTCTTGAAGGTGCATACTAACACTCCTATTGTAAATATTATATTAAATATTCATATAAAAATGTATATGTATAATTTGATGGATATAGGGAAGACGTCAGCAAAGCTGAAATGGGGGTGGGCTGGGCATGTGACTCAAATGGACTTATAAAGATGGGCCTATATTGCGACTTTCTGAATGCCTTTTTGGGGATGTTGTTGATGAGATAGGTCCAAGAAAGACGCAAGTGGACCAAGAAGTAGGAGGCCTATACCCAGCCGTGGGAGACAATAGGCTGATAAAAAATATATACATAAAAATACAAACAGTAAAAAAAATATATAGTTGTCTGTTGGCAAAGGGGAACAACCTAAATCCTATACAATGGTAGTTACTGTCTCCAAATTGAGACACTTCCTCACTATTTGTGCCGTCTCAAGCAATACTGCCTTCTCTTGATCCAACAGCCAAGCGAGAACTTTTTGAGGTCTTTATTAAAGCTTTTTGCTATAAGACCATTGACTGACATAACGATTAGGACAATGTCTGCTGATTCAACATTCCACAGGACAGTCATTACTGATATTATTTATATTAATGCTTCTTAGTTTCATTTCCATACCTTTAAACTTCTGATTTTTAGGAAATTTTGTTACAGAGAGTTGATTACAGAAAAGGACTTAGGATACCTTTCTTTAATTTGAAAACTGCTTCCTGTATATTTTTGCTTAATTGAAAAGTACTTATTCTGAGTGGTATGATATTATTGTTTAGATTGTTGGCCAAATTGCCCTCTTATTTATGTAAAAACAATTAAGTCCACTGGTAAAAAATGATTATCAATATTTAAATTACAATATTTCACATTATATAATAAAAAAGGTTATGTGCACTGATTAGTCAATTTATTATTGCTTTCATACTGTAAATCTGAATTTGATATGACTTTGGAGTATTAAAGTGCAATCTCATTTCTCAAACACGGTCAACGAACCTGTGAGCCTTCTGTTAGTGCAGTTATATATGGACATCACCTGCTTCAGATTCCTGTCCGTTTGTCCATTATTGTATATTATAATTTTGTCCATTATTATATATTAAAAAATCCTATTTTCAATAGAAGGCATATTTTAAATGTGTAAATAATTACTTTTTCTAGAGAAGGTACGTGAGAGAGCATTCAATTTGATCGGCCGTTCATATAGCTCCATATCCCTGGATACTGTCGTACGTATGACGGGACTCAGCAAAGAGGCAGTCTTGCAGATATGTAGGGAGCGTAAATGGGAACTTCAATCAGATGAAGTGACAATAAACCCCACTCCACCGACACAACCCGCTCCTTTGCACACATCCAGCGAAGATCAGTTATTCAAGCTTACAGAATTTGTTTCTTTCTTGGAAAACTGAGTATGTGACAAGTGTAAGAAGAATTTTTCTGATGCCATGTCGAGTGTTTGGACAGAAATATGTGCTATCAAAGGTAGTTTTTTACTTACTAATATGATCAAATTCAGTCTTACAGAATTTTTGTCTTTCATAAGAAATGGGGCATCTCGGAAGGAATATAAAATATTCTGTTTTCTAATGAATCGACAGAAGTATGCGTCTGTAAAGGTTAATTAAACTTGTGATTTGCTTTTAAATTCACACGTCCAGTGAAGATCAGTTATTCAAGCTTACAGAATTTGTGTTGTTCTTAGAAAATTGAGTGTATTACCAGTGTAAAGAAGGTTTTTTTCTAATGCCATCTCAAGTGTGTAGACAGAAATATGTGCTATTAAAGGTAGTCTTACACTTTCTAATATGATTAGATTCAGTCTTACAGAGTTTGGGTTTTTATAAAAATGGAATGTCTTAGAAGAAATATGATTTGTGTCATTTATATGTCATTTTCTAATGATTTGTCAGAAATAGTTGTTAATAAAGGTTAAATATACATAAACTTATGATTTTCTTTTAAATTCTCATATCTAGTGAAGCTCAGTTATTCAAGTGTACAGAATTTGTTCTTTCTTATGAAAATTGAGTATATTATGAGTTTAAGAAGAATTTTTCTGATGTTATGTAAAATTTTTTTACAAAAGGTTATCAAAGGTAATCTATTAAGTTCTCTCTATTATTTATGTGCAGACCAATTGTTTGGTCTTATAAAAATTATATCAATAAAATGGAACATTTCAGAAGGAATATAATAAAATTAAGGTATTTGTGTGATTATAAATATCTTAACAGAAGTAAATTTTTGAAATGGAAACATCTTTATAAAATGTATTTTTAAAGCAGTAAGTCAGGTGGAAAACAAACATGGTTGGATATATAGCATGTTTGTTGTCCACCTGACAAAATGACTAGTTTCTCCACCCGACAAAATGACTAGTTTTTCCACCCGACAAAATGACAAGCTTCTCCACCTGAAAAAGTAACTTGCTCCACCTAACAAATTAAGCCCAAAGCCAACTATCCCAAAAAATTTAAAATTAAATACCCAATTTTCACTTCTATACAAAAAATATTTTTCAACGTTATATTTTGTTACTATCGACTATTTATGGTTGAGAGAAATGATTTTCGAATTACAGTAATAAGCTATGCCTAAGGAGATTGTAGAATATACCCAATTAGATGAGCATTAACTTCACGTAAAGCAATATCACTGGCCAATCGCAAAATTCCTAATATCAGCGAGGAACACGCTCTTGAGTGAAACGTACAGAGGGCAACCTGGTGAACGTATTAAAATCTGAGGTATTATTTCACCGGCCATAAAGTGGAAAATACAATAGCATTAAAGGTACCACAGTCCGCTGTACTTTCGATACAGATTGCCCGTTCATCTATCATGATTAAAGATCTCGCTGGTAACGGGAGCTAGCAACTTGTTCAACAACAGCCATTACTGCAATTTCACGAAATCCTTCACAAAGAACATTAAGAACCTTAACGTTCTTAACAACTCCGATAGCACGAATGAAGTGATGTATGATGAAAGCAAGCATTCTTATTATGAACCATAACAAATACACACACCGGCAGAACTAGCGGAATATATGTAAAAAAAAGTGAAGAGGAAACAGTTAGTTTCATTCTTAAATAATAATTAAACGTGAAACAACAATGAAATTAACATGTTTTGACATTAATTTGCAACTAAATACTTAAAGTTTAATGAAAAAAGAAAGCGAACTTAACAAAATGCATTTTATTAGATTTCGTAATGACAGAGAACAGTTGAATATTTTAGATTTTGTAACGGTCTATAGTTAATTAAATGAATGTTTAATATCGAATGTTTCCCCATCTTGCTCTGATTAAGGTTTTCATTCGTCTGGGCTTGCTGCGATTTGCGAATAATGTAAGAAAAATGCATTCCATTTAGATTAGTTTTTTTTTTATTAAACTTTCAAATTAATACCAATATATGTTAATTTAATTGTTGTTTCATGGTTAAGTATTATATGTTTAATAATAAAAGTAACTATTTTATATTATCCCTTTTTGTGATTAATTCCGCCCATGTGTGTGTTTTTGTATGCAATAGAAGGAACAAAATGGTTAATTCATATGATGAATGCACTGCTACATTAATACGGTACCATAAAAGTCATAGGCATCAAGATATAAAATATATCTGGAGGCGTCAGATTTTAGTTAGCACTGAAACGATGGCACTTTTATGCATTACATGTCCGTGTTATTATACATCTTACGGTATCATAATCATGTAGAATTCCTGTACATTTTTCAGGCAAATATTTAGAAAAATACTCTGTGTCATTCTGTTCCTTACATAAATTGTGTGTGTTAACCAACACCAAAAGAAAGCTTAGAATACAAAAAGCATAGTATTGTACATACATTATCTTCTTGACGTATCTTCTTCTTGCGGTGAGTAGCGTGTAAGATTCCTTCTGCCCGCCCGTGGGCAAATATTTCATTTTCACAATTTTCGACTTCATTCGGTGGCTACGGGGCTCAAAATATTAAACAATATTCTGAATATATTGCACAATCTTGACTTTTATTTTGATCCTTGCCAAAATGCTTCCGAATTCACAGCACTCCTACAATGAAGAGAAAGAAAATTGATGGCTTATTTACAGGAGGCGACCACTAGAAGCGCAAGCGCGGCCACTATTGAGACTAAAACTACATTTTAATAATTAGTTATACATGGAATCATAACAAAACAAGTTAGTCACAATTATACCACAGAATTAACAAATGAATAAGGAAATAATACACTAAATAATATCTATGTCATGCACACTACAAAACAAAAGGTATTATTCGAATAACTTCAACTAGGAGTAACTGTAAGAAATAATTTAAATCCGAGAAAAAAATAATATTAAATGTGATGCTCATTTCTATCCCTACACTCATCAATTTAAGTGATAACGATAACGAAAATATTTACGAAGTGCTCTTAGTATCCTTTAAAAAAGATATGGTTTCTTTTGCAGAACACGTAATAAAAAATAAATGAGAAGCTGAAGATCAAAATGTTCTACAAGATCGATAAGCAACTGATGTAGAGATACAATGTTAAATAACGCTGTTATTATATTAATTACTTTACATTACAACGCACTATTTACAGTCACGAAGTGAACAATATCAATAACGGTATCTGCAATTTTAAATTATAAAGATCAGATAAAATGTTGATTAAGCATCTTGAAATAGACTTCTGAATCGATGTGGTTATTATCAATATTATCAGATTGATGTCTTAAATCCTTATCGATATTTACCCTGAATTTCGATTCTTTTAATATTGCGTCAAGCTTCGTCCGCATGATTTCATAATTAACTTAAAGTATGAACTTGGTTTCATCTTTAAGAATTCAACTTTTAAGAAGGAACCCCAAATAGTTTAGGTATAGAGAGTAGCTTATGTATAGACCTATAAAATTCTTCACATTCCATTGAGACCCTTATTAAGCTCTGAATAGCCAATGACATATCCCAGACAAACATAAAGGCAGACAGAAAATTTTAAATGAGTAGTTTGGATACTGCTGGCTTTAAAAGCAGCAATTACTTAAATATCACAGACAAACACTCCAATCTCAGTTGAGATAAAGTTTTGTAAAATTATGAATAGTAATGAAATATTTTACGTGGTGAATGTTGAAAATTTTCGAGAACTTTTCTAGCCTTTCTTGAAACATTGCGAAACAGTACTAAAACCTAAAGTAATTTCATAAACTTTTAAACGATTTTTCGAACAAGTCTTTTTTTTCTTTGTTAATTTATTTTTCATAGCAGGCTACTTTTCTTAACTTATTTCCTAACAAATCGTTGCCGAGTTCAATTGTTTTAAATCTAGAATTTCTCTAGAGAAAGTATCAGGAAAATGTTCCGCTAGCGAGTTTGATAAAATAACAATAATAATCACTGTTACACTTGCATATCGGAGAAACTTTCACAATTGTTCTGCTATCCACCAAACCATTTTTAGCCTAGGCATTAATTTATAACGAATAATCGAAAAAAGCAAATATTGATATAGTATAACGAAAAATGAACTATAAATATACGTTACAACGATGGATTTTCTAAGAATTGAGTGTTATAAATGCGAAAATATCCTTTACCTTTATTTAGTCACAACATGTCAAAAACACTTGTCACAATTTCATTGATTTGATTGATTGACTGGGCGAATACTATTAGTACATACAAATCTGGGTTGCACCCACACAACACTTAATAAATATCGCAAAAACAACACATGATAAATTGCAGATCAGATTTTATACCTGAATGACTCTATTTGAAACAGACTTATAGATGTTTATCGATTGAAAAGAAACACGCGTATCACGAACGAGGTTAGAATTTTAACGAAGACTGATGAGGAATCTAAAAAAATAACTTATATAGAATGCACTCATTAGGATCAGTCTAGTTCGACTTAAGCTTA
>JANCMC010043217.1:5863914-6003662 GCA_024363005.1 Charaxes varanes
AAGACTGATGAGGAATCTAAAAAAATAACTTATATAGAATGCACTCATTAGGATCAGTCTAGTTCGACTTAAGCTTATGGCCTGTATCGGCGCTAATACTAAATATTTCTTAATGGGCTGATGGGCTGAATACCAATATTTCTTTTAAATGGCTCAAGTTTTTTAGAAATGCCTAACATTATAGAACGTTTTTGTCTTTAGGACATTCTTCGTCTTCGTTGATCATTAGAGTCTTAAAGTAATTATTATTACTCTCATCTTTTTTTTTTTGTCTAAGTGGACAGAATCCTAGATTGAGCTTGATTTTATAGCACTAATGATTATATTGAGTATTATTCGTAATCAGATAAAAAATGATCTTTTTACGTATAGCGTAGGAGAATAGCCTAAATTAATTTATAGCAAAGAGAAAAATAAAATCACAAAGCAATAAAAATACGACAAGCGAATAGAAGACGTAAAAAAGAAAAAATCTAAAGAGACAGAGAATTCGATGCCATTTCACTGTATTTATTTACTTAAAGGAAACAAAGAAAGTTGACTTGGCAGTGACAATGCTAGAAAGTCTTTCGTGTAAATGGTCTATAAAATTTTAATAATAAAGCAACAATTGCTAGCATAAATATAAACTTTAATTAACTTAAAACACTTTTGTAGCGCTAACTTTCTTTGTTATATCAATCCAGTTGATGAAGACCGCGCCCAATATCGTACGATTCTTAAAATTATTAAGTTTTTGCAGACCTACCCGAGATTCTGCAACGTGATTATCATCAAACGAGTTTTTTGTCGATGTAAATTCATTTGAAGTAGTTCAATAATGATTTAATCTTTGGAAGCGTCCAAGATTGATAAATTGATATCGAGCACAATGGCATTTGTAACAATATTATGAGCGCTACCTACTCAATGTTTTTAATATTAACGATGATTCGCAATTTCTTACAAATGATCATTAGAAGCGTCTCAATATTACAGAGGAATAGGAAATTAGTAGCTACCCGTAAGTTACCTGTATGCTATAATAAATATTTCCGGATATTGTTAAACTGTAAAATACGTCTGAATAAACTTATGTTATAATCTTTTCTCGACCCACTTGAACGATTTGGTTTCGTGTAAAAGTTTCATGCAAACACTATCTTGTTAAAATATTTCGATAAATTATTTTTTTTAACACTAAAATCTATGATCAGATAAAATGTTACAAGGTACAGGCATCATCGGCTTATAAAGATTTTTTTTTTAATTGGAAAAAAGGAAATAGTTGGACAAATTTGAGTTTACAATGTTAATATTCTTTTTTTGTTTAATACGGTTGTTATTCAGATGGTTGGCTACTTAGGTTGGAAAAGGAAGAGACTTGTCTTTTTAAAATTTTGGTTTAACTGGTATATTAACAGAGATCATTCCATTTCAAATGTACAATTTACCCCACACTTAATAATCATGTAGTTGAAGTAAATTTGCAAAGCACCGGCAGCAACAATTGTGGCGTGGGAGGCCCATTTCGCAATATAGTAGTGATATATCAATCTGTCCGTGCCAACTAAAGAGCAAAAATCACTGGATTACGTAACCACGATCGCTCTTTATAATGCCAGCGCTAAACCAATTCATATAAATGGCAATTTAGCAATTATGTGATTGACGGCTTATATGCTCGTTAAATGGATACACTCTTGTTAATTTTTTGTTGGTATTGTTAACATTATTATGGTGCTATCATTATGTTAACAGTTGCGGCTTTGGTTTTAGTTTTTTTTTTATGGTCGTGTTGGGAACGTTTATATATGTTCGCTCAATGGTCGAAATTTGACCGTAGCAATTATGGAACGTTTGAGAAAAATATATTTGAATTTTACCAACTATATTTAATAATCATATAAATTCGTTATTTATAAATCACATACAGAATATTTAGTTAAGGGATTTATTCAGAAAATCTTTGTTCTAAAACATTTTTATGATAATTTTCGCTGCTTAAGAATTCGTAAATCTGAAACTCTTTTCGTAACTTTTTTATAGCCTCTGGAAGGAAATAATTTTACTGTTCAACATACTCTTAAAATCAAAGGCAAAATCTCTGCATGTATTATATACTCACTGTATTCCGCGACATTGTCCGCGTATAATTAAACTTGCTAAAACTATTGTGGCCTTTTCGAAAAATCTATTCTTAGCCGATGTCTACTAACTATAAACTACCTCATACTAAATTTACTTGTCTTCAAAAAAGTTAAATAATCAAGAAGAATCAGAAAAAACACTTTAGCAATTTTTACTTGAAATTACGTCATTAAAAATTATGGTATGATATGTTATGAGTCTATTACTTTTAAAAACCGCAATGTCCAAAATGATGAAAAATGTGATATTTATTGTTTAAGATTCTTACCATAATCCACAACATTAAACCATAAATATCACATTCTTGATAATTTTGGATATTGCGATTTTGGAAGTATTAGACTATATTACGTCAAGTAATATACGGATGTAGTTCAACGTCCAAACCACTGAGATAGTACACTTGTATATCCGTATAATTGTTAATATATTCCAGAATGTATAAGGCGGTAGCGAATAGTCCAGAATTTATTGAAGTGGCGCGGCATAAGAGCTCTATATCCAGCAGTGTTATTCATGATGATGGGATTGCATTTAGAAGTTGTGGTGATGATGATGCAGGACATACTGTAGTGTGAATTTTTGATGACGATGAAGAATATATTGTAGTTAGGAGCTGTGATGATGATGTGAAATATATTGTTATTAGAAGCTGTGATGATGATATAAACTACATTTGTGTTAGTAATTAGACACCGAGCAACAATTATTCGTTCTATTTAATCTTCTTCTTCTTCCTAGCGTTAGCCCGGTTAAATATCAGGGTCCACTTAGATTGTAGAGTATGTGGCTGTGGGGCGAGTAAAGATAACCGATTGCCATCTGACGTCATCCTCGGAACCCCCACGATTTCTACAACCTTAAGACTAATATCCCTCTGGTGTTGCGGTTGTCCATGGGCGTCGGTAGTCACTTAGGTGAACCGCCTGCTCGTCTGCCCCTTGTTATATATAAAAAAAAGAAACAGAATAACCACGAAGTTTATCACCAAACGATAACTTCGCACAATCCTGTAAAATATCTGAGATATAAAAGGCAACGATTCCAATATGTTATGCCGGCTATAACAATGTTGTCGATATAAATCTACAAGAAGCGTATCACAAAAGTGCCAATTTATCAGAGCAAAGCTATCACCACTGTCATTAAAGCCGTGTACAAGTTTAAGTAAAAACCATCTCAGAGGACACTATAAAAGATGAATTCGACATACTTTTGCTAAATGAAGCGTGGAACCCATAAGGTTTTGCGTAACACTGCAAAACGCCTTGACTCTTCTTATTACTCTCTACCGATACCAAGTTGTATTTGCTGATAGATTTAAGACACTGTTAGATACAGAACCTTATGTCTAAGATGCAGAAGTACTTGTTGAACATCATAGAATTCGAGATGGTCTAATGCAAAATTTAAAAGCTACTATCTGATATTGTCTATTGGCACTTTACGTGGAACTTCACAAATGATTTATGTTTTCGTTCCGATCCATTTTAAATTATATTATATGAATAAAGCAAAGTGCCTTTGCTACGATGAGCTACCGGACACTTTTAAAGGTATGCTACATTGTATAGCCATAACTTAAATATTATTTATTTATTTAATGTTTTATTTCAACATTTTAATTTAACTAAAAAGAACAACACATAAAATATCTCAAGTGCAAACCGCAGTAGGTTAAAAGATTTGATTAATAAATATATACAGGACTATTTGACACACGGAGTTCTGTTCCTAAGGTACACAACTTAATGCCTGTGTTATAGGTAACAGACTCCTGTAATACACAAATATTTTTTTTATAGAAATATATAAATACATACATATAGATAATATAGCCAGACTCGAGGCGGGAATCGAACCCACGACCCCCGGAGCGGAAGGCAGGGTCACTGCCCATTGCAACAACGGACCAGTCCAAATAGATGTTTAAATGAAAATATTGCGTTACTGTACAGAAATATTTCGACAAGGGAGTAAAGTATTCCAGTCTTATCTAGTATAAGATCATCTTCTCTAATAATAAACTGACCTAACTCAAAAAAGCTGATTTTTAGAAAATTGCAAAAAACGCTTTAGCATTTACGACTTATTCCGCTTATAATTCGATAAAAACAGCATTATAGTAAAAGATATGTATTTCAATTATAGTTAATGTAGTGATTGATGATATTGAAATATTATTTTTTATGATATTTTATTATTTGTTAGTCTTTTTAATTAAAAATTATTTTAGTTAAAAAGACAAAATTGCTGTATCTCAATGTTGGATAAACATATCGATATAATTTTTAAATTGGCTGATAGAGAACGTTAACGAAGCTGCCTGTAACATTAACTTAGCTTAGACCTTAAAAACGAATCGGTCAGTTTATTATTAAGCAGGCGTTGTGATGTAGAGATACTTTGGAAGAACTGGATTTAAATATAATCTGTCATATGACGCCGCCAAGATGACTTTTAATAAATTAATTATCACTAAGTTTATCAGGGAGTTTACTATCAGGCAATTTATCAGACAGTCGTGTAGCAGGCCTTTATTATTATAAAACAGGAGTCTATTACAAAGAAACCACAAATATAACACGTGTACTTGTATACTGTCATATGACGCCTTGGAGTTAAGAAGAAAGCACTGACATTTAATAAACTTAGTTTGATGGATCGGTTCGTCTCACAAAACATTTTTAACGTCGTACATCCCCTGCTATTGTAACAGTAACCTTATTGTTTATGAATTAAAGTTCAAATTGGTTGGGAAGATTAAACAAGGTGACGTATAGAATGGTATTGTCTGGTGTCAATTTTTTTGTTATAAGGTTACCACGAGTTCGGGATTAGAAAAGTGATTGAACTCTATGGTTGGTTTGATTTAACGGGAATCAGGTTAAGATTTTTTTAATAGTCATTAGAAATCGATTTTTGAAAAGTTTTGACATATGACTTTTTATTTATGTGGAAAGTAATGAAGAATAATTATATTGGTTTTCCAGGGTTTAATTTTCTATTCCTAACCTTTCACTCTCAGACTTATTTGTTAGCTCAAAAACTATTATACTGAGAGAGAGACGAATTTCTTAGCATTCCATGGATTCACCGTGCGGATGTCGGGTCCATCGCGTTGCAGAGAAAGGAACCATAGCAGTGCCCGGGACTTGTGACCCAGGTGTAGGTTTAAGAGCGCACTCTTGATCGGCGTAAAGTAGTAGCAGTGCTGTCACGTCAAGTGATAGAATTATTGTCGCGTTTCGTTTGGTTTGTGAGAGTTCCCGGTGGTCTACACTGCACTATCACTCCATAGTAATTGTAATATAAAAAAATAAAGGAAGAAACATTAAATAATAAATAAAATAAAAAAATATATATAGGACTATATGACACACGAACGTCTGTTCCTAAGGTAGACAACTTAATGCTTGTGTTATAGGTAACAACCGTCTGTTATACACAGTTTTTTTGGAAATATATAAATACATACATATAGTTTATACACACAGACTCGAGGCAGGAATCAAACCCACAACCCACGGAGCGGAAGATAGGATCGTTGCCCACTGCGCCAATGGGCCAGTCAAAAAATTAATATATAAGTTTCTTTTCTAAAGTTTAAAAACTGTAAGTTAGTATGAGTAGTACATGTCAATAATAAATGTACCCATTGAAATTGAACCAATTAAATTAGTCTAATGAAACGCAATAATTGTTATATAGCGACAAAGCCAATATGAACACAAGGTACCGTAACAATCACTCGGTAGAACAATTCATTAATTAAAATTGCTACAGACCCATTTATTCAGCTCCTAAATTCGACATAGTTCAAAGCTGCTTTGAATCAATTAATTTCCTGTTAATAAGTTAATTTTGTAGGTAACTGTACACAGTGAGGTTACATGAGAATATTGTTTGCACATTTGCCTTTAAGTTCGTAGGAGCTGAAATATTGAGGGCTTAATTTACATTTTGTAGATGGATAAGTCTCTAAATTTAAATTATTTATATTCACGATTGACTTTATTACTTAATTTATAAATAAATTCTGTAATTAACAAGTTAATTTTCTAGGTATACAATGTGGTTACATACGAGTATTGTTTGAATATTTGACCTTAAGTTCGTAGAAGGGCTTAATTTTAAATTAAATTTTGTAGGTGGATAAGTGTCTAAATTAATATTTTTAATATTTAAGATTGAATTTAATACTTAATTTATAAATAAATTTTGTTATTAATAAGTTAATTTTCTAGGTAACAGTATACAATTAAATTCGGAAAGTGTAGAAATATGACGAGCTTAATTTGCATTTTCTGACTCAGTAATTGGAACCGTAACTGAAATTAATCAATAAGTAAGTATATTTTATTATTAACGGAATAATTTTGTAAATTAAATGTACGATGATACATTTGAACATTTGCCTGGAAATTTATAGGATCAAAAGTGTAGAGGTCCTAATTTACAATTTTGCAGACAAATCAGCTTTCAACTAAGGATAAATATAAATTAATAAATTAATTACTTAATTTTTTATTAGGTTTTCATTCTTCTTCTTCTTGTGTTATCTCGACCTGGTACAAGTTACCGCTTAGATTGTAAAGAATGTGGCTGTGGAGTGAATTAAGATGACCGATTGCCACCTGACGTCATCCTCGAACCCACGATCTCTGAAACCTCAGGATTACCATCACTCAGTGATATTAATCGGGTCCCACTGGTTTAAGTGCCTTGCGAAACACGGAGGAGATCAGATATCAAATGTAAACCAATTTTAGAATGAGTCACCCAATTGCAGCAACAGTTACTTGATTAGCAATCATCTCAAATGCCGATTACAAATTAGGCCACGACCTCCCCCTTATCTAGCATATCATATGAAAAGAAAAAAAAAACTAAACATGAGCTCAAAATATCATACTTAGATCTTATCATAATAATAAAAAAAGGAATTACTTATTATAAGTAATACATTATAATCCACAAAACAATCTCGTTGTCACAAACGTCTTAATCCGTAATATACTGTAACAATATAATTTGAGTATGTTCCCACCACTTCAAATATTCTTCATTTGGTCGTAACGATGCTGTTTCACTCACTCTCCCTTGTACGGAGCGAGAAGGAAGATCTACAAGTGGTGGAAGTTACGAGGATCGAATACAAAGTGCCACATAAAGCTGACTCGAAATTTTGGCAACAAGATAGGCCAACTTATTTGTGTCTACGTCGCTAATTTCCAGTATGATATTTAGGATTAATTTTCTGGTTATCGCAAGGTTGCTTTTATACTGCGAGAGGTATACTTGGGACAAGCGTAATATTTTTAAAGGGTTTTTTATAGTGGCATAGTATATTTGTGTAAAATTTCTATAAATATATTGAAATAAAGCGAATAATTCAAGCGTATCATTTATTTTTATTTTATTTTATTTATTAGGTCATTAACACAGAGTACATTACATACAAAACAAATAGAAACTTAAATTAAATTTACATTATAAATGCCACGCCCAATTCGGCTACAAACGTGGCGCTACCTCTAATTATTTTACCATCATCATCTTAAAAAAATTATGTTCTTATGGCATATAAACCAGTGCTAGAATGGGTCACCCATCTATCTCCCGTTCGCGGCAAGAGCAATTTGACTCAGCGATTGACTCAAATGCCGACCACTGATTAGGCCACGATCTTCTCGAATTTATTCCTCTATATTTAACTCAAGATAATAATTATCATAATTTAGGCACATTTGCGATATTGTTTTGACAGACAATATATACTGATAGAATGTAGAAGAAATATTGAGGTCTGAAATATATTTTTAGAGAGAGACATACTTTGTCTCAAAATATATCGTCGACGAACAGGCAGATTATCAATCATATTAAATTGGCTTTCAAAATGAAAAAGTGTTCTGATTGACGCCTATTGTGATTTCGAAGAATTTCCTTTGGAAGCCCATGGTAATTTGATTGATGATCAAAAAAGTGAGGTAATGGGTGTAATGGTGCAGTTCCTAAAGGTGGGTAGGGACTGAAACCGATTTGAATTAACCAATCTTAATATAACATCCAGTGGTAGGACAATCATCAGTGAAAATTTTCGAAAATCGTAGCATATAAACTTACATATATCTTTTTTAAATTGATGCTTAGTATAAAACTGTGTACATATTTAATAACAATACAAAACAGTGTTCTATTATGAAAAAGATATTCAAACAGCTTCTTCCTCTTATGATTTCAATAGCAAACTTCATAAAATTAGTTAGTATATAGTTGCGGGCCAGGAAATTACCACATTAATCGCTACTGATAAGTTTAAAAGAATCATTAAAGAGAAAGAAGATAAGACACTAATGGTACTTTTATTTGTTGCAGGTTAAAGAAGAATTCTCCATAAAAGAATAATACAAGAAGAGTTAACAGGAGTCTATTTTAAAATGGATGAGGCATACATTCGTTGCCAAACAAACGTAACATAACAGACGCCGTTCGACTGTAAAAATGATAGAGACTACCAAGGTACCTTACTATCACAATACAGCTACCAGTTTTACACATCTTTATCCATCAAAGAGACCACCCGACAATATAACAGACCATGCAAAAGTGAAAAACCTCAATAAAGGCACATTGAATTCGAATAATGCTGGAAACGAAACCAAAGATGCTGGTGATTTTTTGATGCTAGTTGATGATTTCAGTGACTATTTTTACGGGAACGCCAGCCACGATGTATTTACAGTTCACAATAGTTCACTAGACATCTTCAATGACTTGACAACAAACTGTACTTTTAATGGTACATTCAATATTTCATGTTTCAATAAAAATGACACTGGTCCCGAGTACAACTTTTGGGCTCTGCTGTTGTTGATATTTCCATTTTTTACTCTATTTGGAAATGTGTTAGTGATAATGAGTGTTGTAAGAGAGAGGACATTGCAGACTGTGACTAATTACTTTATTGTAAGTTTGGCTGTGGCTGATTTGCTGGTAGCGGTGGTGGTGATGCCATTCGGAGTATATTATTTGGTAAGTTATAGTCTTTAATGAATAATGCATGTTAGATGTAGTAAGTTATATGAAATTACAGCAGATAATATCAAATATTAGCTATAATAATAATACACGATCAATGCGGAATTATGTAGAATATTGATAGCTAAAGTATGACTACTGACTTGAAAGACAAAAACAATTTGAATTGAAAATGTTTAGTTTCTAATGTCACAATATATGTGAAATAAGTTTTAGCTTGATCGATGAAGAGACAAACGAGCAGGTGGTTCACCTAAGTGACTATCGACGCCCATGGACATCTGCATGACCAGGTGGCTAGCAGATGTGTTGCCAGCCTTTAATGACGAGGTTAGGCCACCGGCAAGTCTCTCAAGCCGAACGAAACACGACTACAATACCATCACTTGACGTGACAGCATTGCGCTACTTCACACTGATCTTATGCGAAAGAGGTACTGGTATCCGGACGCGCCGATTCGACGAAATATTTAAAAGCATAATTAAAACAACATGCAATAAAAATCCATATCACAATTCTCGCACGTGACGCCGACGTAATGCAAAATCCGCAATTAATCTGGAATTCCAATAAATGAAACCACAGCTGAAAAATTGCTGTCATAACTTTAATTTTTTTTTCGGGCAGTGCAATAAAGTTTTGCGTAAATTATTTACATTGCCATACCATTTAAATTGCCATAATTGTAAACAGAAAAATGCACAAATCAGTAATAAAAAAAGATTTCTCATGAGTAATCTCTGCTCACTTAAAGGCGGGGGCAGCCCTTCTGGTAATCTTTAAACTTAGCAGAAGCTTGTATTAGGAGTGGGTGCGACAATACTCCAACGGTGGTGGGGTTTGAACCGGGTACCTTGCGGATTTCATCCATACCTTGTACCGTTGAGCTATTGAGGCACTATATATTATTATGACATAATATTTAAAAGCCTGAAATTTGAACAAAATCATTTAATGCAATGCGATTAAACTCGCGGTTCTATAGCTAATATAATTATGAATTCAATCACAACTTTTTGGGCGATGCCAAAATTCCATATTTTACTATGCGATACCTGTAACAAAAACGCAATTTAAAATATTTTTTATGTGTCTGACTGTCTGTTCCATGTAATCACCGAATTGACACGGCTGATTTTAATGGAAATTCCACTGGCAGATAGCTGATATTGCAAAGAGTAACTTAGGCTGTTTCAATTTTATAATGACAATCAGGGTTCCGCGCTGAAACGAAAAAATTTAACAAAACCACAAAAATTACGTAGACGTAAGTCACGGGTTTCAGCTATTAACAAATCTACTTCCTAGCGTTATCCCGGTTAAGTACCAGGGTCCGCTTAGATTGCAGAGGA
Source organism: Charaxes varanes (assembly GCA_024363005.1). Lineage (NCBI taxonomy): Eukaryota > Metazoa > Arthropoda > Insecta > Lepidoptera > Nymphalidae > Charaxes > Charaxes varanes. Next base: position 5,874,442 of record JANCMC010043217.1, read on the forward strand.
TTTGGTCGTGGGGCAAGTTAAGATGACCGATTGCCATCTGACGTCATCCTCGGAACCCCCACGATCTCTACAACCTTACGATTAATATCACAAACTGTCATTAATCTGGTTCCACTGTTTTACGTGCCTTCCGAAACACGGAGGAAGTCGGATATCAAATATAAACCAGTGCTAGAATTGGTCACCCATCTATCACCCGGTCGCGGCCAGATCAACTTAACTTAGCGATCGACTCAAATGTCGACCACTGATTAGGCCACGACCTCCTCCAGCTATTAACAAATATAACCACGAATTATTTGACGATGCTAAAATTAAATTACCTTATGTAAATGTACCGAGGGGTACAATGCACTCAGTAATCATACATCTTATTACGCTGTAAGTGTATTTAAGCGGCGGGAAAGCGCTTTTATTTTTAAACGTCTTATTTCCTAAGCAAACATTAATTTACTGTAAAAAGAAAGAGGGCTCCGAGAGCTTGTATAAACAGCGGTGCGATTCGAAGCGCTTGTTTCGCTGAAAAGATGTAATGTACCACAGATTCTGAAGCACTATAACTTTGTATGAAGAAGATGTAAGAAGTGAAGAAGAAGAAAAAAAAATGTAGTACCAAAAATAAAAAATTAAAATACAAATTAAATAACATAAATAAATACAAAAAATGATTGGTGGGCTTTTATGGCAGTGGAAGAAAAGACTCAAGGCGGAAGGACTCGCTTTTGTACTACTTTTTATTTATTTATTACTAGCAGACCGGGCAGACGTTGTCCTGCCTGGTTACAATTTACTACCTTCTATTATCCTATGATATTATCGCCGTTCCCATTTCCGTACCTGTTACATTAGAAATAATTTAATATGGTTAAGTATCCTTAAGTTTTCTAACGTTATGCCCAATTTTCTTAATTTTTCTTTATAAGAACCTTCTTCTTATAATAAAAATCACAAGAAAAAAAGGATTAGCGAAATCGCTTCAGTCGTTTATGCAGATGCCGTGACCAAGGGAAACAGAGATACACTAGAAATCGCCGCCTGCAACACAACAACACATATTCTTATATTCGCAGAAAAATCAAATTTGACAATTAACATAACTTACGGTTTTCACGACTACGCTTTGACGTCATCCAATACATGTGTGTGTAAATGGTGTAAATCGTTTGGCCTTGGTGTGCGTGCGGTTTTATTTTAATAAATTAATATTGCATACTTCTTCAAATTATTAGCATTAGCATTAGCACACCCTCCTCTAAATAAACTACAACTGTGCCAAATTTCATACTCAACCGTAAGCGCAATTTTTGCATAATGGTACCTAAAGTATTCACGTCACGTATTAGATAGATAGATAGATATAATTTTATTTGTTCACGTATTAATACAATGAATATACATAATGCTATTTCCAAGTACGAGGGACAAATAGGGTTGCCACTCAGCATAAAGCCGCAGCTAGCTGCAGCACTGGTTTTCAGTGGTAACCCTAGTGTTCACTGACGCATACTGCGACTAATTACGTCTTCTTAAATATTATCTAATTAATAATAGAACCAACTACACTGCACTACTGATAAACAAAATAATAACTGCATTACATAAAAAATAAAAAATAATAACTACTTATTGCCTTAACAGTCGTAGCTAACTATACGGATAATACACCCAGACTCGAAGTGGGAATCGAACCCACGACCCCCGGAGCAGAAGGCAGGGTCACTGCCCACTGCGCCAACGGGCCATAGCACCGACAGGGCTATATATATATATAGCCCTGTCGGTGTGCAGCCTTCATTCACTTAGTAGCACGATATACAGAGAAGTGCTTAAACATTATAGTCCTGGGTTCTTAGCAGTTTTTCCGTTACATTATTCATGATATAAATCATGAATAACGAATCTTTAGAACTCTCTACTGAACCGAATTTTGGTATCATTAAGTCATAAATAAAAGGTATTTGCATGTATTGCATAAGAAAAACTATAAAATGACTTAAAACCTTATCGTACAACAAATCTTATACAGTTAAACACATAACCACATTTATAGACTATCACACACACATAAACACACTCACTCACTCACTGACTCTCTCTCTCTCTCTCACACACACGCGCACTCACTCACTCTCTGTCACACGCACTAACATGCACGCGCACGCTTTTAGATTTTGTTTCTTTTTAGTTTTTTTGTATTATTATTCATATGCAATGCTAAACTGTCGTTTTATTGTTTATTTCAAATTTATATACAGAAGAGTGGGACCTCCTGACACAGGTATTTCTATGCTTACTAAGAGCTCCCTACAATGTTAATAGAACTGAAAATAAACAACTCATTATTATCTTTTTGACTAGATCCTAGACTGCGTCGGATTATGTCATCAAATGCGATTGTAGTAAAGAACAGAAAAAAACTTTAAGTTTTTCGTACAGAGAACTGAGGCTATAGAATCTGTGTTACAAAGAAATTTGGTATCGATTTGTTTTACGAGCTATCAGTGTATTGGGCGTCAAAGTTATCGCATTTTTTATCGTTATCGTCCAACCCATATAACCTCGGCTTACTACCCGATGCTATTATTAAGAAAACTACTATAATACAAGTTGAAGTATAGATGAGATTTGTGTAGAGATCGAATTATTCTACAGTATCAACATCATTGTTGTTAGTTTTCTATCGATTGATTCGATTCGATGTGATCTTTATATGTACAAATTACGCGTCACGTTGTTTGTCCGCGATGAACTCCTAAAGTATTAAACCGGTTTTAATCAAATTTGCATACCTTGTGCAGTTTGATTCAACTCGAAAGATAGGTTAGCTTACATTTCAATTTATAGTCGCAAATAAAAATGAGTCGCTGAAATGTAAGCACGTGCATAACCTCCGAACAACTGCACCAAACTGGATAATATCTATTTCGTTGTGTTCGTTATTGTTAGGAGAAGGTTTGTATAATAAAAAAAGGATTGACAAAGCTAATGCAAAAATGAAATGAAACGGAAACGGAACGGAAACGGGAACGGAACGGGGACGGGAAAGGGAACGGAGACGGATACGGAGACGGAAACTTTGAATAATGTTATAGGTTAATGAAATATAGTAAATAGTAAGTAAACCAATGTTCGTGCAGGACGTCTGTCGGGTCCGCTAGTAGATATATAGAAATCAGTTAATAGCTATTTCGGAAAATATCGTTTTCTAAGTTATTAGTTATTACCGGCAACTTCGGCCGTGTATAATTAAGTGAAAATTTTAGCGTGATGATGTGATATAACCCTTAGCTTTTCTCGATAAATAAGGTATCTAACACTGAAATTATTTTTAAAATTGGAACAGTAGTTCCTGAGATTAGCGCGTTCAAGCACACTAACAAATAAACAAACTCTTCAGCTTTGTATACTAAGTACAGATTGCACCTATGTCTGTTTTAAAGTTATACCCAAATGCCGCTCTTTAATTTATTAATAGCTGTAACCCACGTTTTCCCGCATTGTGACCTTGTTAAATTTTGGGAACTTCTGTTTTTTCGTGCAAAACCCTATTTTATTTTTCCAGAAGTAGTAGTTCTCCTCTATTCTTTCTTCTAACATCAGCTATCTGCCAGTGAATTTTCCGATGAAATCGGTTAACTCGTTTTAGAAATTACCCGGAACAACCACACAGGCAGTACGACAGAAAGAGAGACAAAAAGTTTGTGTATCGGTCAGATGTTATCTGTGCCACAGAAATTAAACCTACCTACCTAGGTAGATAGGTTTAATTTCCTGTTCCTAAGGTACCTAATAAACAAACGACCTTGTGTTTAATGGTCTTAGTCCCATAGAACTTTCCATCTCCAATCTCCAATCCCATAGGAATTACACATATTTATGTACATATATTACTGGTATTCTTTATACACAGCTTAATAGTGACGACAAAGAAGATGCTCCGAGTCGTCTAAATTTAGTAAAGCACTCTTATTTTAATATCTATCGATTTATCAAACATCTTATTGCAAAAAGTACGGGAAAGCCTCCTAATAACTCTCTCGTGGCATAAAGCGTCGTCTCCTAAGGAACATAAGATAAGGTTTAATAAAGAGATAAAATATACAAAAATTGACTTTTGACAGAAAGAAGTATGTCAGGGCAGCTAGTATATAATATACTAGTTGTTACCCGCAACTTCGTCCGCGTAAATTTAAGTGAAAATATTTAGCGTGATAATTTATAGCCTTGGTCGACGGATAGGCTATCTAGCTGGAATAATTTTTCAATTTGGACCAATAACTTCCTGAGATTAGCGCATTCAAGCAAACAAACATACTTTTCAGCTTTATATATTAATATAGATATAACTTTTGTCAAGTTCATAAAATTGAAAACCTACTTGAGCAGCGTAGTCGTAGGAAATAAGAGATACAAGCGATTGCTTTAATTACAGAGCAGCGCAAAATAAAGCCTAAATGATATATAGTGCCACTACCCGATAATTGAAACGTTCGCTTTAATATATTGTTATTTATCGAAAATAATTTAAAGGTATAAATCATTTCGCAATGAAACGGTAGAGATCGATTTCAAAATTACCCTCGTAAGAATTATAGAGATTGCATTTTATATAAAAAGGGCCAAAGAGAAGGCTTAAGTCACAATTCAGTTATAGATTTTTTAGATAAATGTAAGTAAATAAATATTTACAGGACTATATGAGTCATCCAGGTACTGTTCTCAATAAAAAAGACCAGTGCTGGGACCATGCATCCTCGTTTCAGAAAATAATTTTATTTTTATATATTTTGTATCGACATTTCTAGTTAATGATGGAAAATTCCTAGTCTGTATTAAGGCAGAAAAGGATTTACGCGTGGGTTTCTTGTAGATTTCTTGGAGGTTCGTTAAGAGACTGCTCGATTGAATCTCTAATAATTCAATAAAAACCAACTCCATGGCAAGAGTCACCATAAAATGGAGATGATGTTTTCAGTTCTATTGTATTTATACACGAACTAGGTCTGAGAGTATTGAAATTATTCCAATAGAAAACATCAATTTTATAAAAACTCGTTCTGGTTAACAATGTATGGTGAAGAAATAATACTTATGTGTTCCGATATACACTGCGAGCACTGTAATGCTGTGACGTCAATTTCGTATAATGTGAAGGTGTTTCTTTTTCGTTGGTTATACTGGTAACAGGTTAAAACGGAACGCGGTCCAGTGACACAGTCCACTGTCATCCCCATCACTACTGAATAGTGCTCGCAGTGTAGATCGGAACATACCCATTGTGTAACCCGACCTAGCCATATTATATAAGCCCTACTAAAATCGAAACCATACCTTAACTTCACTAGGACGTTGCGTGTGCACATACCATTATTTACCTTTGCTTAAATAAATAAAATATATCTGTTTATCAAATAAAGACCTCTCATGGCAACGGGTATGTGTGAAATGGGAGGTCTCTCCTGGGAAGCGCGTCGTCTTCTCAAAGAGTTGGTTCTGCTTATGCCCGATACGAGATTTTCGGTTGATGCTTTTACGTAAATAATACCAAGGTTATATATAGAAAGGTTAAAATTATTTACCACGTCCATTGCAGCGTGAAATAAAAGAAGATACGTTTTATAATTTCATACTCAAATTTTCAAAATCACTAAGTTATACTATATAGAATTATATCTCTCGTATAACATGAGATTGCTTCTGCTAATTTCTACGAAAAAAACATGATCTTAATTTTATTTTTCATAACGGTTTACTAGAGTGACTACGGACGCCCATGGACAACTGCGATACTACTTTTTATACATTCAAGCGCCGTATGTACGATATTTGACTTTTTGTACGCAGTTCCTCGTGGCAAACATTTTTGAACGGCAAACGGCGTTTACTTTCCGCCATCTTTTTTTTATTCTGGGTGTAATGAATTATATGTAAAAGAAAAAAAAGTATAACGGTGCAATAAAGTTCTTTTATTTATATACAAAATACAGACAAAATTATCACAACATAATAATACTTAAAATTTATATAGCGCATAAAGGAATGTATATATTAGTCATAATATGTGAATTAAAAATATAAATTATTCTAGTCTAGGCTCCTTTGAGGTAGATTTTAGCAGATCATTATGTTTTTTTTACATTAAATATTAATTAAGATTTTCTATATTAAAACCGATGGACTGATTCATCATGGTTTTAATACAAAAAGTCTATGAAACGTATAGGATCACTCCTCTTCCAAATTTTATTTTAAATTTGTTGGAGTTAAGAATGATATGTTTAATAACGTAAGTAGGTCAAACGGGTGATTAATATAATAATTATGTACTGGAATTGTTTTTAATGGAAGGAAGTAAAATTTTCCGACCAATACATAATTATTTATATGGGGGGATATAGATTAAGAATAATTTTTTATCTAAAAATTATAATAATTTCATTTAGATTTACCCCAATCTCTATCAAGTAAATCTTGAATATCTTCCGACAAATAAATATTAGAAGTTTCACCTGAAACACCGTCAGCAATTGGATCAGTTTCAGTCTTGTCGAAATTGCTTTAGGGCTGAGTATCTCGTACAATGAACGTTAAAGTGTAAATATAATTCAGGAAAAGAAAGTAAAGGATAATTAGTTACTCAAAATAAAACTGCACGAAGCTGTAAATGTTAAGTTGGGGCTTTATAATAGAGTGCATAAATTTGTCCTAACTTTGTGCCTATAACAAAATATAAAACTTAAATATAATTAAACCTTAATATTTGATATGAATTTAATCAACTTACCTTGTAATTCATCGGGTTTTAAGGGACCTCCTTCAGCGTACATGTTTCCTTGAGAATTGAGTTTTGCTGCTGTTATATCACGCCAGTAGTTCATTAAATATTCCATATTCTTTGAATTAATTGAATTAGCATTAGAGCCTGTAATGATTAACATTTTATTGATATCATTTTATTTACCATACACATATTTTATTTTACATTATATTTTACTTATATTCCTTTTATTTTCAATTCTAATACATCTAACTCACCGCTACCAACGTCAATTGAAAATTCATCTGGAACATCGTCCGAATAGATCCTTGGTTCTTGAATATCACCTGGGTTTTCATATTCGAAAGGAAAGTTTTTTTCAGCAAAACTTTGTTTATACTTTTCAATTGCATTAGAACGAACCTCAGCATCTAGAGCAGAGAATGGATTACCAGTTAGATATTCTGCTGTGTAAGGCTGGGGCTTGGGTTTATATTGTCTAAAATGGGCACCAAGACGTTCTTCATCTTTAAATTCGTCTTCATTATTAGTTAGTCCGACTTTACTCTCAGCTAGAGCTTTTTTCTCCTTATTTTCAAATGAATTAGATACAAAATCTTTCGCTTCACCATTCCGAGCCTTTTCTTCAGCTTGTATACGTTCTCTGAAACCTTCGAATGGCATTATGACAGGTGATTCTTCAACACCAGTCATGAGCATTAAATCTCGTAGTTTATCGCTTGGGGTTTCACCCACTGGATCTATTTCTTCATTTTCTATCAAGGATTCTCCTGTCAAATATAAAAAATGATATACCTTCTTACTTCTTTCATACTTTGTTTAGTAGTTAAAAATTTTACTAGAAATCATACCTTTTGGTACTAAGAAAGTAGCATCTTCATCAGACGTTAACGGTGGATTATACACCTCATATGCATAGTCCGAATCTGATAACTGTGAGTTTGGTGTAAATCGTACATACGCTGTCTCGTCGGGTTCAGTCTAAAGTGAAAAAACATTATCAAATACTTTATAACTCCCAATTGTTCATAATTTTAAAGACTTAAACTTACTTCGCCTTTTTCATCTTCTTCGCCTGGTACAGCTGTGTCCAGTTTAGGATCAGCAAAATGGTCACATAGTTTTGAATTTACGTTCGTTGGATTCCTGCATAAAACATATTCAAGATTTAAAGTATTTAGTTTACCACAGCAATAAATCTTTACATTGTTTTAAATATTTGTACATACATAGGTAATTCGGTTGGATAAAATCATTAATAAATAGCATGATTAAAGCTTTTAATGACAAAATATGGTACTGTTTTTCTGTTTAATTTGTTCTTAGTTCTTAACTAATAGAGCAACGTTATTAAATCTGGTTTTAAAGAAATAACCACTTGATTCCAGCTGTGATAGTCTAATTCTTAGCTTTCGATCAGTCAAAGTACATTTTTAAAATTATAATATAATGCAAATATTAGACACAAAGTTATAAGTAGGTTCTCGTAAGACAATAAGGTATTGAGAAAAAGAATCGAATTTAAATATGCCTTAACCATTTTTCAAAATTTTATCCATTTTAGTTGTTCTTTTACCGGTAAGATAATAATGTTTCAATTTTTTCATATACTGACAAAATTTATGGAAAAAAAACAGTAGTTGTCTATTATGGCGGATCGTGGTGACAATTTGTCATGATAGCACCGGAGACTTAGGCCGATCGCACCTCTCTCTCGCTTATACTAGCTCTCGCTTGCACGCTTGGCTCACGCGGAACGTGACACTTTTTTGTGCGTGCACCCGGCGTTCATCGATTTATAAGACGTTACAAGGAAAATATACGTACAAATGAAGTCTTTCTGTCCGTCTGTTTGTGCAGCGTTATCTCTGAAACAGCTGGGCCGACTTCAACGGGACTTTTATTGACAGATATTCTCAAGTAGGATATCGTGCCATATGGTGAAAGTGGATAAAATAAAGTAATTTCGCATACTCGGCAAACAGTGCGCTCAATGTTAGCTGATATTTTCCTCTCCGGGATGTTGCACCTACAGAATAATTAGCAATATCTTTTAAGAACGACATTAAAAATCTCTGGAATATCAAGACAACATTTAAAAATTTAAAGTTAGAACCATGTCACAATATGCTTAATGAATTAAATTCAACTTTAGGTATGTTTAATACTCTCGTTTCTCTTCTAGTAAGCTTAAATTGAATGTTTGTGTTCTGCCGGAGCCAGACATAGCTCAAAGTGTTTGTACATCTTTGTCCTTGAAGACTATAAAGTTCTGTTAAACTGCGCAGCGCAGAGTCCCCGGCCGCACTACATGATCATCGAAATGATCATTCAAATGAAGCTATGCCTGGCTCCGGCATAACCGTTGTAGGCCCAAAAATTAAAAATAGGAATAACATAGCGATATTTCTAGCGAGTAGAATTCAACGGTAAAAGGACGGACTGATACTTTTAAGGTGCTATAGTCGAATCCCGAACGCCACTGGATGGCCGTGAAGATGTGATGGATGTTTTTTTTTTTTAATTTTTATCTATACGACAGGGGGCAAACGGGCACCGTGCGATTTTTAGTCCGTCAACGTCGAGGCATTATAAAACACTATAACACTAAGTTAAACAAACTTGAAGTTAAATAAATTAATTAGCATCAGAAACGGCCTATCGTAACAGTATGATCAAGTGCAACAGTATTTAACTGTGCGAAACTCGTGTGCGATACACCGTCACTTTCTTTCCAGCAGAGTCAATGAAGCGAGGAGAAAGTGCCGACCCCAACGTCCGTGTGCTCGCCGTATCTGTAAAAACCGCTGATTCATAACTGTGAACCACTAAAAACCTACAGCCTAAGGTTTTTGTTACCTTTTATTATAGTTTAATATTTAAAATACGTTGAAAACTGTTTTCATGCGGTGGATAGCTTTGAATCCATCTTATAGTAAAACTTATACATGTGTGTGTAAATTGTCTGGCATTGGTGTGCGTTTGGTTTTATTTTAGTAATTTAATATATTATTAATGCATGTTCTGGAAAAAGTATTAGCATATGCATACACTCCATTATATATTTATATATATATATATATATATAAATATATATAAATTCCTCATCCTCCTTTACATACATATAAATATGAAAAAATAATTATTATTATTATACACTTGACGTTCATAAGTACTGTAAATTCTATATGAATAAAACATTTTTTACTTTCACTTGTATTTTGACTCCATAAACTTTATTAGTGCCCTCATATTCCTCCTTTCGCAACTTTTCGCTTCACTTATGAATATAAGTCGCACAAAGATGAAAGGGCAAGGGAGTACAGAGTTAGTAGACATCCGCTAAGGTTGGATTTTTGACAGGGACATATTAAGGAAGTCTATAGGCTTTCCCAAGTTTGCGCGGACGAAGCCGCTGGAAGCCGGAAGCAGCTAGTAAAATATAAATTATTTATTTTTTTATCGGAAATGCAATTGGAAGCAATTATAAAGATTTTATTTCGGACATATTTTATTTCCTGGCTGTATTGAAAGCCATTCATCACCAAGTTTCACGAACCAAAGACAACCCAACAAGTATAAATTAGAGCATTTTACTTGTAGACCTTGAGGAATTCCTTTCTCAACATCCTAAAACCTTAATCAAACATTCTTGGCAGTACATAGGTCAGCATTTAATTTGTATTTATAATTTGAAGTGTTTCTTATCCCGCAGCCAAACATAGCTCAAAGTGTTGGTACATTTTTGTCCTTGACGGCTACAAAGTTCCATAAAACTTTGCGCAGCTACACAAAGTCCCCGGCCATACTACATGATCCTTGAAATTAAGCTATGTCTGGCGCCGGCATTAGTAATAGCATATTATATTTCATATAAGTAACAAATTTTATACTTATTCCTTTAACCTCAATAAAGTAAGCTTTATATTAAAGTTTGTTTAAAATACCTAAGATTATTGGTAACATTAAGTACTTGGAAATAAATAAATACAGATTGAAAAATTTAAATTTCTAATTGCCATTAAGTATGTGCCAGCGCTAATATGAATAAATGAATGAAAAACCAAGCCAGAAAAAATACGGACAAAAGTTACAATTTTGTTTCTTAAACGAACGATTCTCTCATACAAACAACATTTATATAGGAGCAATTATTCGCGTATTTGATATTTCTTTATTTTCTGTAAGTCCGTTTGCCAGTTGGCAAAGGTCAACTCCAACCTATTCTAGATAAAAAATGTTATTTTGAAACCCAACATCCCCCCGGCCATGAAGGAACCCTTCATAACCAAAAAATATAAGCGCTAGCGGGGGATGGTCGGTGTCTGGCACTAGTGTTGGACCCAACGAGAAATACCTATGTATATCGTGGACAGGACTGCGCCGTCCAACATAGAGTCATATGCCAGAAAGAAGATGACAAGGAGAAACTGAGCAACGAGATTGAAAGGGTGTCCAGAAAATTACGTACCGATAAAGCCAGGAAGTCTAAATTATTATGGGACGTTGAGCCTTGATACGTGAACGATTATGTACATCCCTGTTGAAAAGTTCCTATAGAATCCAATGGGACCAAAACCGCATAGAACACAATGCACCTTATAGGCTTCTGTGTGGCTTTTGTCCCGTCTAATTGAATTCTATGTGAATTTTTCAAAAAGAACATATCTAAATTGAACAGTATCAATAATCGCTGCTGTCGACCAAGAAATTGGTTTGCCACGCTAAGGTCGAATATCGTTTGCACGTCAATTAGTTAAAAGGCTAATTTTTGCTTGTTATGCGTTACCTTAATTTCTAACAATAACCCTTAGCAAAATTTTCTTTAAGTGAGAACTGTCATCCAAAATGGTAAAACACTTTCTTGGTCGACTATACCATCTAATAGGCAACTTCACTTAAAAGAGTTCGTCATTTGCATTAGGTGCAGGTTTGGATTTCAATATTATTGAAATAGTATTTATTTTAATGTAAAAAAGCTCTTCAAAGACCGGTAAAGTAAGAATAGTTTTTGAGGTGCTTTTTAAAGACATTACACTTACTATAAATATTAATTTTAAGTAAATGTAATTTATTCTTTCTATTAAATATTAAAGACACCTATAAATCATAATAAAGGCTAGACTTTCCTTTTTTTATCAGAATCATCAAAATAAGTTTACGTAAAATAAAATGCAACAACTTCTCATAAATCCTTATATTCTACATATTTACAATGTTGGGTTTAAATCACAACAAAAATAACTTATTTAAAATAAATATTTATAAACAATCATACTTCGCGCTGTTTTTCTTTCCCTTTACAATTTTCTACATTCGACTGATGACGTCGTATTGGCTGCACACGATTAGCGCAACTATGACGTCATTTTGTAATATTATATTTACAAGGATAAATCGAATGCAGAAAATGACAAGAAGCGAGCCGTGGTACAATAATACGTAACATAAATAATATATAATAAGCTTCGCTGTTGAAAATCGAACATTTAGAATCGGTAAGTATGTAATTCGAGGCTTACAAACTGCAACGGATCGAAGCCAAACTGGTATGTCTTATATATAGCTGTACTCCGTCGGCATGGGCCACTCTTATTACTGAGGAGTATAAAAAATAGTTCACGATCAATTCTCAGACCTACCAAATAGGCACCAAAAATTCTCTGAAACTGCTTGACCTATTTTGAAGAATTTAGCAACAAACACTGTGACACTAGAATTCTATTTATTAGACTACATTGGCAGGGTTCTCTTTGCAAATAAAAGGCCTCGACCAGTATTGATAGTTATTACAAAACTTTGTCAATGTAAACTTGAGTTCGATGAAAAAAGTTTTTTTTTTTTTGGACGTACGTTAAAAAAGATTAGGTGATATTTTAAGGTTAACTAGCGACAGGCCCCGACTTCTCACGACTGCAATGCAAACAGTAGATAGAAGAACGGTAAGCGACTTTGTTTTATATAATACGTAAAGATAATAAAACTATACCCTATTCATTTCGTCTATAGACAAAAGGTGTACAAACATATCAGTGTTTCCAAACCTTTTTGTCATAATTCTTAATCAGACAATGAATATCTAGAACTGAATATTAAGCACAGATTGTATTATATAATCAGCTGTATTAAATATTTCACAAGGATATGTAATATAATGATAACATTACAGAGATGTAAAAAAAACTCTCTATTAGAATACATATTAACTATATTCTATTAGCGTACCTTTAAGTAAATAAAAATTTAATTCTCTATATTTTAAATAAATCATTGAAATGATTGACTGAAATTAAAGTGTTGTAATAATAAAGTAAAGAATGAGTTTTAAAATTTGGCAACATAATGTCGGCATATTGTTTATTTACATTTTGTCTCAAGACGAATTGCACAGAGTATACATATTAATTATAAATGATATGATATAACAATGTGGGGAGAAAAAATCTGGTTGTTCGTCTCAAGCACACGAAATAAACGAGTATCTGTATTATTGTACCACGTTTGGTGTCGAAAATCCCAAGCAAAATATTTGCGGCGTCATTAGTCGGCGTCTCTTGCATTGGCAATTCGGGCAGAGATATATTCGTACATAGTGTCCCAGATACAATAAACTACATTGACTGTATAAAGGTTGAAAAATTTGTTTCTGTACCGCAGTATTTACGTCTGTCTTTTCTAGATTGGATCTAACCCGAAGCTAGGTTTTCGTATGGAACTAGACCCTTTTATAATGCGATGAATCTTGACCTCATATCGTACTTACAGCTAGCACAAGCTATACGTTTATTTGAAGGTGAAAAAGGAATATAAAACATGCCAAAATGTTATTCCTGTTATGTTTAATAATTGTAACGGTCTTTCACTAACAATAAACAATGTAACTTAATCAACCTAGTGTTATCCAAGTCTAGTACCAGGGTCTGCTTAAATTGTAGAGAATGTGGTGGTGGGGCGAGTTGATATAACCGGTTGCCATTTGACGTCATCCTCGTAACCACCACGATGATGAATTTCATGATTAATATCACTCAATGACATTAATCGGGATATACTGGTTTACGTACCTTTCGAAACACTGAGGGGGTCAAAGGTTTTTTTAAAAAAGAAACCAGTCTTAAAATGTATCACCCATCTATCATAGCCGCAGGAAGAACTGTTAATTCCGTCGATAGACTTAAATGTACTAGAAGAAGCTAAGACCTCCTCACAAAAAAATGAAAGTATTAAGTCATAAATATAAGCCCGCTTTCATCCCCCAAAGAACTAAAATCTCCTTATCTCGTCACATTACAAATTATTAATCTGATTTAATGAAACTCAACCGCATTTTCTGGCCTCACAAGCATGATCTAATGTAACACGAAGTTTAATTTCGGACCAATTTTCTCGCCAGATTCGATTAGCGCAGGGGTATCCACTCTCCTAGCTATTACTCTGAAAATAGAGATTAGAGTTGACCGGACGACCTAGGTGCTGTTACTAGGCTTAAGCTGTATACTTTCGAATATTACTGATAATTACTTACTTCTTTCAACAGGTTGAATACTTTAACTTCTGAAGAACACAGGTAATTATTTCTATTGCTAAATTCAGGCTGCCTACTAAAGTAACTATATCTTTTCAAAATTGGCAAAAGTTCTTTGTATGCACTGTCCACCTGTCGTCTTGTATTGTGTCTTACGGCACTAACATTTTTCATTAGTTCTATTTCACTCAATCTTTAATGGGTAAACAGTTAAAGAATAACTGCATCACCTTTTTTATTTTAGCAATATTTGTAAAAGTCTCCGTTGATATTGTGAAAACAATTTTTCCATCGGACTTCCTGCATCCGCAATGGCGATCAAGTAAATGCTTCGCCTCTGAAGATTATGTGAGGTACTTTTTACCGTCTCAGTTAAAAAGAAAGCGAAGACTATCTATGAAGACGGTAACAACTAAGCTCCCGGCGTCCCCACTAAGGATATTCCGAGAGCAAATTTCACCAACAATAGCGTCCAAACGAGCGCGCCGCTCAAAGGGAAACATTTTTTTTAACTTCCATTTGCAGCACGTGATACTTTCTTGTCGATTCTTGTTGTGCTAGTTTGTTTTATTGTTGCCCGCAACTTGGAATTCCGCGGAAACTCCAATTTCGTCTGAGTTTGTTGAGGGCTCTTATCTGATCAGGGCGTGTGAAAAACCTCCTTTGCCTAGTTATTATTTATATCATACTTCTATCCGAATAACCTATATAAAAATAAGAGGAAATCGTAGCTTAATCGGTGACCAGCATTTGAGTTTATCGCTAAGTTAAGTAACTCTTACCATAGCCGGACAATAGATGAGTGACCCATTCTATAACTGGTTTTCAAATATCGTTCGTGTTTCAAAAGGCACGTAAAAGAGCGGGTCCCGAATATTGTCAATGAGTGGTATTAGACGTGAGATAGTAGAGATCGCGGAGGTTGCCGGGATGACGTCAGATAGCAATTGGTGAACTTAACTCGCCCACACCCACATTCTCTGCAATCTAAACAGACCCTGGTACTCTAACATTAAATGCGAAAAGTGTATCACTTAAAGATATATAACTATTCTATTCAAGAAACTATTCGGAAGTTTTGTAGACTAACTGCTACAAGTGAGACCGGTATATAAAAATGATCTAGTTCTTGACACTCCTTCATAGCGTATTTATAAAGGAAACTTAAGTTCATAATGGCCTCTAAAGTTTTCGCCAGCTTGTGGAAGACAGCAGAAAAAAAAGGATATCCGCAGAGCATGCAAAATGACACGAGATTAAGCTATTATGTTCATGATATAGTCCAAGAGAGGGTGAACAGTTCCATAAATATTTAATATAATACCAGGGATACTATCATAACGATTCTTTTTAAATTAGGCCTTACCGTGCGAGTGTCATGTCGTAGCCTATTATTTACAAAGTCAGTAATGATGTTTATTGTTCCCAGCGACCTGCTGCAGAACCCGCTGTTGGTACCGCTAAAACAGCTGCCTGCGCCGCAGAAACGCGGTGAGCTGAGCACATTGGACGTACGTTGGCACCCTGCTCAGCCCTGGTTGTTAGCCGCCGGAGCCGACAACACAATGCGGCTCTATGCTTAAATCTAATAAATAAGCTACAACCTATATTCTAGTTTTATTTTTAACCTAATTAAATACATCAATAACATCGTAACCAATTTTTATTCCTTATCGACATATAGCCTTTCTCGATAAATAGGCTATGTAACACTGAAAGAAATTTTCAAATCGGACCAGCAGTTTCTTAGATTAGCGCATTCAAGTAAACAAACAAACTCTTCGGCTTTATATATTAGTATAGATTCATACCTTACCATCCTCTATTTTAGCCTAATTCCCCGCGCCCCTGGATCATTGCTTGGCAGCGTTCTTGCATATTATTAGTTACATTTTTGAATATATTTATTAAAAAAATAGATCTTTCCCGGAAGCGAAGTACAACCGGTTACAAATTAAGGAATCTCGTCACAATGGGTACCGTCTCAAGCCATACATCCTCCTGTATCTGGCCTTTGACCCAACTAGGAAGCAAGAACTTCTTAAGGTAGTTCTTAAAAATACAATAAGACACTTGACTGACACGAATATTGGCACAATAGCTGTTCTTGATTCCCCTTGACGATAACTTCACGATATTTACTATAATTTAATGTCGTTATCCTAATTGGTATGTCTAATAGTAATAATATATACGTATTTTCATTATTGTTATGATTCGCTAACATAATAATAACAGGAAAACGAAAAAATACCAATCCCCTCTACGTATACTAGCGCCATTCTTGTCATTTCTATATTATACGCGTACGTTTTACTGGTCTTTTTTTAAACGATGATGTAGAATTGTTTATTTTTAACTACAGTTAGAATCAAATTATTCTTAGCTTTTATGGACCTAAAAACTTATCAAGTAGGTTCAGCGTACTCTTAGATATTACCATATTTGCACTATTTGTCTTAAGTCTAAGTATATTTAATCTATGCCTTTAGTTTTAACTTTGAGCACTGAATAAAGGACAGCAACATTTTTAAAAACAATTTAACAACCAAACAAGCGGTAGTAGTGGATAGTGGTGCACTCTTTTTTAATCAAGATTAATTTATTCGTTATTGTTTGCGAGCGTTTCATGTATGAGTAACTGGCGCGATTTTTTAACTTTTTAAATATTCAGTCAACAAGCCTATTCCTTAGTTATTTTTGTTAAAAATAATCTGACTTTACTTACGTAGTTTGATGGTAAAAGTTTTCTACAGTGATTTACTATGATCGGGTCGTTATTTTTGGTTGTACCGGACGTATTCAAATGTACGAGGCTTCGGTTTTTTTGATACTGGACTTTTTATTGGATATATTTAGAAATAAATATCAACACTACGTGCTCAAAATTATGGAACGGTGATGGGAAGGGGGGATCTCTTCACATCTTTAAAGGTGATGATTAAATAAATAATTGTGAAAGTAACTCGTGAAAATTCTTGACGATGTCGGCGTCGGGAACCACGACGCCGACCATGACTGAAGCACCTGTTCTGGATGATCGGGATATGGAACCACGCACACCTATGAAGCGCCTCGGCTCCACAAGAAAACTAGCAGCTTTTAACAGTAAGTTTTCTATTGCGTTATACAATACCTTAGAACATTAAGGGAAAAAAGCACTGTTAAAATATAATTTTAGGATTCGGCGTTTTCTATCAGTTGCAGTATAATTTTATAATAAATGTGATTCTTGCGTACATACAATTATTCTCACCTATGAGTCCTTTAAATAATCTTTGCTGTATTGATATAACATTTAATATCTTATCAGGCAACAAGTGACAAATATAAAAAAAATCCTCACATATCTTATATTGGATATTAGATTATAAAGATAATTTAAAAATAAAATAAAATTGTCTAATTTCTAAAATTTGTGTATTAAATAAACAATTTTATAAAATAGGTAACATTGCAATAAATAGTTTATTTAATTATTATTTTAAGTTATAACCCACAACTTTGCCTGCATGAATGCAGAGACTTTGTTAAATTTGGAGGTTTTTTTTAACGCAGAACCATAATAGTTTAGCTAAAAGCAAAGTAGCTTATGTTATTATACACTCTGCTGGTCTTTAGGATGAGCTATACACTGAGGCAGTTACAATAATCGCTACTTAGCGATAAGGCCGCCGATTGTACCTGCAGTACTTGTTATTATTAAGACTAAATATTGTGTAATATGAATTCTTGTGGTGTACAATGAAGAATATTCATTCATTCATTCATTCATTCAGGTTATTTAACAAATATGTATGCACCTTTAACACGTATCATACACGGAACTTTGTCTCTAGTTAAATTTAAACTACATAATAAAAACAGGCTTATTCGTAAAGGGTATTATACAATCAAAGGCTTTCTTAAAGATAAGACTGCTCGGAGTTAAGTCGCTCCAGATTTGTAAAACTCATTTCTGTAAGAACAATTCTTAAAAGATTAACTAACGAGTTCTTGCTGACTCTTCTCGTGGCTCGTGACTTCCGAATCTGGGGTAGCCTTCAAAATATTTGACGATTCAAAAGAAATGTAAAAGTCAACTTGTATAAAATATCATTTGAATTTGAACCCTTCAATATAAGCGTGTTTTGACACGCTTCTGGGCCACTTTATTTATTTAGTAGATTTCGACGGCGGAGCGTGCATATGATTGTATTCGCTTTAATCAGAGGTCATGTTACAGAGTCTCTATAATTATGTATAAGATGTTCAAAGACGTTAGCAAGCTGATGACTCACAAGACGTCCGTAGCGATTTCAAATTAATATTCCACTAGCTGACATCCTTAACTTCCTCTAAGGTTTACTAACCTATCCCATTTACATACATGTTTCTGTAAGTTCCAAAAACTGTCACAAGTTTGAGGGACTGTCCATCTGTCCGCCCGCAAGGTGGTCACCCTCCTTGGGATTTATCAAATTATTAGATGTACAGAATTGAACATGCTAAAAACTCTTCTGGAAGATTGTTTTGAGCGAAATCTGACAAGTTTTGAAGTTGTTTAATATATATACCGTTAACGCCAATCGGATACGGAACCCTTCTATATAAGCGTGCGTTGACACGCTCTTAGCCTCTTTTATTTATTTATGGAAAAGGAATTTCTCCTGGCCTTACCTGCCATTTCTTAAAAAACGGTTTGTTTTTAATTAGTTTAAGTGGATGTAAGTACATTCTTATTAAATAAATTGCATAATTACGGTTGAGAGTAATTTAAGTATTTTTTTTTAAAGTTCGAGGAAGGTTCTTGTGACGAATTAAAAAAAATTGGGTTCTCGATAAAAGAGTAAAAACCATCGAAGTTTGACAAACATCAGCGCTGCCACCTTTGCGTGTGTTAAAAATGAAATAATTAAAACTACCAGAGATCGCCGGCTGGTCGAAATTCTGCCACAAATTATTAGAATCTTTTTACATCGACATATTTTACCATTAATATACATACAGTCGTCATAATATAACTTGCTATATAAATTAATTTTAAATAAATTAATTTAAAAAAAAAATACGTCGTCGCTTAAACTTCTTAATATAATAAAATGAATGTGTGTGTAAATCGTTTGACAATTGTGTGCGTGTGTCATTTCATTTTAATAATTTAATGTATAAATATTGTAGTTTTTATAAAAATATTTGTTCAGACAAGGCGGGAACCGCGCGGTTTCAACGTCGCGTGGCAACCGCGCGGTTTCAAAATCGCGTGGTAAACGCGCGGTTGTTATTCATATAGACCGTTTAGTAATCGCCGCAATCTTAAACACTCACGATTTTGCGATGTGAAAACCGCACGATTTGTAATCGTGTGCGATTCCCGCCGTGTCTGAACGAAGGCTTTAATGCTAGTTGTCGTCGCTGGTTGGTCGAAATTCGCCTACAAACCTTTTTGCGTACAACTACATATACTGTTTTCTAGTCATAAGACAATAAAATTTGACAATTAATGTAACAAACGGTTGTCACGATTACGTTTTGACACCATCCAATACACGTGTGCGTAAATCGTCTGGCATTGGTGTGCGTGTGGTTTTATTGTAATAATTTAATATAATAATATTGCTTATTTTTTTTTATATTAGCATTCGCACACCTTCTGTATGAACTACATTTGTTTCAAACTTTCATACTACTCCGTAAGTGTAATTTTTAGTAAAATGGTGCCTAAAGTTTTCGCTTCACGTGATAATATATAAATATTCGGGTGTGTAATTAAATTGAATAGAGAATGCATATTAATGAAATCGCCCATAACGTGCGTCACTGGCAACGATGACTTGTTTTATGTTTACTATTGCGCGAGGTCGACGCACCGCGGCGTCGCGCGCGCTGGTTGGCTCGCGAATGTCACGCCACCGCGCCTTTTAGCTTTTACGAACGAGTTTAAATTTGGAACGTAGGGCAGCCATTGCGAACCCCGACTAGGGCTATTTTTTTTATTTTATTTAATAATTTTTTAGGCCTTCTGGACCACCAGGAGGCTCGCAGATGCACCAGCAAAAGTCCATGGGCGTCGGAAGCCAGTTATGCGATGAACCGTCTGCTTGTAATATATATAAATAAACCTTCTGCTTCAATAACCCTGTTTATTACTGAAAACCGCATTAGAATCCGATGCGTGCTTTAAAAAATATAAGCGTACAAGAACGGGATCCGTCTCTATTTATACTATATAAAGATACAGTCTCTCTATAATATAAATATACAAGTCTGCGTTTATTTCTAAGTTGTCATACAACTGGACTGCCATATTTTATTTTATTACCCTTTCGTCGGCGATTATTTTATCTCATTTAATTACCATTATGTCCGGGCAACGCTGAGTTACGACATTGGATTGTAAAACAAAATTATGGAGATTAAAATATAAGGAGTCAATGTATTAAAGTGTCCGTGGAAAACCGCAAATAAAGGGGGCGCCACATTAGAATTAGGAAGAATTTTAGAGGTTATGAATGTAGCAATGAATTAGTCAATTCATTGCTTCATATCATACCACGCCGTTCGGGAAGACTATCGGTCAATTCATTCTACACCAGCTCCATTTCTTTGAATCTTGGCACGATAATTTGCTGTTTACAAATGGCCACTTTTTCTACGACTACTCCTAATATTCTATTCTCTATAAACAAAAGCTTTCAGTACAAATAGTTCTTGTTTAATTTAATATTGCACGTCATGTCAGACGACGTAGAAAAACTCCTTTCTAGTTAGTCACTTTGACACTGTGTTAAGCAATTTGGACAAAATAAATACTTGATTTGTCTTCTTCTATACCTTGTATATGGTTATATGCAAACACGTTCGACGTTGCAAGCGTTCGGTTACAACGTCTACATGCATAAGTTGTAGGTAAATAATTGATTTTCTTTGAACAATGACTCCACGAATAAACAGTACAAAAGCAGGTCATGACTGTACTACGCACAATCTTGAGAACGTAAAGTAAATTTGCAATACTATACATCACAGGTGGCTTATAATTTATGTCCCCTCCAGGCAAGCTAAACGCTTGTGCTAGAAATGGTTGCGATCATGACCTAGTGACCTCAGGATTTGAACCGGGAACCTGGCTGGTTTCAGTCCATCCCTTCTACCTTTAAGCTATAGTGATTCTGAGCTCTGAGATTAAGCTCAAGGTCTACTCTTTACAAACGAAATCCTGTGCCGTCTAATTACATACTTCGTTAAATGAAGTTGTATACAAGACAATATAAAATAAATATATAGGACTTCTGACACACGGACGTCGGTTCCTAAGGTATACAACTTAATGCCTGTATTATAGTGTAGACTCGACGCGAGAATCGAACCCACAACTCCCGAAGCGGAAGGCAGGGTCATTGTCAACTTCGCTAATGGGTGAGATAAATATTACAAATATGAAAGTAAGTCCGTCTGTTACGTTTTCACGCCTAAACCAATTTCGATGAATTTTGGTATAGAGATAGATTGGACCTTTGATACGAACATAGGCTACTCTTTGTCAAGAAAATGAAATTTGAAAAAGGTGTATACCAGTTTAAAGTTTGCATGAAATTCGAAGAAAACAACGCGGATAAAGTCGTGGGTTTTTTTTTCTAGGTTTGCAATTTCCACGACAGGCTAAATGCCCGTGCCATTTGAAAGTAATATGTTGTATTATTGATTGTTGTCTTCACTCTTCACTCCCATCGTTCTTTTAGTCCCTTAAAGTCGCGGGCTGAAGCTAGAGAGATAATAAGTATACATTTATATTCCAGTTGGGTTCAAAAGTCCCTAGTCCAAGCCACTTACTGGCACGATCCACTACACGAGAAGACATACGTGAAGAGCAGCGAATTCCTCGCGGACATCAACAACGAACTGGTCATTAACCAGACGTATGTGGACAACCTCAATAATTTGCAGCATTTCGTCATGGTGAAGTTCGATAACGACAGCATCGTTCAGCCAAGGGAGACCGAGTGGTTCGGCTTCTACGAACCGGGACAGGCCACAAAGCTACTCACTTTGCAGGAGTCCGCGATCTATAAACAGGCAAGTAATGTTTTCATAAATCTTTAGTTTTTATTATTTACAGCATATCAATCGTTATAAAGACGCAAAAGAATGAAAACAAATAGTTTCGTCTTTTGGTATAGTGGTGTTAAAATCTAATGTCGGAGCCAGACAAAGTGTTTGTGTGACTAGTTCAAAGTGTTTGTACATTTTTGTCCTTGAAGACTACAAAGTACTACAAAACTTTGCGCAGCTACACAAAGTCCAAATAAAAGTTTTTCTTCTTCTTCATATCGGTGACAAGTTTAACAAAAAAGGCAAATTCTTTAAAAATTGCTGTAAATAATTATTAGCTATAATTTGTTTGATGTTACCAAAATATCAACTTCCTAATACTTATTTTTTTAGAGAACGAAACAATTTTTAAGGTTAAAATTTGTGTATGGGGGGCTTAAAAATTTATTAAATGTTAAGGTGGAGCATGGCCTAAAAACACTTTTGTAACATATCACAATGTCACAATGTGCTTCTTAAAAAACATCATTTACTTTTAAATCATCCTTTGCTGAAAATGACCTCTTATACTATTCTATCCTTTCCTTCCTAGTCCTCTGTTAACAGTTGTACATAGTCGTTGGTATTTATAAGTGAACCGCCTATCTCATTGCCTTTTGATTAAAAAAAAACTCATATAGGGGTTAAGGGGTCGTATACTTAAAGGGTTTGGGAAACCGTAGTCTCTAATACTTCACCATTTGAAACTGATAAAATAATGTATTTCTTAGGGCATGTCTAACCCGTGGTTTGTTATCAAAGTATCTGGAGCGGCGTATAACGAGGACCCAGAGACAATTCCCCTTTGTACTCCACTCTTCGCGCACTTGAAATAACAAGGGCCCTATTTTCAATTCCACCAGGTCTGTGCGCGAAGGGGCGCTGCCCTTAAGATGAAGGAGTTTTGCATATGTTAGTAGAAAGGGCATTTTCTACGAGTGGCTTGTGATGTATGTAGATCTAATATGATTTTTCTATACCTTGCCATAATCTGTATATGGTATAGATTTTGTTACTATGACTTAATTATCATCTGTGACAATACTATAGACTTCCATCTTGCGTAGAGGTTGACATACTTACAATTTTTGAAGCAAAAACTTTTGCAGGCAGGTTTGGATGGGGAATAAATTCGTGGACGTTACGTGCCCATGTCTATAATGACTTACGTTGTTTGTTTATAGTTTGAAGTTATCACTTCTGTCGGTGTTCCTCATGATTTCTCTATATTTTATTTAACTAGTGATCCAACCGGATGTCACAAGGGTCCAAAGTAGATACGCATGTTCTTAAATAATTCTATTTATTTCTGAACACCACATTAAAATCCATCGGGTAGCTTAAAAGATATAGAAAGAGAGGAGCGTGAGGAGAGAGGAGGTCGTGGCCTGATCAGTGGTTGGCATTTGAGGAGATAGCTAGGTTAAGTTGCTCTTGCTGCGATCGGGTAATATATGGGTGACTCATTCTAGCACTGGTTTATATTTGGCATTCGACCTCCTCCGTGTTTCGGAAGGCATGCAAAACAGTGGGACCCGATTAATGTCACTTTGTGATATTAGTCGTAAGGTTGTAGAGATCGTGGGGGTTCCGGGGATGACGTCAGATGGCAATCAGTCTTTTTAACTCGCCTCACAGCCAAACCCTCTACAATCTGAGCGGACCCTGGTACTTGACCTGGATAACGCTAGGAAGAAGAAGAAGAAAGAGAGGAGCGTACAAGAATGGAAAGTGACTTTATTTTATTCTATGTAAAGATAAAGAGGACACTAAATATAGTAATGTTCAATAAAGCATTATTTGAATTTGACAAATCGATCCACGTCTGATGATATTCTGCAAAGTAACGCGGTCTAACAATTAATTATTTATCGGATGCAGGATAGTGGTGGAGAGCCTGGGAGGAGCGTATTTAAGGGGATTTACTTTGGACGTTGACAAATGACCGACGCGGGGACGGACGGACGGACACCCGACACCGCTCTATAAATTGATTCCTATTACAATTTGTTACAAGATAGATTATGTTGGAAAATAAAGTAGGAGCTTTTTTGAAGCTTTTTGTTTGGTAGTATACACAAAAAAGCGTGTGTGTTAGCTCCGACGCTCGGCTGGAGTTTAGTTCTTAGATAAAGTGTAACGTTTGATTTTATTCCTCGTGAACATAAAGCCGATGCAATGCACAAATTTTCTTTCATTTGGGGCCATCCATCACATTAATTTTACGATTAATTATATCCCCTCGTCCTTGTCACAGGTAGTCACATTTTCGAAACCCCCTTCTCCTTTTATGTAACATCACAGATTTTTCAATTTTATCTATGTATTATAATTAATTAAAAGAAAACAACCGTTTCAATGTATTTTTTAAATTTGATGTGTGCCGTCACAAAGCTTTTGACCCCCTGCTCGTTGACACAATATGTCATATGGCCTACAACAAACCCTGCTCCCTTGTAATATAAAAAAATCATGGTTTTACGGGACGTAATTTGGTTTTTATTTTAGTAAATTTTAATTTACTCAATCGACTTGGATGCATCTGCGGGGAAGCTATGGATGAGATTGGCCCAGGAAAGAGGAAAGTGGTACGAGAAGGGGGAGGACTCTTCCTTTTTGGCTGGCCCGTTGGCGCAGTGGGCAATGACTCTGCCTTCCGCTCCGTGGGTCGTGGGTTCCATTCTCGCCTCGAGTTTGGCTGTATTATCTATACGTATGTTTTTATATATTTCCGAAAAACAAATTATGTATAACAGGCGACTGTTACCTATAACACAGGCATTAAGTCTACCTTAGGAACAGACGTCCGTGTATCACATAGTCCTATATATTTATTTATTATTATTTTATAAAGTAATCTTATTCAAGAGATAGAACAAAACACTCGAATAAATCCACTTTTAGATTCATTTGTTTATTATGTATAAAGTATGTACTGAAATCTTCCAGATTTGAGTACAAACTTTTTGCACGTGTTAGTGTTAGTAGTTGGGAATTTGCACGTGTTATCTTATTTATTTGAAACTTATCTCGAATTCCGATATGACTTAGCAGACTACAATACTCTAGACCACATGGTTAGATTCCATAAAAAGCGACAGATTAAGCGTTGGGACATATAAATAATCAAGGTCCTAGGCGAGGTGTCATCGAAATGTAAGCCGATGGGCCAAAGCCTCAATAGCTCAACGGTAGAAAGGATGGACTGAAATCCGCAAGGTACCGGGTTCATACGCCGAAATCACTGAAGTATTATCGCACCCACTCCTAACAAACTTTTAATTTAAGCTTCGTAGCGGAAATGGTAATATATATTTATTTATATATAGAAAACAGGCGGCATTCGCATAAGTGACCACCGACGCCCATGGACAACTGCAACACCAGAGGGATCGCAGATGCATTGCCGGCCTTTGAGAAATGAGCATGCTCTTTGCTTGAAGGTCCTTAAGTCCTATCCGTTGGCAAATACCGAAACTGGCAACTATACCTTAAAAGGTATTGTTAATATTATTTTAAAAGGGAAAAAAGGTACTAACCGTTCTGAACATTGTAGGAACATCAAAGTAGTTCTGCGGAGAGTCTACTGCAACAGCGAAAGGCGCCGCGCATATATTCCTCAAGGTCCTCAACGCGGCCAGAGACAACGTGGCTGCCACAGTGGTCGACATGAGCGTCCTGGCACTGTCTCCCGTGCACTCATTCAAGAGGTTCCACACACCCCTCCAAGCGCCAACACAAGCCGCTCCCGCCACACAAGTACACATCCTCGAAAGCACGTAGTAAGCTACTTTGTCCCTATCAGGTCTCAGGTGCTTGCTTAACTGCGTTTGGAAGACACAAAATACCAAGTCACAGCACAGGCCGAACGCGGCGCAGACGGCCGCGCTGCTCTTCGGCATCTCGGGCAAGACGTACAGGTCCATCAGCGTCCATGTAGACTTCCAGTAGGTAACGACCGCTGGGGCAACCACTACACTCGCGAAGAGTACGTCCGCGAATTCTAGGAGCGCGGTGTGCGCCTTGGAACCGCTCGCGAGAGTGTCGGCCAGGCCGGCGGTGCTTCCACGCATGGTTGAGGAACGAGTGCTCGGAGCCACGGGTTCAGTGCGACTACAGATTGTGATATAATTGCATTACGCCTCGTCCCGCGCTGTGCGTTTGGGAGTCTCCCTCCCGATTCAGAAGCGTTCGCTTTCTCCTTGTGTACACATGTGATAACGATAAGGCATGTGTGGTTAGCCCTTAACGAATTTGTGTTGTGTGTCTTTGCTTTTATTTGAACCACTTCAGAAAGGTTTGCATTTTGGCTGCAACTCGTCTTTGTGTGCGTAACACATTTAACTAATTCGGTTTATTTGTGTGTTATTTTCTATGCAGTTGATACAATCATGCGTTGCTTGCTTTTTATTTATGACAAGTAATGTAACACACAGGGCATCAACCATTTTTACATTTTTTTTAATAGTGTCATAATTTTTCCTCGAAAATCGCGGGAATTCGGCAGGGAGGTAGTACTTAGTTAGTAAGCTTCGGCTAAGAACAGATTTTGGGACAGGGCTGGATTAAGGGGTTTTAAGAGGTTTAGAAACATTTGCTTGAAAGTCCATCCTGTTTCTTCACTACAAATTTGAAATTTGGCACAGGGATAGTTAGTAGAGTCTCACTATGGACATTCGTCCATTGCGACAGGTCCAGATTAAGGGAGCCTATGGGGTCTGGCAACTTTTTGGGAAATTTCTTATTTTTTTTTGCTACTTCTTCCTGGCCTAGCGTTATCCTGGTTAAGTACCAGGGTCCGCTTAGATTGCAGAGGATTTGGCTGTGGGGCGAGTTAAGATGACATATAAATACATACATATGGATAATACACCCAGACTCGAGGCGGGAATCGAACCCACGACCCTGGAGCAGAAGGCAGATTGAAAGGGTTCCGGGAATGACGTCAGACGGCAGCCGGTCATCTTGAGTGGCCCCACAGCCACATTCTTTGCAATCTAAATGGACCCTGGCAGCCAGAGAAAGGTGACAGCCAAGTTCTCAGACTAATGCTCTCATAACTGAGTAATTTATTAAGCATTCTAAATTTTATTAAGACCATACTAAAGGTCAGACGCTTTCAGTGGCGTAACTATACCTTTAGAGACCCGTGGCAAATGTTTTGGAGGCCAAAAATAAAATCTTCACAGGCGACTTCCATTAATCACGTGTGGCTTATAAAGGGGGGGGGTGTTACAAATATAAATAAAATGTACTAAGTATCCCAAGGGGGGTAGTAAAATATCACTTGTTTGTACTTTATACTTTGATTTAAAGAGAATATTCGAAAAATAGTAAGATTATCTGTAAGTACTCAAAATTAACGTGATGTTGGGAGGAAGGGGGGGGCGTTTTGTCTCAAATCTCACCACTCATCACCACGAGGAAGGGAGGGGTTGAAAAATGCTCACGTCACGTTATTATTGGACGGCCCCTAAAACTACAGGTATGGCCTGTAATACCACAATGTACGTCATTAGACTCATGTCTAGCACTCTAGCTGCTAAGTCCGATGATGACTATTTTTTTTTAATTTTAAAAAATATTATTCACTCTATAAGTATATCTAATTTTATTTCCTCTCCTACAAAGCTTAAACTAAAAGCTCCTGTTAGGAGTGGGTGCGATAATATCCCATCGATGTCGGGTTTTGAACCGGGCACCTTGCGAGTTTCAGTCCTTCCCTTTTATCTAAGCTATGGAGAGGCTCTACATATTATGCACTAACCTGCAGAACCATCTTCTTGAGTACCAACTTGCACGCCATATTGCACTCCGTCACTCACCAACGGTCCGCTAAGGTTGAACTGTGACATTTAGACATTCATAAAATTAAAAAATCAGTCGTGACCTTGTAAAAAATTAAACAGTAAAGCAACGTTTCCCAAATGGAGGGTCGCGGCCCGGTTTCGGGTCACGGTTAGCAAAATGACGGTAGTCGTGAAAAAATCTCGAAGATCTAATGTTTTTAAAATAAATACAGCTTTTCTTATAAAACGTTAGGAAAGAAGACAAACAAAATCTACCCCAAGATTTATAGACATCACAATTTCTAAAAGCGAAAGGTCACCTAACACGAAATTTCGAAAACCACAGGACGTACACAGATAAAATTAGGCAAGGAGGTAGTTTATAGTTAGTAGACATATGCTAAGAAAGGATTTATCGATAGGACCAGATTCAGAAGGTCTAAGGACTCGCAATTTTAGGCAGGCAAAGTCGCAGGAAACACCTAGTTCTGCATAAAACAAAGAAAATAATTCACGATTTTTACAGTCTCAGTCTAAAGCTCTATAAACAACCGGGCCTTAATAAAAAAATATGGAAAACGCCGCAAAACGACGCTCTACTGAGCGTCAATTATCCGAATAATTATTTCAAACATATGACAAAAAAAAATATTAATTATTATTACCTCTCCATCATCACTCTTGCCGACAATTACGCCGTTCTCATCAACCTCCACAGCAACTTCGAAGCAGTTCAAAAGATCTCCAGGAACTATTTAAAAATAAAAATAAAATACACATTTAAAGTGATAACAGTTTTCGCTTTATATCGTAAATAGGTTTTATATAACTAACTGGACTCCAGACGATAAACATTTATTAAACTTTGCCCAGGGGGTGGATCTTCCCTTTTATACGTCTGATAACTGGTCAGATCCGCTACGGGTGTGTGACTCCGGACTAACTGCCGAACGCTGATTAGGCGACAACCTCATCAATTCCTTTACTTCTATCTATTTATATGACTCAGACACTCGAAGTTGTTTATGAGCAAATTAGGGACTAGTTTCTACAAAAGCCTCTTAGGTTAGAGTAAGAAACAGTTGAGGTACGTCATGGCGGTTTTTACGGGACTAGAGTGACTCTGTTTCGCATGGCACTAAGTGTCGTTGAAACTTGCAGGGCCTGCTGTGCAGAAGCGGAGACGATGATGCACCTATTGTGCGAATGCGATGGGCTGGCCAGAATAAGAATGAATCTCTTCGGCGTAGCCTATCTAAGGCCAGAGGACTACGGTTCCTTCAAGCTGCGGGCGGTCCTGGAACTACTTACTCGGATCTTTGAGCACTGCAGCTGAGAGAACAAAGGGAGGGGGTGAGCACAAAAGATCCATATGTTTACAATCTTTCTGGACTGAACTTTAAGCCAGCGGTCGGCAAGACGTGGCCCGAGGGCCGTACGTGGCCCGCCACTATATATAGACCTCCCAAGGAAAAACTTTCGGCTAGACGCGGCCCTCCCGAGCAACTCCAACTAAGCCAGACTGAAGATCTTCCTTTGCGGCTGTTGAGCATATTGACCTACGTTCCCACGTTTCGTTCTTCGCTGAACACTATCCATCTTGTTGTGCTATATATACTGTAATACGCTTTTAAAGATATTTGCTGTAAATAAAGAAACAGGCGCCTATACTATTAGGTAGGGTCCGCTTAAATTGCAGAGGATGTGGCTGTAGGGCGCGTTAAGACGATCGATTTCCATCTGATATCATCTCCGAAACTGCCTTAATCTCTACAAACTAATGGCTAATATCAGGCAGTGACATTAACCTGGACCTACTGCTTTACCATGGTACCGAAACACTGCGGATATTTGAAAACCAGTGATAGAATGGTTCACCCAACTATCACCCGGCCGCGGTAAGGACTGTGGGCTTAAAACGAATATTTTCTCGCTTCGTAAAGTCGACTCGTCGACTCACTTAGGATGAAAATGTTCGTGCTCGGCCCACTACAGCGATCTACTCAAATATCGACCATTAATTAAGCTACAAATTCATTGTACAGCCGCATATCATTAACAAAATATAAAATATTCTAAGGTTAATTCAGATAAATTGTTATTTTGGAAACAGAAAAATTATCTAGTACTGAGCGTAACTAAATTTTTCGATGATAACTTGTTGCTATTTAGGTGAAGCAAGTTGGTAACGTGCAAATTAATACTTATTCAATTAAGGCTTAATAAACATATTTCTATGCTGAAAAATATTTCTATGCTTAAAAAATATTACTGTGCTGAAACATATTTCTATGCTGAAAAATGTTTCTATGCTGAAAAATATTTCTATGCTGAAGCAAAACCTAATAAGCATAAGTATTTTTAAAAATAGTTGGAGGTTTATTAAGTGCGATACTGTTTTTCAAAGGCGGCTTTTTAAATACAGCTTACAATTTTGTTACCGGACATAGCTTCCATCATGGAAAAAATTCTTAGCTGGAAATCTTCCATTTAAAATGACTTATTTAATCAGATAAAGAGTTTTTCCGACTTTGTAAGACAAAATGTCTTTTATAATAAAAAAAAACATGACTTGAAACACGATTTTTTAATGAAACATATTCGACAAAAATGAATAATAATCAGATAGTTATAAGAGAAAAATAAATTAAATATTAGTTGTTAGTGGGGAAAGCGTAATAAACATTTTTTTTTAATTATAAAATCTGAAAATGTCTTAGACAATCTAAAAAACACTTTATCTGAATAAAGAAGTCAGATTAATTGGAAGATCTCGGACTGAGAAATTTTTCTACGACGATTGCGAAAGAATGACCATAAAGTTGCACAAGTTTATGAATACGGAATTTACGGGTAGTAATTCTGGATGTGACACAAAACTATGACTAATATCAATGTAAGTGTTTAAAGATAAAATCGATTATAGATTAGATATGAGTAATGGAAAAGTCCGCTACTTAAAAAGTTATTGTTTAATAACAAGGATCTCAGAGCTCGTGGGTATATCCGGCACTTAAACTATACTTATATATGTATAAAGCTAATTAAGTTGGGCCGCAGCGTGCAAAGAAAACGAATTTATTACTTTTTTTTTTACTTTATAACTACTATTCTTGTACTTAAAAATTATACATTTTGAAAAAAAAATATAGTTTGTAGTGGTTAATGTATGCACGCTGTAGCCATCTGCAATTGATATAGGCATTTTCTTTTTAATACCATGTAACTCGGTTTTTATATGATTTATAAATCGTCGACGGCCTTATTAAATAAAATAAAGTAAAAATATTTAAAATATTTTTAAATAAAACTAATAACACTAAAAATCCCTACTCGAAGTTGCAGTTAGGAATGCTTCTATAAAAAAAAACTATTAACTAATGTTAGGACCAAGGGCACTGACAAGCCTAACAGGGCACTGACAAGCCTAAAGACTCCCGTCTGAGGTTAAGACAAAGAGCACTAACTAGCCTCATGCCTCCCGTCTGAGGTTAAGACGAGGGGCACTGACTAGCCTAATGAGGTTAAGACTAAGAGTGATCCGTTAAATATTTGTTTGTTTTGGTTTCTGGTGTTGGCCCTATCAGCCTGGACAGCGTCACCGGGAGGGGGGAGGGGAGACTGAGGCTCTCACCCAAAAAGGGACCTTCTTAAAAAGACCTCGTCTAACGCAGGGAGACTGAAGGTCTCGTTGTCAATAGACGCGTATCCAGGGCAGTGGACTTCGATGTCCACGGAGATGACAATGCATTGTGGCAGCACCAACTGCCGTGACAATTGATGTCGCCAACGCAATCTAGCTCAACGCTGTCCATTGTTCTAGGTAAATGTAAAACATTTCGTTTACATCTGTAGTTGACTGCAATATTATTGCTTTAACTCATGGGGACTTCTACTCTGTTTTTCTTTCTCCCTTTTTACTCTGTTGATAAACTGTTCACAGAATATTTACTAATGTCTAAAAAGCCTTAAATTCCTATTTCAGAGGGTTTCATAAAAAAAAGTTGACTAGGAAAAATTATAATGAAGTCATTCGAACAAATTCTACGTGAATATTAATGGTTGAAGTATCATTGATATCAATTTTAATTAATTTTAGTAGAACAAAAGAAATTCGGGTTCGTGTAACTTTGTGAACATTTCACAAAGTCAAACGAACGTTTTAAATTTCTTTTCCTTTTAAATGTAACAGCTCAATGAGGTTTATATTGTATTTAGACGAGTTGCATATAACGATTTCATTTTCCGCTTTTAATACACTGATGACAGAAAATTTGAAGGCAGATTACATAGATTACAGACATAGCTTCATTTGAATGATTATTTCAATGATCATGTAGTATCGCCAGGGACTTTGTATAACATCACAAAGTTTTGTAGAACTTTGTAGACTTTTAGGTCCTAAATGTACAAACACTTTGATTTCATAATTAATTAATTAATTAAGCTGAATTCATAATTAATTAAGTTTTTAAATGTATTTTCCACATGCTGCTGGTATATCATTGTATAAAAATAAAAAATAAAATAAATTTATGTCTGACTCCGGTATAACATCAATATGGTTTTGGCTTACACGTGGAAGCGTTGTTTTGTTTTCTTTGATATTTGTTGTATTTTCAATGGACAGATGCCTACCAAATACAGTAGAAAGCAGAATACATTGTGTTGACAATAGTCATTGTAATATTTACAATTTGATTCTCTTTCATGAAACATCGACGTGGTGTAGATGAAGTAGGTTTAGGTTTTATTGCTATGTTCTTTTGTATTACGTCTGTATTTTTCTCTTTTGTATTGACTGGTGATCAAGAAATAAGGATTTCACTCTACTGATCTGTCGTGTAACAAGGAAGGTTTAGAATTAGTTCGCATTAACTTAGTCCAGGGTTAATGTGGTTCTCGCAGCGTAATCTTGACTTTCCGTTCGACCGAGGATTAGTTGCAACTTCAGGCATTTGGTCTTAATTAATACGTATACAATACTAGCGATGAAATTTAATTTATATACTATCAACAATTGGCAATAAGCAGCATTACTTTTAAAAGCATATCGACGTTCCTTTTTCTACCTTTTGGAGATTACCTGTGTCAGACAGAGAAACAAAAATGTTTTAATATCTATGTTTTCGTCATAGATATCGTAATTACAATCGTATGTACCCGCATTTAGCAGAAGAATTTTATCTCGAAGTTATGAATAAACGCGAGGGTTATTCCTTAGAATTTTCCGAACTAATGGCGGTAGCTGTATTTCACCACAGGACATCAAGTCAGAACTTGAAATTTCACTCTTATCATCTCGATGTCCTAAAGTCCACAATCGTGTGATTCTCTTGGTCGCACAATTCCACTTTAAAACCATTTACCAGCTTCGGTATTTCCGAACCGATACGACTTAGGAACCTTTAAGAAAAGAACATACTCTTTCCCCAAAGCCGGCAACGCATCTGCGAGCGTTTTGGTGTTGCAGCTCTCCATAGACATAGGTAGCAACCCGAATGAATGCCACCTGCTCGTTTGTCCCTTATTATATACTTAAAAAAAACTCGCTTTAATCTTATTTATTGGTACAGACAGTGTGCATCTATACACATAATACGAAATAATAGTTTATCTGTACTTCTATACTAATATATAAAGCTGAAGAGTTTGTTTCTTTATTTCAGAGGTAGATAACCCATTTATCGAGGTAGGCTATAGACTATAAAGGATATATCAACATGCGGTAATTACATCTATTCTTTTATCTAATTTTACGCGGACGAATTCACGTGCACAGCTAGTTATTAATACATTGTGCATATTATCATACCCATTTAATTCAATTGACACTAGTCAAGTGTTAATAAAATCCTCAGTAGAAAAAGGACCCGAGAAAAGGAACCAAATTTCCTATTTACATTCACGACTGTGCGACAAACCTGTAAAATCCTTTTTGAGTAAGCCATTTCTTTATTCTAATTAAAACCCTGATCCAATATTGCAATCGTTACAGTATCTCCGTGTTTCGGAAGGCACGTAAAACAGTGGGACCCGATTAATGTCACTTTATGATATTAGTCGTAAGGTTGTAGAGATCGTGGGGATTCCAAGGATGATGTCAGATGGCAATCGGTTATTTTAACTCGCCTCACAGCCACATCCTATAAAAACTAAGCGGACCCTGGTATTTAACCGGGATAATGCTAGGAAGAAGAGGTCATTACAGTTAATATTATGCCTTACGTTACGTTATACTTACAAAATTCCACTCTACATTATAATATAGAGTGGAATTTTACACACATTATAATGTAGAGTGGAATTTTAAATATTGAAATTGTAATATTTAATTGATGAGCGTTAAATCTAAACATACAAGATCACTACACCTACAGTATTTTCTGCAAAAAATCAAAACATTCTAGTACCTGCTTCTTGTAAGAGCAGGTGAGAACTAAGACGCTACAAGCCCTGGGAACCAACGTAAAAACAGTCGCCATATATATCGAATCCCTCTTTGGTCCGTCTTTTTATACGATGGAATGTATAGTAACTCTTTTTACAGTACCGTCGAGAACATTTGCAATCGTATTTATACGCACAGCGTAATGTGTCCTTTCTTTATAAAGAGTTAAGGTAACTTTTCCTACAAAGATAAATATATAACGTTTACGTGTGTGAGTGATAGGTATTAGTACGAGGCAAGGACAGGTCTAATCTAGTTTATTGTATACCGTTGTCCTTGGGAACCGTTTTATTGATTCCTTCGACATTTCTAAAGGAAATAGAATGAGACAAAATTGTTAGCAATTCGTGAATTCATACAAAGTAAATGTAGAGAAAGGAAAGCAGAGATCTCTTTGAAGTGTATACGAACGCCCACCACCATTGCTGTTGTTCTCTCTACTGCCCACTCAGATTTTGTATGGTCCCACTTTCTTTTTTAAATTAGCATATAGTGTTCCACTGTTGTGCAAAGACCTTCCCCTTCTTAATCCATCTTCCTATTTCGTAGGCCAATCTTATCTACAACTTCCCCTTAAAGATACCCAAATCGTCGCGCCGCTTCTTCCTCGGCCTGCTGGGTTGATGGCGATGATCCCACTAGTGCAGCTTATATTCTTTCTAAATAACAACTCATAATAGTACTTGACAAGTCCCTTTCTTCCCTTAATGAAAACTACTTAAAATATGGTGCTGTTATAACTTCCATCTACTCACTATAATGCTGACTTCACTCCTTAGTCAGCATCTTCCCCTTATCCCGTTTAAGATTCCTTTCCAAATAGCTTCAGTCTCTACGCAACTTCTTTTCCCGACAGTCGTCATATTAATTAAGCCGTTATTTCATTTTATTCTTTTTTTTTTAATACAAAATCCATGAGATTCGTAAAAGTACGATCGTTTGTATAAAAAAAAAATCAATATCTCTTGCCTCATTTCACTACGAAACATTCAAAACGATACTGCATTTTTCTTAACTTAACAATTGAGTATGAAAGAATGAAAATGACGAATGGTCGGTAAGATATAAAAAGCTAGCAGTAGACGGTAAATTGCGATATCATTGTTGGGAAGAGAATAGGAAGGGGGGGAGGGAACTTAAAAATAGTTTCCTCCCGTAACTGCGTACGTATCTTATGTGAGAGCCAGGCACACTTTGCGAACAAAAGAGTACAAGATGCAAACTACTGCAAAGTTCTGCTGAATACGTCTAAAGAAACGCCACGGGCTATGAATGGAGAGAGATTTCTGCTCGACGAAGTAATGCAACGAAATGATTTAGTTTTAAATGTGTTTTTATACCGCGACCTTGTTATTTAATGCTTAATATTACTTAATGTTTGCCAACGAAACGATAAGAAGAATGCCCTTAATGTCTAAACAATTTTTTTTAAGCTGTCTTGAGTTGATTCGCTTCTGCTTTGTACTTAATAGTTAACATGCCAATGTATTAAACCAATTTACGTAACGTAAGACCTCTTTTTTTTAAACAAGTTTTTAGCTGAGTCTTCTCCTGGCTCGACTTTACCGAATCAGTGGCAACTTTTAAAATATTTGGCGATACAAAAGGGTTCATAAAAGTTATTTCGAATATTTTGATTTGATTTTAAAACCTCCTTGACTCAACGATACATATCACAAAAAAAATATTTCAACGGGAATATTCTTTTTCTTTTTCTTGTATATCGTAATATTTTTATATTATATTTTTCAGGGATAATCTTTAGTACATATCAAACAAATTATATTTGTATTACAAATTATCCGACTCGTCCGCTGGTGCAGTTAGCAATGGCCCTGCTTTCCACTCCGGGGGTTCCATTCCCGCATTGATAACGCCACGGAAGCGAGGCGCAGGCGCGGCGGGCATGCGCTCTGGCTTGCTGCGCGCCCCGACTAGCGACGGCTCGAGTTCATAACATTGAGATCATCGGTTCGTGTGAGCACTTGTAGATTCGCTCCCCTACCAGTGCATCGATTCCTATCACGGCTTCAGTAGGTCACTGTGTCAAAAGGACATAATCGAATTATTACACAGATAACGTATTGGTGTTTTGTATTTTCAGTATGGGCTAACTAGATGCGATTTCTTACTACAGAAACATAAAACATTGTACTCCTTCTCGTTATTTCATATGATTTCCGAATGCACTAACGCTACTAAAATTGGAGGACATTTCTCAATAGTACGTAGGACAACTTAAAATAAATCGCTGTTTATTACGTAATATGCTCGATATAATCGAATGAAAATATTGTTATTCTATTTCAAGTTGTAATCGGGCTTGTCTTTCTTTAAATGCAGAATAGTCTTTGGAACGGCTTATCTGATTTTGATAAGATAACCATCAGAGTAAAGGTCATGGGTGCCACGTATAAATGTAGGTTTTATACCGAAAATGGTATTTCTAACATGAAAAATGAAAGCCATGAAAAAAGCATGATTTTGTGTTGGTACTTCCGTAAATAAATACGTTTACGTTGATAATAAGTATTTTATTAACATTAAGGACTCCCACCAATGATTTCTGTCGACCAGGTAAGCCGCAGAAAGAGCTGGCTGATGGATGGATGATGGATGATTTGGATGACTTTGCGGGAAAGACAGGTTGGAGCAACCCAGGAGGGAGGAGAATGGTATAAGAAGGGATAGATCTTGCTCAACAGTGGGACAATGCAGGCAATCAAAGATAAATTTAGTATAAGAATCAAATGGGTGGTAAATTATTTAAAAAAACACGTAAAGATAAATATATTTTATTGTGAAAGTAAGAAAGGTACAAATCTATGGGACGAAATATATCGATGCAAGTAACAAACAATAAATACTTTGTACTGTAATATACATATATGTATATAGAATATAATAGACTATCACGAAAACAACCTCGAAGCCAACAGCGCTAGCAGTACGGCAGTCGTAAACATCAAAATATTGGCTCTGGTAAGGCTCCCTATACCGCAGGCCGTTATGTTTCTCTCCTGTAAAAAATACATGTTTTCTAATAATGGCAGCTGATATTCGTTTTTGCGTTTAGTGTACCGTGATAATTTTAGATCTGACACGCAAATATCATCGATAACTCCTAAAACTTATTACTCTGCTTCTGTTAACTTATAAAGCTACGACAATCACGAGTATAAATTGATTGGGCAAGTTTGAGAGAATCGTACAAAAAGCATCACCTTGTCGTGGTACGTGAAGCAGCCCTCGAGGCGGCGGCGCGTGAGACGGCCGAGATCCAGCTTGTGGCACGGCTCGGCGCTGTCCTGCGACTGCTGCGTGGGGATAGGCTCGGTCATGGGCGGCGCGCGACAGCCCGCCCACGCCGCGCCCGTCTGCTGCACCACCACCAGCAGCAGATTGGTCTTCGTCACCAGCGACGCCCAGTGCGGAGGGTGACACTCGCCCTGTGCCACCGATATGCCACGAGTTTATTTATTATAGGACTCGACAGTAGCGTCACACGCGTGTCGCACTTCTCACCTGCTCGTCCTCTCCGACCACCGGGTACATGCCCATAGAGTCCAGGAAGTACGACTGGTTGAGGATGTACAGGGTGATGCTGTGGTCGCACGAAAACACCTTATGCTTCTCGCTCTCCGCGGGCTCGACGGTTTCGTTGATAACGGGCGGGACGTACGTTGTGGTACTCTCGTAGTCGTACGGGTTCGACTCCGTTACGGAATCGGCTGCCACTGAATTATTTTACTAATTTAAGCCGATGAATGGGAGGTTATTCAATTGTACTGAATGCAGTTTCATAGTAGTTTATTGTAAGTATATTTATTAATAGATTTTTTAAGAATATTCTTGATAATATATCAGATTCTTTCTCTCCAATCCTGCCCACGGAAGCTAAAATGAACCAAAAATGTTTTGGAACTAAGTTCCAAATCATACTAGTGATCAGTGATAGTCATTCCAAATCATACTAGTTCGTATTTCTGAACGATGTCATAAAACTTTAATGAGTTGTATTTCTATTCTGATAGATTATTACATCGGTAATGTACTCACTGTAGTCGTAAAAGGCGAACTTGGCGGCGGATGTGTATGTGTTCCCGTTAAATATGTTCATTAATACTAGAAAGGCCTCGGCTAACAACCATTGGAAGAAGTTTGATATAAGGCGAAACGGCTGCAACAATAAACTGATTTACCAATGATTTCCTGACGGTTTATCATTAAGCTACATTTTATTCCAAAGCCATAATCTTTATGATAATGAAATAAAGATAAATAATTAATAAACAATTAATTCTTGAGAAATGTTTTATACTAGGAACACTTCAGGTATGACTATGTATTTGTGAATATGAAGAAAAAAAAGATTTAGGATTCTTCACAAAAAATTAAAGATCTTGGAAATTGGACAAAATTATTGCTAGTAAGTTACAGAGAGCGTCACGCACGGTATCGACGGTGAGTCCGCAGTTGGCGCGCAGGTCGCGGTCGGGGCACAGCGCCTGGTAGTTGAACACCTCCGTGTGCTGGAACACGCGCTTGTCGACCAGCGAGCGCATGACCTGCTGCGTGTGGTCGCTCACGGCGCCGAAAAACAGCCCCACGTCGGAGCTCCGGCGGCTCATCACCACGTAGCCCGAGCTGTCCACTATGTAGCAGTCGTACCTGCTGTCCTCGTCGCAGTTCAGCTCGCTCTATAATAGCGTAGTCTATATTACTACGAGGACACTAAAGTTTACCTAGGTAGATATTATGATATTAAAACGTAATGCACATCATAATACATAAACGATGCACAGTGGTCATTTGTACGAGCACATATACACAACTATTAGATAGGCGGGAACTTTGTATCAAATCCTAGCTTTAGACGGAAGACTTAAAACGTTTTAAGTAGTAATAAAAATAACAAGTGGGCTTTTAATAGGGGATCTCTTAGGCACTCTCTTACGTCGCCGTTAGCGGTGAGCTCAAGGAAGCGGTCCTGGAAATCGGCAAAGGTGAACTGGAAGCCCACGACGGCAGCGGGCGTCTCCGAGTCCCCATCCTTGTAGAAGATGGCGTACGACGCAGTCACCGCAACCGTGCCGCCCTCCGCCACCGCCGGCCGCTCCAGAATCATCTTATCCAGAACGGGCAGCCTCGTAGCAACCACGATGGACTCCTTGTCAATCATGTGCTGCAGCACCGCCGCCTTGTACCACGTCTCTTCGATCGCGTTGTGGTACACGTCCCCAAATACCCTACGCATTTTGATTCTTATTAGCAAATGCATAATTTATTAAAATCATATTTTCATATTGCCAAATTCATCACAATCCCTACGTATGAAATAGGATCTCGCCTTGAGTCATTCCTCATCTAATCCTTGCTCTCTCTCTAAACTCAAATCGAGGTCCATGATGTACTATATACATACTCACTTCCCCGTATAGTTCTTGACGGCGTTGCCCTCGTGGTCGACGCGCTCGTTTTTCTGGTCGTCAAACACGTAGTGCCAGCGCGTGAGACCGCTGGAGGTAGCCACGAAGCGCACGGATACGTTGTAGCGCGCCGCCAGCCGCCGCTGCTCGTCCGTGGCGTCCCACGTGCGGAAGTAAGGCGCCGACAGCTTGGCGTCGAACACTAGCTGTTTCACCAGCTCCTCGTTACAGTAGTAATCGTCCTTCTCCAGCGGCGTCGTGCTGCAGTGCGCTGCCAACAAGTGCCACTTCCTTAATTCCGAATAGCTGATACCACTACACCTTACACCACGCGTTGTTTAGAATATTAGCAGTACCTAATATTCTTTTTAATCGATCCTCAATGAGTAAGCCGGCGTAATCCTCTACCCATCAATTTAAAAAAGTTTCTCGAAGTTGAATAATTTACTAGGGATTTCGCAACTTCTCTGTGAAATCTGTAGCCAGCTTCGGTATTCTCGAACGAATACTGCTTAGGGACTTTCATGTTGCCTATGGTCGTCGGTAGTCACTCAATCAGCAGTCCCTTCCTTTTTTAAACTGCCTGCCCGATCCCTTCTTGCTAAAGTTATTTGAAAATTATTACTAAAATTCGCGTAATTTTATAATACTCACTGCTGACGTTGAAAGGCTGGCTCTGAGTCTCCTCTTCGTATTGCTTCTTAGTTATGTCTATTTCATTCCGAGATATGTTGACTAGGAACCGAAATATCTCCATCTCCACATTCTTCGATTCGTGCCCTTCTAAATAATGATATTTACAATACACCCTGCAACAACAACTGCAGTGTGAGTCTCACCTACTGCTGTACCTACA
This sequence comes from Charaxes varanes, assembly GCA_024363005.1. Classification (NCBI taxonomy): domain Eukaryota; kingdom Metazoa; phylum Arthropoda; class Insecta; order Lepidoptera; family Nymphalidae; genus Charaxes; species Charaxes varanes. The sequence continues at coordinate 5,915,340 of JANCMC010043217.1, forward strand.
AATGTATAGCGTTTCCCACATAAGAGAGTGGAGGAAGTTTAAAGTAACGTTAGAGTGTTGTATGTTCGGTATAAAAAGTAAGTATTCTGTTCCCTTTCAATATTTTATTCTTCCTTCGTTCACTTCAGCTCTAGGAGATTAAGGAAAGGAACAAGTCCATTATTCAAAGTCCACTTACCAGTCGTGGTGCACCCTGTAGGCGAAATCAAAGTACGACGTGACGTTGACCCCTACCAGCTCCTGTCCTTGTTTGGCCTCTAGCGGGTTATCTTTGAGCATGAGTTCCGTGTCCCCATAACCCATAGGCAGGGAGATTCCCATTGAAAACGGAGTGCCCACTAGCTTATTGAAGAAATAATCGTGTTTCACCCGGGCTATTCTCCTGCAACGAACAAAAAAGAGCTACTAATAGTTAAAGAAAGTGATCAATGTCTTAGCACTCATGTAGCACTATGCAGGTGTCGGACCCTCACCAGTACATTAATAGGACTGGGTGTAGGTTTAGGAATCCCTTTATTGTGCATACTAACGCTCACTTACCTAGTCATATGCGATACGACTCTACTGCTGCGGCTTCAAATATCCTTGCGAGAACCTATAACAGTTGTTGAGAAACCTAGATTGCAGAAGGATTTCTTGCGTACGCTGGGCATACGAGCATGCGGGATTACGGGCATACCTCATGTTGTCGTAGTGGAAAAGCACCTCGACGTCGGTCATGGAGCCGTCGTCGCCGTTGACGAGACTCTCGCGCAGCCGCTTGATCTTGTCGCCGAGCTCGCGCGGACCCTTGCCGTCGTCCACCTGCTCGACCTCCACGAAGTCCACGCTGTTGTAGTTCTTCTGCATTACGTTGTTTATCTGCAACAACGACGATGCTAATATAAGTGGAAAGGCTTCGTCTGCATCTCGACTGACAACGTTTCAAAAATGATAGATTCTTTTTGAATATTTCAAAATGTGTAAAATAATAAGTTACAGATACTTACAGTAGTTATAAGTAGTGGATGGAGAAGCAGGTACCCGTTGTTGCTGACTATGAACGAGTACCCGTTGACCCCGAGCTGCGACAAAATATACAACTTACGTATATAAGTACACAAGTATTGAAATTTAGATGAGGTGTGTTTTTATGTTTCGTAAATAGCTTTCTAAATATATACAAGATAGAAGGTTCACTGCAACAATACCCACTTAAACCTACCGAAGCTTTTGTAATCCAATGTACGGAGCATCAGGGGCACGCATTCACATACCACCCTGATGCACTGGATGGTCTACTTTTTCACAATGAGCTTAAACTCATACAACTACCTTTTCTTAGCTTAAGCTCATTGTGAAAAAGTAGAAAATCTCCCTAAAGGGAGATGTGCGAATCCGCTTCTCTTTATTCTCAGTTTCCTCCTTCCCGTAGAGTAAACCCACCCTCTTTCAATCTGAGTAGTCTGTGTGTGCGCACCTGATGCGGCTGCGCGAGCTTAGCGATGCTGTCGATGGGCACGTCGGTTCCAGCCACCCCCAGCAGTGAGGCGTCGTTGTACATCTCGTTGTACTTGTAGTCGAACGCCGGTATCGCCACCGACGCCACCAGCTTGTCCTCATCAGGCTAAATGAAAACACAGTGAAACGTACTAACTATTCTTCTGTATAAATCCGCAAATTTATGTTCGAAGGAAATCTGTACAATGCCGTTTTCCGAATGTGACACCTCAGGCACCGCGACCAAAACCCGGCGTTACACTGATTTTGCTTCGTTTTTATTCACTGATATATGCAAGCTAAAATATTTTTTCAGTTAGTTATAGACCCTTAGATTTAATTTTTTTTTTTAATTTATCACAAGCTTTAAAAAAGCAAAAGAGTACTGAAGAATATATTATTACTCAAGAATATCAATTAGACGAATACTTAACAAAGTATTTCGTGGGCTCTTATAGTGAAGGATGCGGGGAACTTTTGTGAAGTTAGCCTATAGGTTTGAATATTTAATCACGAAAATACAATGATTTAAAGTTGTATGTTAGTGTGCTTATAAAGTCCATTTGAATAAATAAATTTTGAGATTGACGTTATTGGGCATATATTCTTATCATCCCTATCTATTTGTAGCGGCCGCCACATAAGTAGATGGCAATGATGTCGAGTGGAAAAGGTTACACCAAAGCAAACTAGATGGCGTTGTACGGATGACGACGACCGCAGCACTAACACTGAAAATCTCCATACAAACTAACTCACGCTAGCGGAGCTTCTACCTACGATTACTATATATAGACCTTCCGACGAAAAACTGTGGGGTGTTTCTTTAAAATAACGCTTATGTAGTCATATAAGTATATGCAAAGAATTTAATCAAAGCGTATATCACTACGAAACCTGCCTTCTGCTCCGGGGTCGTGGGTTCGATTCCCGCCTCGAGTCTGGGTGTATTATCCATATATATGTATGTATATATTTACAAAAAAAAAATATTTGTGTATAACAGGCGTCTGTTACCTATAACACAGGCATTAAGTTGTCTGCCTTAGGAACAGACGTCATATAAAAAAAAAAAAAAAGTATTAAAAAATGCGTAGCTTCTGCTGTAATGATGCAAACAATTATTGCCGATAATAGATTTATCTATAGGTGATAAAATTTATGGGCTAATGGAAGGATGACAGTGACAGGTGAAGTGTCCAGCGTGTCATCGTCAAGTGGAAATATCATTGACTTCCTACGCTTAAGTGGGGCACGGGATTTATTTATTTTTGTTGAGGCCACCGAATCAAATACTTTACACGGTTACAACCTACATATTAATACGTAAAGCAAAAACTTTCGGTACTATTATATGAAAATTGCGCGAACGGCGGAGTATGGAGTTTGGCACAATTATAGTTTATATATAGGGGATGGGCGAGTACTAATTTTTTTTATAAAATACTAGCGAACCCGGCAGACTCCTGCCCGAACGTTGGGCTACTTACTAATTTACTTTTATTATTCTATATTATCCCCGTTCCCGTTCCCGAGAGGCGTTTACATTTCAATTGACATTTTAACACAGACAATTCGTGTTTGACTAATGTTACCATCTTATAAATATTGACATCAGTATATTATACTAATACAGTATACTAACGTCAATGTATTGTTTTCCCTCCCCTGAACCTCACCACTAACACTTAAACTTTATGGTATGGTGTTAAAGTTCAAATTGACTTAAGAATGACTACGAATCGTTTGTATAAGAGTATAGAAAGGTGTTGTTTTTAGAATTTTCCAGGCAACTTTTAACTTTTTTCTCTCCATAAGAACCATCCTAGTATTTCAAGGACTATTAAAAAAAATTAGCGAAATAGATTCTCCTGCTCTCGAGATTTTCGCTAAGCTACACATTTGGGATTCATCGTTATATATATAAAGATGTAAATGTGTTCAAATGAATTTGACTTTCATTATATCTTGTTTACTGTTTATAATCTTAACTTTCATTGATTGTGTTTTTTCGTAAAGAGGCAAGGGAAATTCTAACACCACCATAGTAACTAATATTACACTTTAGTTTGGATAATTTTAATGGATCACTGTTTGCTTCTCTGGGTAAATGTACACGAATACATATTATTTACAAATATTTGAGTAATAAATATTTGTAAAATACATGTGAATCTACATAAGGCCCTCATACTCATGATTAGAACCAGCAAACCCGTGTCATATAAGGTCATTGCCAACTGCCCCAAGGAGCCATTCCAAATATTACTAATATATTTTAATATTAGAAGCTACGTAATAGTACGTAACTTCTAAAATCTAGTTAAAAGTTAAAGAAGCTGAACAGAGCTAGCTGGTTTTATATTGTTTCTTTAACAGTTTAGAGTCTAGCAGACATTTCTTTATATGGTACGTAACAGCGCCATTTTGTCTAATTTAGAGGAAACTTTCTTCTATTCACGTAATTCAGTTGTTACTTTTAATTAAATTGTCTAGATAGGTAACTCTTATTTCATAGGTGTAGGTAATTTTACCCTTTACATAAGTCCCTTTATTAGTATGTAATTGGCATAGTGATGCATTTTTCTTTAGTTTCATAGATTTTCATTTTATCATGCGGAACTCTGTTTTTTTTTTTTGATAACTTACTTTTCATTATAACATCAGCTAAAAAATGGTGTCAAAATTTGGCGGTGTTTCGCAAATTAATGTAAGAAACAGACAGACGGACATGCATAGATAAATTTCTTTTCTTTTTTATTTTAATATGAAATATTAGATTTACAGACTAAATAATCTTATCTACGTATTTTATGAACTTATACTAAGATTAGACTAACTTAAAATTAGTTAAAATTAAACTTTCACTTTTCTTTTTATATAATATCGGTTTCGAGATAAAATAAAATATCAGGTATTATTTGTACAACTAATTTAACTTGGATAATCTTTATGCTTTAGTACGGATAGTAAGCAAATGAGCTTTTTAAGTATCCTTTATGAATGCTTAATATCAGACAATGAATAATCAAAGAGGCGATAAAGATACGAGCTCTACGTTGAATAAGCATCAGACAAAGTCGGGGCGAGTTGTGTTCGGTAAAATTAAATATTACAAAGTTAATAAAATTCGCAAATGCGTGTTGTAGAGCGACGCTAGACTCGCTCTATTACCAGTTTGTTTTCTGTTCAATAAAAAAGATAAATTAGTGCAATCGGTCATCTTTACTCGCCCCACAGCAAAATCCACTACAATCTAAGCGGACCCTGGTATTTAACCGGGATAACCCAACGACTTCTGATACAAGCCATTCTTGCTATGGTGTAAACTTAGTGATTATAGGCCCGTCACCTGATTCGACCATCTCGTCAGCGAGCGGCTTCTTGTCATTTTGCTGTCTGTGTTGTCATTTCACGTTGACGCGATCTTATGTAATAAAGAGCTACTGGTACCCGGACACGCCGGCCCAATTCGGCTACAAGCATGGCGCTCCTTCTAATTAGAAATAGGTTTTTTAAATAAATATTAATATTGCCTCGCCCTCCTATTTATAAACTATGAATGTGCCAAATTTCATACTCCTTCATCCGGGCAACTTTAGTACAGTGGTAAGTTTTTGCTTCACTAATTAGTAAATAGATTCTTTCTATCGTATCAAAAGTACTTGTATATTACAGGATACTTTATTGGCAGTAATTGGACATTAGTTAACGTTTTAGGCACACGGCAAAAGTCACGATTTTTAGCTAGTAATCAATATAAACGCTTTTCGCCGCGACTCTGTGTGAGCTAGAATTTTCATAGATGTAAGTCAAACAAATTTCAACTCTTTCGGTATCAATAAATTCCAACTCCGAAGGTAAATCTTCATTCCGTCACAAAGTTCACCAAATTTTATTCCACAGCTTAGCTGCTTTGATGTTTAGGCGCGGTTTCAATTAAAACTTGCGATGGAGTTATAATTGCGAAATTTTTAACCGACCCTTATAAAGCAGAGTTTCTCAATTCGACTAAACCATTGATTTGTATCAAAAACTTTGTCAGTTTATAATAAACAAAGAGCTCTAATTTACATGGAAGTGTTCTTGTAAAACTAATGTACCGAAATTGAAAAATATTTTAGTTTTTCCTTGTTTTACATACTAAACACTAATTTCTTCTGCTTCTGTGTCTGCTGGAAGTGCCTTAGAATTTTGATGATCGGTCAGTCGAGTATAACAAAACTAACAAACTTTGACTAGAAATAATTCTTAAAGTACTAGTTCAAATTGAATGAAATTTGAAATATGCCGTGTTTATAGAAGGCCTGCTTGATAACTGAAAATTCAGGCTTCTAGTTTTATCTACACAGAAGTTATAGGGGGTCAAAAATGGCCTGAACTACTTCGATAAGGTAACGTTACGGCCGTGCATCTTTTTTTTTCCTCGACTTGGCGGGAGCAGTGCCTTGCCTACAGATACTTTTGTTCAAAGATAATAAGGACTGATACGGCAATTTATTTAGTAGGTTATATAATGTAAAATTTTCAACCTCATCTTATTTTAAAAATATATAAATATATAGGACACACGGACGTCTGTTTCTAAGGTAGACAACTTAATGCCTGTGTTATAGGAATTTTTTTTTTTTTTACAAATTTACGTTGTATAAAGTAGTTATGCTCGTCTTGCTTACTCATCTAAGCAGTCTTCAATTCCTTATGCATGTTTCAGTTACTTTGTATGATATTTGGCCCGTTTTGACTATTGAACACGATTGCATATAAAATGTAAGCCTGTGAAATTAGTGTATGTCGTTACGCAACGGTCCTATGACGAAGCCAGCATGATCCAACTTGTGAGTTACGGGATTTGCACCATTATCTCAGTTGCTATGCTCGAAATTAGTGCAAATTGTTGTCTTTCTGTCTTGTATTTGTGAAATTGCCCCATTTGGCAACCGCTAGTAGTTTGCGGTCTCGATAAATATTATCACTGGCATCGTATCTCATTCAACTACCAAACTAAATTACTCCGCGAGATTAAAATTTAATAATATAATACCTAAACGGAAAAAAGATAAACCAGAATCGTACTAGCGCGATATATTAAATTGCTTCCCAAAATTCACCAAAAGAGAGGAAAACTTTCTTCAATATATATTCTATACTGATATATAAAGCTGGAGAGTTAGTTTGCTTGAATGCGCTAATCTCAGGAACTACTGGTACGACTTAAAAAATCTTTCAGTGTTAGATAGCCCATTTATCAAGGAAGGCTATAAGCTATATATCATCACGCTAAAGTTGAATCTAGTTTTTTACCTAATTTTACGCGGACGAAGTTGCGGGCACAGGCCGTTTTATTTAACCCTAATGCCACATGACCGATAGTGCCAACAAGGCAACATGACTTCATTGATCTTCTGTTATGCTTCAACACTTGTTTTGCTCCAATAAAGAATAATAAATAAATATATACAGGACTATATAACACACGGACGTCTGTTCCTAAGGTAGACAACTTAATGCCTGTGTTATAGGTAACATAGACCAGTAAAGTTTTCACAGATAAATACAACACACAAGAAAGAGCAGAATTAGTTAAAAAAGTTGAATTGAAACAGTACATAAAAATTTAGGCTTAGTAGGAGGGAAAAGAGGGAATATCAGACATACTTTAAAAGTATTCCTAATATTCTTTAAAAAAAATGCCTTAAAATGAGCCCAAATAGAACATTTGGATTCCCAAGTCTATGTCCACATGGGAACGCTTTTATAACGCGACGCTTTTTTAGTAAGCAATTTTCTATTTTTTTTTTCAATTATGTTTATATTTGTAAACGGAGGGAGGAGACTGGCTACCGCAACACAGCTTTGCTAGTGCGGAAGTCAGGGCAATCCTATATATAATTAAGATGACTTATTTACTTCGTCCAATAAAAGAATTGAACTGAATTGAATTTTCAGCCCTATATATATCTCAACATACGCTATATTTTTATACGGAAGACGCTAAAAAAGCGCCAACGCCGAAATTTAACGCAGCAGAGTGTTGCGTTAAATTTCTTTATTTTACTCTAGTGCGAATGAGGCGTTATTGTTCTATTAACAGTGTCTATACATCTAAATAAAATTAAGACGTCCATTTGCAACGTCGAAATTATATTTACAAAACATGTTAAAATTTTTAAATCAATGTGTCAGTTTGTTCCGAGTAATCTCCGAAATGGCTGGGGCGATTTAGATGGGACTTTTACTGGTAGATAGCTAATTTTGCAAGGAGTAGGTAACATAAGCTACTTCAGTTTAAGAAAAATAATTCGGATTTCCGTGCAAAAAATAAAAACCCTCGAAATTAAACAAAATCACCGAATTCACGCGAACGAATTCAAAGGGTACAGCTCGTTTGAAATAATAATTGCATGATAGAGAGTGGCTAAGAGACTTAGTTCTAAGTAAACTTATTATCTTTACAGACTAATAATTATTTGCTATTTTAAATTTTACACTGCATTGTTATTTTGGCTAAAGAAATTTAATACTTTGTTTTGCTTTTTGGCGAAAAAATTAATTCACGTGATATCTAATTATACTCCCCTCCCAATCTTGTAATATTTCATATTTTTTGTAAAACACTTTCAAGCCACACGTGTATAATGGAGGGCCCCGTAGCAGCTCACTTAACTCCGCGTTATTTTCCTTACTCGAACTATGTAAAAACAATGAAGAATAACTTCATAAACAAGAATTATAGATAGGAAAGGAAATTAAATTAAATCGGGTCAATGTGACTAATCTTCTTTAATGATTTCTCTGTAATGCAACTACACTATGTCAATACAAATCAAAGTTGAATGCGCTCATATTTATGGCCAAAGTATCAAGACACAACATTTTTGTAACGACTTTTGTAATAAAGTGGTATATATCTAATAAAGTGGTATATATCTTATAAAGTGGTATATATCTAATTAAGTGGTATATATCTAATTAAGTGGCATATATCTAATAAAGTGGTATATATCTAATAAATGAGATACTTGTCTTCTTAGGGGTGGGTCATCCATAAATTATGTCACAAGAAATTTACGATTCTAAACCCCCTTTCCCACTTCTACTCACAGATTGTCACACTTTTTATACGCATCCCCCTTAGTGTGACGTCTTTTAAATAAATTAAAACAAAATAGCAGTTTTATATATATAATAAAAATTACTATTACTATTAAATTACTATATTTTTTTCAATTTTTTCTTTTGACCTTGGACGTCACAAAGATTTTGTCCTCCCTACCCTTTGCACCCCCCCCCCCCCTAACTACCTTTATTTCTTTTAGAGATACGAAACCACAAAAAGACGAAGAAAACGGCAAATCATTTCGAAAAGGACGGCAACGCCAGCGGTAATTTTGATAGTGCAGAAGTCATAGTTCATCATTAGTACAAAGTCGGTACATTATTTAGGATTGTCATGAATATTAATAGCATTTGTTCGCATTGACCCAAATGTGTTTGTTATCGGAATTTATTGAATGTGTCTATTGTAAATTAATGTATCAATTGTCATTCTTTTTCGGGGTTTCGTAGTACTACGAGGAACCCTTATAATTTCACTCTGTCCGTCCGTCCGTCTGTCTGCCCTTAAGGTGCCCCCTCCCCTAGCATTTCCAAACTATTAGACGTAGAAACTTAAAATTTTCCATGTTGATAGAACGAGTTAAAAACTCATTAGGAAAATTTTTTTTAACTAAACCGGACAACAACTTTTGAAGTTATTTAACGAATACGTTTATAGTCTATCAGATACGGAACCCTTCTATATAAGTGTGTCTTGACACGTTCTTGGCCATTTTTATTACTTTCTAGTCGTTGTGTATCAGTCAAATAAAACTGGTGATTGATAAATTGATTGGTATGACAGACATAACTATAGACCCATGATCATTGACATGATCATTCAAATGAATTAAAGGCATTAGACGAGTCCATATTATGACATTGGCATTACACAAATTTCTTTGCCATCTCTGAAAGAGATTGGTTACAAACAATTATAAGATTCTATTATTAATTAACTATCTATGATCAAAACTTTAAATATGCTTGCTCGTTGGAGTACAAGATTGGATAAACTGAAAGGATCGTTAAAGGACGAACTGAAATCGATAGGATCAATAGAATGTTTACTGCGCTTTTTATATCATTTCTTATTTAAAATCTTTGATCGGTGACAAATGTATTTACCCGTAGGCAGAATATAAGAAAATAATATTGTACTTGTATCATAGATAATGTACTTGTATCTTTTAAGTTTGACGTAATAAAGATTAGTAAAGATCGCCGGCTGGTCGTACTTTGGCCACAAATCTTTACATTTACATACCATATTTAAAACTGTACACAAAATTTTAGTTATTTTTTTCGAAGGAAATTGTAATTCCATAATTTATGAACGTCATGTCTGCGCTTTGACACCATCTTATAGTAAAATGTATACATGTGTATGTAAATCGTTTGACAGTGGTGTAGTTTATTTGAATATATTGATACTACATATTTTATAAAAATATTAGCAATCATACATCCTCCTCTACATAAAATATAATTGTGCCAAACTTCATACTCTTATTTAAGCGAAATCGTCACAAAATGGTACTGAAAGTTGTTGCTTCACGTACTAATATAAACATTATGAAAGCTATCATAAACATTATAGATTTAAAAGACATTAGATTAATTGCATCACATCGTGTTAACTGTCAGTATTGCCGAGCGATGCAATTAGAGCTTCAGTCATGCATTTGTGACGCTGTGTGTAGGGAAACGCCTGCCATAGGTAATATACGTCTCTAATTGGTTCCAAGCATCGATTATTATTATTACTGGTTGCTAAGCTTTTAAGCCTTTAACAGTGATGTGTTATACTGTCTATTTATGTATAAGATTTCTGGTCACAAGGAAAAGATGATCTGTTCAAATTCAATTTATTACTATTACTTCGGATTGTTAAAAAAATCTATAAGCTTTTTATTAGTTCCCAAAACTGACAACAAATGCTTATATATATCTACCTATACTACTATTTTTGATTATCCACGTATTTTTAAATTCAACATTTACTTAAATTCTTATCGAAAAACATATTGTTCTTGTTCAAAGTTATGCTGAATCGGAAATGTTACGTAAGGGGTTTAAAATAAAGTTAATTTTTATGCTCAGCTAATTTGAAATTTTTTTTTTTTCAAATAAACTTCGGACCAGAAGAGAACCCTGCATTCTTAGCAACATTTATTTACTAAGGCCTATATAACAGTATTTAGAGAAGTAAAATAAATCTGAAGTGAAATAACGTTTATGTAAACGCCAGTAAGTGTATTTTAATAGAAAATCTTTTTAAAATAAAGGCACTACGACAACTATGTAGTGTTTTAGAGAATTTATGCAACCAGCATTCTTCGTCATATTTATTTACTAGCGCATTTAACATAATTTAAACAGACTAAAATGTATTCAAAGCGGAATAAAATGTACGTAAACATCTTTAAGTGTTTATGTAAATGTTTTTCGAAGCAAATGTTCAATAAATAACTTAGTGTTTTAGCGGAGCTATGCAGCCTGAATTCTTGCTAGAATTCCGAGTGAATACGATTTATATGGTAATCAGTTGAAGGTGAAATAAGATTTACATTGGTAAACATTTTTAAAACTCAAGAAAGAATATCCTATCTTGCATATTATTTTGTAGTACTGGAGTTAGCCGTAATTGCTTCAAAATAACTTCTATATAGCGATATCCTGGTCTAGTACCAGGGTGCGCTTAAATTGCAGAGGATGTGACAGTGAGGCGAGTAAACATGAATGGGTCACCCATCTATCACCCGGTCGCTGAAAGAGTTACTTATCCTAGCGATCGACTGAAATGCCGACCACTAGGTCACGACCACACCACTTTTTCTTTCTAAGCATCATTGATTAATATGGTGTTATATTTATTTAATTATTTTTTTTAGTTATTTTGAGAAGGTACTTCCCATTATTCGGTGGTTGTGGTCAGTAGGTCCCAATTAATGTTATTCAGATATTAGTCGTGAAATTGTGGAGGTTTCGGAGGTTCTGGGGATGACGTCAGGTAGCAGTTGGTTACTACAGTCTAAGCAGACCCTGATACTAAACCTAATCTCGTTACGCCTCCTTATCAGATGCGTAAAACATTATTAAGAAATGTGTAAATTTAATGGCGTTTAGTAACTATAATTGTACTTGTATTGAGCAAGTAAAAGAAGGGATAAGGTATAGGAAAATCATTGGTCCATCTCACTTCCGAAAGTAATCAATATTATTTTATGGACAATAATCAGCATTAGTTGATTCTAATATATTTTTTTTAATATGATAAATGTAATGGCAAAGTATGCCTATTGTTCGTAATAAATACCGTAACATATCACGTTGATTTTCAAAATGAAAACTTACTAACTATCATTTGATTATATTATATTACTATTTTAATTAAAAATTAAATATTTACGTATTTAGAAAGCGTGTATTCAAATTTATTTATTTGTATATTTTTGATACAAATTTTATTTCATAAATAAATTTTATTTATGAATGAAACATAATTAAAATTTTCGCTGGCCCGTTGGCGCAGTGGGCAGTGACCATGCCTCCCACTTCGGGGGTCGTGGGTTCGATTCCTACCTTGAGTCTGGGTTTATTATGTATGTATTTAAATATTTCTAAAAAAAAAGTATTTGTGTATAACAGGCGTTTGTAACCTATAACACAGACATTAAGTTGTCTACCTCAGGAACAGACGTCCGTGTGTCATATAATCCTGTATATTTATTTATTTATTTATTTATATTTAATTAAAATTATTATTCTTTCATTCACTTTTTTTTGTGTTTCATTCATAAAGGCAGCGCGTGTAATAAAACCGACAGACATATTGGAGAGTGGATAGTACCTGTACAAATGAAATCAATCACTTTCGCCGCACTCATAATGCCTAAGTCCAAGTGGCAACTTAGCCAGTCAGAATGTGCAATTAGATTTCTAAAAAATTGTAAGTGCAGACGTAGAGGCCGATAGTTTGCCTGACCATCCAAATTTCACTAGCGAAATAAATAATTTCCCAAACTAGCACTTCGGAACTTAAACATCCAATCTGGTAGGCAAAGGGTCATTCCTCAAAGGCCGGGAACGCATGCGAGCTCCCTGGTGTTGCATTTGTCTATGGGCGTCGCTAGTCTCTCTAGTGAACCGCATGCTCGTTTGCTCCTCCACAAAAAAGTAAATCTTTTTGAGCAACAACTTCATTCATTTAATAAATGGTTTCTTAAATGTTTGCAACATGGATTAAATGTAGAATTTAATATTCACCTATATATTTTAGTAAAATTCTTACGGTGTATTTTTTATGTTACTTTGATTTGATCTTAGCTAACAATCCAAAGTTATTTGTGGGGTATAAAAAGAAAAAAAGTGGCCAGGAATGTGGCACATTTATATAGAAGGGTTCCGTATCTTATACACGATAAAGATATTTGTTAAATAACTTCAAAAGTTGTTGTCTGATTTCGTTCAGAATAATTTTCCTAAGGAGTCTTTAGCGTGTTCTATCATCAGGGAGAATTCCTAAGAAGGACCACCTTGCGGGCGAACAGACAGAAGGACTGACGGACTGAGCAAAACTATAAGAGTTCCTTGTAGGACTACGGGACCGTAAAAAACCGGTTTAAGGATTCAGGTACATTTAAACCTTGTCCTTGACGCCGACCTTGCGTCCTTTGCCAATTTAAGATATCACGCACCACCCACATAAATGATTTGCATAAAATATGGTGAACATACAAATCGTTTCCCCACGCCATTCTCCACATTAATGTTATAAATTATTAGCCTCTTCTTCATACAGTATTTATACAACATATTTATATAGAGAAAAATTTTTAATTAACAATTTTTGTGGTACTAAATTACTAGTTAGTAATTTAGGAAATAAATTTAAAAAATATGTCCTAGAAGTTTAAGAAATACTATTTCATGGAATTTAAAGGTATATTACTTATAAATATTTTTCCTTTAAAAAAGATAGCTTTGATGGCTCTACATATCTCATATCTAAAAAAAAAGAAAAGGCGCGTTGATGTCTTTTACACGCATGAATAGTATCTAAAACTATATTCCTATTTAATGTCATTAGAAATCGCCGGCTGGTTGAAATACGCCCACAAACCTTTTTGTGTACGACATATATTTTTTTTTCCACAGGCAAATAAAATTTGGCATTTAATAAAACATACGGTCGTCATGTCGCTTTGACATCATCCCAATACATGTGTGTGTAAATAGTATAAATCGTTTAGCTTTGGTTGCGCGTGGTTGTCTTTAAATAATTTAATATATTAATATTATAAAAAAATATTAGCACTCCTCTATGTAAACTACAATTGTGCCAATATATATACTCCTCCGTCCGCGCAGGCCACGCTTAGTTCGTTCGACGACGTCCACGGTCGAACACGTCGCCACGTCGTGCCTGTATCATCTGTCCGTAACAATATTAATACGTGAAGCAAAAATATTCGGTGGCATTTTAGGAAAATTTCGCGGACGGAAAAGTATTAAATTTGGCACGATTGTATATATTTTTTTAATAACATATGCGTTATAAATATAGCAAATTATTATAATAAAACCACACACACCAATGCCAAACGATTAACACACACATGTATACATTTTATTACAAGATGGCGTCAAAACCTAGTCATGACGACTATATGCTTATTAATTTTCAAATATAGCAATGTAGTTGTAAAAATAATTAAAATTCTGTATGTAATTTTAAATATGGAACGCAAACCTAAAGATTTGTGGCTGAATTTCTACCAGCCGGCGACCGCTAGTAATTGTAATAGTGCAAATGACCGCTTTAAGATTTAAATTTGTATTAAAGCATGTTTGTTTTCTTCAACAATAAGTGCTACAAGTCATATCTTACTGTCATACAACGTCAACGTCTGTAGCGAGCAAGAAATGAGAATTCATTTCGCAAAGTGAATTGAATCTCATTTGTCGCCATGAAAATGGTGTTTCAGCAAATGATATTAAAAGGGAAGTAACATCAATTAATATAATGAAATCGTGTGTACGTACGCTGTCGGCCATATTTGTGTTATGTGCTACGACTCTACACAAATTTAATAGAATTTAAGTGTCTGTTTGTAACGTCGAAAATGGTTACACAGAGATGTGCAAAGCAAGCAAGTTGTATGTTTGAGGGTTTCCTGACGCTGCACAGGTAGCATTATCCTCACGTTTCTCTCAAAATTAGAAACTCGATAGGGATATTTAAATCACCCACGCCACCACCCGGAAGAATGGACAACTGATAAGGATTTGGAGTCAGAAAATGCCTCAGACGACCACACCAGGTGCGATTTGCAAATCTTTCTTTAAGATTGAGGGTTTCTTTAAAGAAAGAAAGTGTCTTAAGACACTACCGCCTGCATCCAACCCCATGTATCTTTCTTTATATAGTATAGAAAAATATCATTCTTGAACGCATATATCTTTTAAACTGCGCCACGGATTTTAATACGGTTTTCTATACTTAATGTTCCGAAGATTTGATTTTTTGTTTGCATTGTATTCAATGCAAAGAAACCACTTGGCCGATTTGAAAAATTCTTTCATCATTATAATCCCGTATTACCCCTGAGGAAAATTGATGATAGAATATTTTCAAAGGATTCAGGGATCCGTATGAAACCTCGATAATGTCCAGATACCTGTCCGAAGCCGAGGCGGAGTGCTCGTTAGGTATCAACAGAGTAATTCAAGAGGAAGGTATATATACCTACACGCACAATATCCACATTGCTGAGCGAAGCCGGGAACTAGTGAAAAATAAAATTAAACCAAGAAAAGTAACAGCCTGATATATGGGTATATATTCCCCGCATATTTCCAGACTTCCATTCCACACGACCTTGTGAATAAGTTAGCAGCTATTAGCCGGCTGTGCGGGCGACTCTGCGGCGAGGGCCGGACACAGACCTCGCCTACAAAATCAACAGGTTCCAGCAAGTCAAATAGACACTGCTATCCTTGCGTTTTGTTTTAATGTTATTCCAAAGACAACAAAGGGTACTAGTGTACATGCACTAAATACCACCTTAATGCCACTAGTAATATATATTACTTCTGATTACTTGAAACCATAATCATACTACCGGCATTTTACACTTACTTACTTATTTACTTAGCCGTAATGTCAAGGATTCCTTATGAGCTAAATTTCCAATTTGATTCGTGCTAGCAATATTTAGCAAGTAAGACCTCACGCGCACGAGAGTTAAAAAAACGTTGCGTTTAATCTCGGCGATTTTTTAGCGTCTTCGATACAAAAATATAGAGTACATGTATGTATAACATATATAGCGTTGAAAATAGAACATTGATCGATTAAAAAGCGTCGCGTTATAAAAGCGCTGCCGTGTGAACACTACTCGGGTCTTAACAACGACTAAGATACAAACTCGGGTGTTTGATCGAACTTACATCTCGATTTATAGTCGCAAATAAAAAAGTCCCCGAAATGTATGCACGTGCATGACTTCCGAACGACAACACCAAAGTGGATAATGTCTTTATTGTTGTGTTCATTATTGTTAGGACAAGGTGTGTATAATAAAAAAGGAATGCCAAAGCGAAAGCGAAAAGGAAATCGAACGGGAACGGTTAATAATGTTATAGTATAATAGAATGTAGTAAATAGTAAATAACCTATAGTTGAGAGCTTCCAGATCGTTCAACCTCTGAAAAAGCTAAGCAAAAAACTTAATGACTGTGAAACTAAGGTCCGATAAAATGCTGCTGATATATATTTTTATGTTAAGGGGTAAATGTGTAAGGCGGTTTACCTAAGCGTCCACCATGAAGATCTGCACGACCAGGAGGGTAGCGGGTGTGTTTCCGGCCTTTAATGACGAGTTTAGGCCACGGGGAAGTCTCACGAACCGAACGAAACGCGAGAACAATACCATCGCTTGACGGGACAGCATTGCTGCCACTTTACGTCGATCTTATGTGAGAAAGAGATATGGCTCACCGGCCCATTTCGGCTGCAGACCAAAAGGACTGCAAGCGTGGCGCTACCTCTAATTAGAAAAACAGGAGTAAAGGATGGGGATGGAGTAAAAAGATATAAGTTAGATGAAGAGGAGAGACTGAAGTCAAGATATTTTAATAATAATGATTATTTAATATTATTGGGTGACTCCAGTATTGTCTGCTGTAACGTGTATCTATACATCTATACCTACATCTTCTATATATGTCTATACATGTAAAGTGAAATTTATAGATATATATAATATGATAATATATAGTTGCCGAAGTTTCGTCAAAATCGGTTAAGTCGTTTCGCAGACGAAACTTTACTGATAGAAAGCTGGTTTTACAAGGAATTACATAGGCTACTTTGCTTGTAGCTAATTAATTAGGGTACCGCACAGAAAGTAAAAACCCTTATAAATGTTATTTTCTAACAAATAAGAAAAATTAACCGAATCACTGCAATCTTACTTTGTACGTCCCGCGGTTTTCGACTTCGTCATAGGTGACGTTTCGATATTAATATGTAGATAGATAAAGGTTACAACCTTTTGTAACAGTCGATGACCAAATCTGCTTATTATAAACATTAATTATCTAATATGTTTTTTTTTAAGTTTAATTTAGAATTACTTTCAATTTTGTTAATATTATTATGCATATAGTGTTCTTCTTATTATTTAAATTTAATAACATTGTAAATATCTTTATATCTTTATTATTGTTGTCAACAATAAAGCATAATTTTTAATCGAAAAAATTCATCGATGTATCGATACGAGCGCCATTTTATCGGCGCAACACCATTTTTTACATGCGACAATCGTTTCTCAGATACCGTTCGAAAAACAATACGCAGTTTAAAGAAGCGATAGATGTATACTGTCTATAAAATTGGTGATTTTTGGAGGTATAAAAAAAATGTTTGCCCATTGTGAATTTAAAAAAAAACGAGTGTGCTTTAGGCGCGTAAAATTAGGTAAAAAAATGATTAATTTTTAGCGTGATGATATAAAGCCTTTCTCGGTAAATGGGCTATGTATCACCGAAAGAATTTTTCACCGAAATCGGACCAGTAGTTCCTGAGATTAGCGCGTTTAAGCAAACAAACAAACACTTTATATATTACAGAAAATATTACGGCAAACATGCCGTATTCCTTCCCCCCATTGGAACACCAATGAGGAGAAGGAGGGTCAAAAACTAAGTTACGTAATACTTGAACGCCCCCTTAAAGATAAAGCTGACATAATACCTAATCTTTAGATATAACCACGCATATATAAGTGAAAAACATTCTGAGTTCACACAATCCGTCATCCACAACAATAATAAGCAGACAGTACTATCGTCTCTCATATTAGTTAAAATTCTAAAGATATATTACTAAAATCATTTATATTAACCAACCAAAATAAATAGGTGTTTAAATACTCGTTTGCTTCTCAAAATTAAACTCTATTCGTATTGACTTTAGGCGTTCTAAGTATTAATAAGCGGTCAATCTAATTTGGGCGCATCGCGCCGTTCACCGATGTATCATTTCATTTTATTTCAAATTTCGAATGCTTTTTATTTTGAATGATAACTTTCTTTATGGCGGGTATCGTGTTCCTTTTTCAAATTGATTTTACATGTAATGAGTACGCGGCCCGATAAAGAACCCAGTCGAGCCGACGGATAATAAATCATACGACTATAAAGTACTTAATTGTTTAAAAATGGTACTAATTGTCTATCGCACGTTTCGAATATATTTATAATGACGATTCATATTATATTGTAAGGTTAATTCTGTGAATCGAAGCGTTTGATGTAGTCGAAGTCTAGATATGTATACATAATTCCATCGTTGCTCGTTAGTCTTACTAAAACTCTAATTGACTGCACAGATTTTTTTTTTTTATATTACAAGGGGGCAAACGATCAGGCAGCAGGCACCGAAGTGCCTACCGGCACCCATGGACATCTGCACGACCAGAAGGCCAGCAGAATTGTTAATAAAATGACATTTGTTGTCATTACAAATTTCTTGAATTTTTTGATTTAGAATATTTACATTCAAATACTCCTTTCAAAAACCGAAGGAAACGTGACAATAGTACCATCACTTGAAGTAACAGCATTGCATCCCCTTCACGCCGATCTTATGTAAGAAAGAGGTACTGGTATAAAGATATGCCGACCCAATTCGGATGCCGACCAAAAGGACTGCAAGCTGGAATACAAATTTGTAGTTTAGATATTTCTACCTAAACCTTAAATAATTTTAAAGTTTTCAAACAAGAACCCTAAAGATTTAGAGATAAAAATGTTCCCAGCATGCCCCTCTATAAACCTTTCAACCAAAAATTCATTTTAGGATCGGAAAGACAAACAGAAAGACATCCTTTCATATGTGATGAATAAAATATAATATGAGCTTTAAAAAGACGTTATTTTAAGGTAACAGACGGATTTCTTGTCCTATTTATTAGATTACGTGTTGTTGAATGTCTTAAAAGAAAGTTCTAATGTATTTTAAACCCCTTCCGCGCTCGAAGTCGTATGTTTCACGAAATAAGCGCAAAATGTACGAAGAAATAAGGCGACCACGAGAACTTAAAAAGTGGAAGTTTTCGCTAAAGCAGCTCGGTTTCGAGAAAACCACTTTGCGAAAACATAAATCTTTAAAGTTTGTTACTTACGCTGACCGCAAGTGAGATTTGCTACCGAACTGTAGGGAACGAAGGATAGAGTTCTGCACTTCCCGATTACCTGATAGAAAGCATTGTACGCGTCTAATTGGACAAATGTTTTTCATAGAACCATGTTGCAGAAATGAACAAAAAACGGCCAAACAAATTAAGCAATTTTTTAATTACAGTTTCTTAGTAAGTTTACAATAGTTTTATTATTGTTTAATTTTATATACAACTTAAGTTAATATTTTTTATAATTTTTATCCCAATAGAAACATTTTCATGAAAAATGTTGCCAAAAAGAGCTCGTACTGTCAAAAAATTATTAATCTCATGTATAGCCAAGATTCAGCTCTACACGCCATTATTCTATAAGTTCTAATTTTACAAACTCTACTCTTTATTCATAGTACATTATGTATTTTAAAAGTTTAGTCATTTTTAATTACTAAATAGAGACATCAATAGCACAGAGTACTTTTTAATAGGTAAAACTGATTTATTTTTGTATTGATAAATTTAAACAAATCTGCATATTAATATGTGAAGTGAAAACTTTAGGTACCATTTTCCGAAAATTGCGCGGACAGAGGAGAATGAAATTTGGCCCAATTATAGTTTATACAGAGGAAGTTGTGCGAATGCTTTCACGTGCTTTTCGAAACACGAAGGAAATTGGATATTTAAAAAGCAATGTTGGAATTGGTCATCCATCTATTACCCGGCCGCGGTAAGATGTACTTAACCAAGTGATTGAATCTAATCGCGGCCACTGATACGACGAATTCCTCCTCTTCTTTGATAGTCACTTCAAAAAAGGTTGCTTATAAAGTCGAATATTGAACATTATGAAACTTTATAGAGTCTCTAAAGATGTTTTATTTTGATATTGTTTGCCGGAAGTCTTGGTGTTTTAGCGGTTTGGGTTAAACGAATGCGCACAACTTTCACTCTCTTGTTCGCGGATTTTGCCAAATTTAATTATTCTTCGTGGATTTCCACAGAGTAACTCTTGATTCAAAAGAGCTTGTAAAAGTCTACTTGAATAAAATATCATTTGAATTTGAATTTGATTTTAATCAGAACCTTAATCATTAAATTTAGTGAATTGTAATGAAATACCTCTTACACTTTGAAATCTATTTTTTGCTTTCCCTCACAGTACACTCTTAATGACCTCTAATAATACCACGAGACCATCTGCTGAGATGGCCTCTTGAAGCTTTTTACGAACACTTTAAAGACTTACCTACTGACCGCTGTTTGAGAGATCCTTGTAAAAAGTCATTATAGGACAATAAAATTAATGAAGTTTCAGCATTAAATCATTTACTCACACCCCTATGAAATTATTTTATGTCCCAAATAAAATTTGACTTGGTTGTTTTAAAAAGCGAAGCGAAAATGTCAAAATTTTGCGCTCCCACATTTATCTGATATGACAAGGGGTTAAAGACTGGCTATATATAGTATGGTAGTTTCTAGAATAAGATATTATTTATATTTAATTAGTCTTCAGCTACAAGGTTTTTCTACTACAGGTACAGATAGTAACTGATAGAATCAGGCATTACTTTGCGGAAATCCATGACATGCATGAAAAACTAAACTACTTTGCTTTAATCCGGGCCCTCAAGATACAGGGAATCCTAGTTTGGGGGCCAATACTGCTTTGATTAAGTGTAATGTATATTTTGGCCAAATTAACGTTATTTCTTATTATTAATATTATTTTGCATACACTTTATCATAAATAAGTAGATTGTTCTTGAAAAATAATTTTGTTTTTGACGTCTAAAATAGAAACCGCGGCAAATGAACGTCTTCAAGGAGCACCTTTTATAAAATGGCGTATGAATTATTTATGAGGTCAATATTTTTCTGGCTAAGCCAACCGCTCGCCATATTAAGTTTAGTTCATTTCTCTTATTTTTTGGATTAAAGTATGATTTATTTTATAACTTACCTAATTCATATAACGCTTTACTTACCCATGGGCTTATCAAATATAGCATTTTAAATGATATTTTAAAGAAAAACTTAACTTTTATTTAAATAAAAACTGGCTAAGAACGTGTCTAAAAACGCTTATGTTGAAGGGTTCCGTACCTAAGAAACGATAAAGATATTTTTTTAATAACTTTAAAAGTTTTTGCTCGATTTCGCTCAAAATTGTTGAGTTTTTAGCATACCCTATCAACATGGAAAATTTAAGTTTCTATATCTAACAGTTTGGAAATCTTAGAGGCACATTGTAGGACTACGGAACCCTAAAACAACATGGCGCGAATTTTCAGAAGCAACAAGCATTGAGAAAATGTTCTAAGTAATTTTATGGATTATCCACTTTGCAGTAAGAGACTTAATGAACACCGCTACAATCCTGGGGGATTGTTTTAATTTGGCAAATAGATTTAGACGAGCTTCGTACTTTATTAATTTTAACAATGTTTATTTAATACAGAGAAGTTGATGGGGAGTTTTGACTTTATCATATTTATAATATTACAGACGTTGAAAGACTTTGTCCCGCCCAAACAATGGGTTACTTACTATTTAATATATTCTATTATCCTATAACATTACTCCCCGTTCACGTTCCTGTCCCGGTCTCCCTTCCGTTCCCGTTCCTGTCCCCGTCCCCCTTCCGTTCCCGTTCCTGTCCCCGTCCCCCTTCCGTTTTCGTTCCATTCCACTTCTTTTTCGCTTTGCCATTCCTTTTTATTAGTCACACCTTGCCCTAACAATAACAAATAGAACAAGAAAGAAATTATCCAATTTGGTACATTGCGTACATTTCAGTGATTCATTTTTATTTTTGACAATAAATTGAGGTGTAAGGTATTCTATCTTTCAATTTGGATCAAATTGCACACGGGATGCAAATTTGATTAAAATCGGTTCAGTAGTTTAGGAGTCCATCGCGGACAAACAACGTGACGCGTTTATATATATTAACATTGATGAAATTTTCAGCATTTGTTTTTAAGTGATCCTTCAAAAGTTAATACTTCCATATTTTCTACATCTGATCCCAAAACTTCATGATAAGATTATCGTCGCGTTTCACTAAAGAATCCCGATAAGAACTCATAAGGATTTATTTGAAACATTTTATATAAAAGAAGTTATAAGAACTAAAAAGTGTCCGTATATACGCATTTAGTACGAACTTAACTATTACGATATGATCGAGACATCTGTGTCTCACGGGAGGTTCCGGAAACTTTTTCAATGACAGCTTGATGTAGTGGCCAATATCGTTCCACCATTGGTGAAGTATAACCGATGATTTGACTTGTATTGGATAAAACAAGTAAAAATCTAAAAGTGTATTGGATAAAACTGCATATTACTTTGTGGTTACTGTGACAATTTAGTTTTAGTAAGCAAATTCCTTAACTGTGCGTTGCGTTAGGTAATATATGGGAAGAACCGCTTAGGATTTTCAATAATAGATAGTTTTATGGCAACCGATGGGGAGTAAAGGTACTACAATGCCGACCACGTACCGGTAGAAAAAAGCTGGAAGGCCTCTTACACGGTGGACCCGGTAAAGCTTGCAGGGAGCCGCTGGACATCAGCGGCCCAAAATAGATCTTTGTGGAAATCCATGGAGGAGACCTACGTCCAGCAATAGACTCCATAAGGCTGAAGGAAGGAAGGAAGGATAGTTTTATCTTCCTGAGAAAATCCATGGAGTTTTTTTTACATTTGTTTCGAATGAACTTGGATTAACAAACCAGCTTGAAAGATAAGGCGTGAATGAGGTCATTTGTGATGATGGCAAACAATTATTGGAGTAAAATACAAGTATATTTATCGCACACAATAGTTTAAATTCAAGAAATGCATTTGCAATTTCATAATTTAAGAATTTGCCGAGCAAAGTTCCTGATATGATTAGACAACCCCGCTGGTTTCTCGAGGCGGATCATATTTTTGTTTCTTTTTACCTTTGTTACAATGAAATCATAAAAAGTATAATGGTGTGGCAGTATTAAATCCTCCTTCACATACATTAACTGATCGGCCGATACAGTCTTCAATTCACTAAACTCTGGTCTAAGTGTGTCTAAACATCTTTGAAGGAATTGATAAATGGAATTTCCTGAAATTAAAAATTAAATTTTATAAATCGTCCTTTCTCTCTTTCAGAGATTTATTTTATTGAATTACTTTGAGCAAGAAAGGGAAAGTCACAGAAGACATAAAAAAGGAACAATACAAAGTATAATTTTTAATTTGTACGCTATTAATACACAGATGTACACATAAGTTAATAAACAAATATATACAAGACTATATATAACAGACATCCAGACATGACACACGGATGTCTGTTTCTAAGGTAGACTATAATGCCTGTGCTATAGGTAACATACGCCTGTTGTACACAAATACTTTTTTTGGAGAAATATATCAATTTATACATATTGATAATACACCCAGACTCGAGGCGGAAATTGAACCCATGACCCCCTGGAGCGGAAGGCGGGATCACTGCCCACTGCGCCAACTGCCAGTCATTCATGATAAGTCTCATCATATCATAAGTCTTCCATAATAGCAATTTGTCCAAATTTTTCGTTTATGTGTCAAAAAATGTAATATGTATGTTACATAAAAAAAAATCCTCAGACCTACCAAATATGCACAAAAATTTTCATAACAATGCATTAAGCTGTTTGGGAGGAGTACAGCAACAAACAATGTGACATGGGAACTTTATGTATATATGATTTGGAAGTTTTTCAAAAATATTTCACGATCATAGATAATGGTGCAAAGAAAAATATAAATTCAGCACATATTGTACCTTTTTTCAATGTAACATTACGTCTATGTCCAGAGCCATCCCAATAACTGAATGTGACAGTTATAGGCTCATCTTTAAGGCTGGCTTGGGTCATTACCCACTCTAATCTAAGCTCCTCTCTCAGTTTTAGATCAGCTTCCTCTCTTTCTCTATCTGGTAGAAATGACGTGTCTACATCAGGATTCTTCTTTATTTTTTTAGATACCTGTGAATTGGCAACTTTTCCTTTGATTAATATGTTTTTTAACCTATACAAATAAATAGAATAACTTTTTTATGGTATATGTATACAACCTTAAACAAACACAAAAGACTTATATATAAATCATATTTGTTTGGCTGGAGCTATTCCCTGGCATAAGTTAGAACATAGGGTATTTTACTGGTAACAAAACTATTTTATGGACACAGAAATTAGAACTCTCAATTAACTAAATTCTTGCATTCAGTTTAAATTATATAACTTTCTTCATAAATTGTACCTATGTACTGTCTGTATCCCTATTTAACAATAATAAACATATCTATCATAAATGTATTTAAACCCAATTTCAAATTGTAAAAACAGGACCAAATGGGAATGGGGCCGCATGGGAAGTACCAACTTTCAAATAAAAATCAATATTGGTTCACCCAGATGATACAATTTCTTACTTAGCATGCCATGGATTCACCGTGCGGGTGTCGGGTTCATCGCGTTGCAGAGGAAGGAACTATAGCAATGCCCAGGACTTGTGACCCAGGTGTAGGTTTAAGAACATGCTCTATACAGGGTGTATCTGACATCGTAACGCAAACTTTGTGATAAGGCTACATTTAATGTCCTAAATAAGGTTACGGTAATCATTCATCTCGGAAATGAGCGGTTACAGGTATTGCCATCTTCACTATCACTCACCTTCATTGCCAGTGTTCCCTAAACCTGCCTAGCCAAAACTAGTAGGATCCTACTAGTGCTGCTTTAGATGTCCTTTCTAATAATGAAAGAAAGTTTTGAGGTAAAAACGTAAAAAAATCAGTGAAATTAAGAACCTCCTCTATTTCGAAGTCGGTTGAAAACTTACAGTTTCACTCTGATCTCTCCAGTTACTTTCTAACTTTTCTTCTAATTCTTCATTATCATCATCATCATCATCATCTGCTTCTTCATTTAAATCAAACGAAAGAGCCTGAATCTAGAAGAAATTAAGTTTGAGTAATACTACCTATGTAAAAATAGTTCCAATCAAGATTAGAAAGTTTTTATTTCATATAATTTTATTGTTTAAAATATTTCTCCTACATTGAAGTATTTGTGATTTTTGAATATTAATTTATATAATAATTTAATTTTATTATATTATATTATAATTATTAATAAAATATGTCACACAAATTTTTTATTAAAATCCTTATCATGTTCGATGCCCTCTTCCCTACACTGATGTCTTTATTTTGAGTGGCCCGCCGCCGTGGGCCAACCCTGGTACTGCAGGTGCCGCACGCAGCGCCACTCGCCGCTCTGCGCGACAACGACAATTTTTATTTATTTCTTTTTGAAATTTATTTATTACATATTTGTTAATGGCTTAATACGAACATAACTAACAAACAAAATGAGGCAACGTCCTAAGGGACCGCGAATGCGCGATGCGAGCGCAGTCTCAATAAAAAGTATTTTATTTCTAACTTTTTATTTTGTTATTTTAGTGATGTATAATTTGCTCTACCTATTATGACTGTGGTGTATTGAAATATACTATTCTAAATACATTTTTAATTATTAACACAAAAATACAACATTTAAAAATATATTAAGAATAGATGACCGCCGGCAGCGGAGCAAGGACCCAAGTAACTGATGGTTAGGGCTCTAGATCGAGAAACTTCCTCATAACACGTGCCGTATCAAGCAACTAATTTGCTTTACTTCATTATTACTTTTATTATTATTTTTTAATTTTGAGATCGCGTTTTGATCTTTGTAGCCTCTTTTGTCTTTAATTTTTTTACAAACTGTTAAATCTAACCAAGTGATTTCTAGTATGTTGTAGAAACCTGGTATTGAGTCTGTAATGTAGCATAGTATCTATATGATTATCTATAATTTAGTTTATGTCCATAAAGTATTACGGCCTGTTGGTGCCTTCAAAAAAAACTTAGTTCCGAGACCGAGACAGGAGACCACGACACTCCATGATCATATGGTAATGAATTAAAGTCGGTTCACGAGCGAGACCGAGACAGGAGACCGCGGTCATACATAGCGAGTATCGCGGTCTCCTGGCTCGGTCTCACTCGTGAACCACTTTTGACATCAATATGTTTTATCGCATGTTCTATAAGGACCACGTCCTGACATGACAACATAAGGGCCAAATTAAATGACGATTGAAGTTTTCATTCAAGTTCTACAATCAGTATCTTTCCATACAACAAGTGATGTTTTCCTGCAGTAAGTGTTTAAGCCGCTAGTTTAACATTATTCGGTTTGTTTCCTTGTTTACCAGGCTACATAAAAATGATGAGGCTATATAAAGTGGGTACCTTATTGTTGGTAAGACGGAATTGCCGACGGGTGTAGTATGGGCAGGACTCGCTCTCCTCGTACTCCACCGAGATGTGTTCGTATTGGACCGTGCCGTCGTCCCAGTACCGCGGGCACTTGCCTTCGCCCAACTGAATTAACATCTTTTATTACATTATATGCTATATGCAGTCTTAATATATAACACGACCTGTGCGATTTTAACGTTTTCACGTGCAATTGATAATATCTATATTTACCAAATTAAAAGGAGTCTATAGCAGTCTACAATATACCTATCTAACAGTAAAAGAATTTTCCAAAATTGATCACAGTGGGGTGCCATCAGACTTTTACCCAGGAAACTAGGTCCATTCAATGAATCTTTATGCAAGCTTTTTTTTAACATAACAAAAAAAAATGTGATCTTAATTTTTTTATTATTTAATAGTTTATGCGTACATATAAAGATTCACTAACTGGCCCTGGATTTCGAGACCAGAGAGGAAATTTATCTATTTATAATATTAGTATAGATATCAAATTTAAAAATATTGTAATTGAAAGCGTAGTACAAAAGAGGTATGTTGGGTAACATAGCTAGAATCTCGATAGCTGAACATATATGTATATCACTGACCTCACTCAACATAACGATGGTGGAAACATTATGCTCGGCCACCATCCGCCAGAAGTCCATTATCGTGTTAGGCAAAGGATCCTGTGTGATGATGAATCCTTCTGTGTTGTCGTATGCTGAAAACAAAATTGAAGTAAAAATTAAATATAAAAGTTCCTGATTGCTCGTTCTTAATAACTAGTAGAGAGAGACAGAGAGAATAAGAAATTAACAGATGAAGAAAAAGCAGAAGGTGGGAAAGATAGAGAGCTCTCTCATTAGTTTGCTGCTAATGTATAGGGAAAGAGAA
This sequence comes from Charaxes varanes, assembly GCA_024363005.1. NCBI lineage: Eukaryota > Metazoa > Arthropoda > Insecta > Lepidoptera > Nymphalidae > Charaxes > Charaxes varanes. Next base: position 5,942,862 of record JANCMC010043217.1, read on the forward strand.
GGGAGGGAGATATGTGAAAGGGAAAGAAAAACGGGGAAGGATGACAGGTGCATAGGGCGAGAAAGTTAAGTTTATACCCTCCAATTATCCAGCTTGCTATTGCAACGTCGTCCAATTAAGAGAATCAAGAGAGCTTATGTGCCCCAGAATTAAGGTGAGATACAGCCTGAATTAAGGTGACAGGCAGGGCTAGTGGACCCTACCTTCACCAAACACCCCAATTCTTACAACTCACCTGATTACAGTCTAGGAGACTGATGTCAAGTTAAAAAAAAAATAGGTGCTTTAGAACACACGATTGAAGTTAAACTTCTTAACTTCATCTATATGTCGCAGGCAGATAATCGATAAGGTCGAAAAGTCGATTAATTTCGATTAAAGTTGATTAAATAAAGTCAACTTATACTTAGTCAAGTACAATTTTGTACACCTCGTCCGATCACACTTTTCGTAACGCTCTCGGTACGCAATCGCAAGCTTACTCGCCAAGTCAAACGTGCATAAGGAAGTTTTATTTCAGATAGTTTATACCTTCAATGAAGGACGCGTTGATGTAGGTGGAGAAGTCCCGACCGGGTAGCGGGGCCAGTATAACCCGGTTGCGGTCGTATGGCAGGCACTCCATACTGCGGTTGCGCGCGCGCAGCTCCTCGGCGCCGCCCGCCGCGCACGACTTAATAGGTTCCGCCACGGGTGGGTCCATCATTTTCTAAAAATGTTTAATATGAAGAAACTGACGGTACTTTCACTTGTTAACTACCCTCATTACAGGAGCAAAGATTGATTGACATTCCATAGTAAGCACTATTGGCAGGAGTATAAATTCTTAAGTTCAGTTAGGTTTGGTCGTTTGTTTTAGCATAGGTATTCACGACTTGCTTGGTGTAGCCTTATTTGATCTAATGATATCATTGTCTTTCGTGTAGAAGTCACTTTATTAAACTATGGCCTCTATTATTCTCCTTGCCCGATTTTTCTGCGCCCACTTATTAAAAATTGTCAAAGAAAGTTGACCATAATCTTTACTTCCATGTCAGCCTTCAAATAAAGTGTATTCAAAATCAAGGGATACAGGAATTTGTCGTTCTTAAAGTGAAAGAGGTCTACTGGGAAAGTACCCTATAGAAATCCATAGATAGTCCAACAATACTACTGCGCTTTGTTGTTTTCTTGTTGGTGAATAGTTACCAAAGCTTTCTTGTTGTATTTGCGAGCGTCTATATAATATGGATGGATAATCGACAATTTTCTGAATTGCCAGCCAGCCATCAAACATGAAAAGGCTCTCGAAGAAGAAAAGTAAAAACTGTGACAAATTTTCCTAAGGCGTTTTTAATATGTGGTTTGGAATTCCTGGTGGGATAGACTGACAGACAGAGCGAAATATCTAGTGTTTCTTGTAGGACTACGGAGCCCTAAAAATGGTATCGGAAACATAGTGCTGGTGGGATAAGGTATGTACGGTATCTACCTCAAACTCGTGCTCCATGAGACATTTGTCGGCACCCTCAGGCGTGTTCCGTAGCCTGTCGATTGAGCTCTTCAGTCTTGAGGCGGGTATCTCCGTGTCCCCGTAGTGCGCGTATTCCACCAACGCCCGGTACACGAATACGTATTGTTTCTGTGAAAATTAAAAAAAAAATGAAGGTATTAGCGCCACGCATGCAGTGCTTTTGGTCTGCAGCTGAATCTGTTTGGTACGTCCAGGTACAGTCTCTGTCACATACAACTGGTGTGTGATGTTACGGCGATGATGTCACATTAAGTGATGGTATTGTTGTCCTTGTAGTTGTAGTTAAACTTTTAATTTGGAAATTAGATGTAATAGCTTTCTTTAAAACTTACTAAGACTTAAAAGTATTTGATTTTATTATTATTTATTTTATTTAAAGCCATTTTTTTCCCACAGCAGGCCAAAGGCCTCTCCGCCCTCTAACCATAAGGTTCTATCTAAAGGTACGCGTTGACGTTTTCTATTATTTTCTCTATCCAAGCCTAAGATTTTGTGATATGTAGCTATTATTTTAGATAGATAATTAAAAAAAAAAGTGACCATTACGGATTTGCAAAAGGTCGCTCGACAACTGATGACTAGACGTCTTGTGAAGCTCATATATGATATTTGAGAGAAATCGCAGAATGATATTGGAGTTTTATGTGATTTACCCAAAGCATTTGATTGTGTCTGACACTTGCTGCTTAAGTTAAATGCACTATGGGATTAGACTACTATACTCGGTCTCTTTGCGAATTATCTATATAAAGAAGCAGTTCAAATAGTCTGTGTTAATGAAGTAAAGTGTTCTGGGTCGGTTACTGTTATGGGCGTTTCACAAGGCCCAATGTTAAGTCCATTTTTATTTTTAGAGTACATCAATGATTTACCTATGTTTGTCAATGGAATTGGTGATATTGTTGATTATTGATGATATATTGATTTTAAATGTAGATAGAAATAATGAAAATTTTGACGACGTAAAGAGTGCTCTATCACAAGTATCTATATTGATTAACGGTAAATAATTTAAGCTGAAATGTAAATAACACTTACAACATGCTTAGAATTTAGCTTGCCAAATGTAAAGAGTAAATGTAATCAAAAGTAACTAAATATCAATGGAAATTTAATCTAGACCGTTTCTAACACTGGTTTTCAACCTCCTCCGTGCTTAGGAAGGCATACAGGCAGATAAACAGTGGGTCTAATGCCACTACTGAGTGATATTTGTTATGAGAATGTTGGTGTTCTGGGGACGAGAGACGGTGGTCACCTTTACTTGACCCAAAGCTACATCCTCTACAATTTCAACGGTCCCTGGTGCTAGACCAGGATAACGCTAGGTACAAGAAAACTTAAGTATACCTGCGACTGCACCAGGAAGTTCCTCTGGCGGCGCAACTCAGCGACGGTGTTGAAGACGGAGGCGAGGCCGGTGGCCCGCAGCTGCTCCAGCAGGCAGTCTAGTGCCACCAGCGTGCCTGTGCGCCCTACTCCCGCCGAGCAGTGCACCACCACCGGCCGCCCCACCATGTTGGCCCACGCCTCGTTCACCCTCTGCCCAAATTAAATAAATACGGATCAACATGAGCAATCTATATATCGAAAGGTCACCTAACACGAAATCTGGAAAACCGCGGGAGGTACAAATTTGGCAGGAAGGTAGCTTAGTAGACGTCGACGGAATGGATTTCTTTTGATAGGGCCAGATCTAAGAGCAAGTTTAATTTTAAGTGAACGAAGTCGCGACTCGTGGTAAACAGCTAGTGATATAATAGAGATGAAAGATATGATTGTTTGAAATTTCATCTTTGTACGTCCCACGGCTTTTGAGATTTCGAGAATGACTGTCTACCGTGTCTTTTGGTAGTTAGCGAATGTGTGATTTTGGCTCTATTGTTTCTGCGGAAGATATAAAATAACCAAACCAACCTTTATAAACTTGAGTATGGAGTGCGGGTGCTCTGGCGCAGCGAAGTCCTTCCACATGAGAAAGTGGTACTGACGGACGAGGCGCGTCTCACCCTTCACTTCGCGCGGCGACGTCGGTGCACTCGCATCGCTCATGCCACAATCTAGTACCAAAATATTTTTTACGTGATAACGTCTTATAAATCCATGAACGACTGCTGCAAGCACGAAATTATGTATGATTCCATGTCACGTTCCGCCCGCGCCGAGGGAGCAGGTGGGAGCGCGGAACTAGCGATAGAGGCAAGTTCGGCATATAGCATTCGGCGTTATCACAGATAACCTATTATTTTTTTCATTTATCTCATATACGAAATGAACTTGTGGCAGACCATAAACAAGATGGAAGATTGACCTGGATGTATTTGATAAAAACTGGATATCAATGACCTTCTATAGAGAGAGATGGAGGGAGGGTAGGGACACCTTTGCCTCGCAGTGGGACAGATAGAAAATTAATTTAAAAAATATAATTTCTGTAGTAGCAAAAAAGGGGACCCATTCTAACACTGCTTTCCAAATATCCGACGTCCTCCGTATTTCGAATGTCACATAAAACAGTGGCCCCCCGATTAATGTCATAGTCTTATAAGTTGTGAGATTGTAAAGATTGTTGGGGTCAGGGGATGACATCAGATGGCAGTCGGTCATCTTAACTCGCCCCACAGCCAAATCCTCTGCAATTTACGTGTATAATGGTAATGGATTCTGAAATGTAACTTGATTATTCTCCTTTTATTTAAACAAAATATACCAACCTCCATTTCTCTTCGCGATTCCATTATTTTCAATGATAGGCTGTCCATCTGTGTTTAGAGGTTGCTTGGATATCCTCAGTTCTCGTACAATATAGTCAGAGTACCTGCAAAAAGTAGACCCATTGAATTGTAGCTGCAGTCGTAATGCAAATATAATTTTTTTTATGCTCATTTGCCTAACAATTTTCACCTTAATTTCTTTCTCTATTCATTGACATTTAATTCAAGGAAATCCTTCGCACTACAACAGTTTTATTAGTTATTTATGAAAATTAATATTAAGCATTTTATATTATGGTAATTTTTTTCCTAAGACTATTAGGTACAGAGAGTATTAGAGGAGAGTGGTCTAAGAGTGGGGAGGCATTTGCCCAGCAGTGGGACATTATAGGCTAATTAAAAAAAAATTTGATATATTTTAGGGCCACATATTCTTGTTATCTTTCCCCTATTAAGCATTTATTTAAATATTTTAAAAGCTTGTGTACTGCACAAGTGGACACTGAGTTGACAATAGGATAGCCCAGCGGGATGAACTGCATCTTTATTAGACCATATTGGGACTTCTAAAGTGGCGGCAATGCTGTCATGTCAAGTGATGATATTGTTGTCGAATTTCCTGCGATTTGTGACAGTTCCTATAGATCTTAAACCCAAATTCAGGCCGGCAAGCATCTGCGAGCCTTCTGGTGGTGTAGACGTCCATGGGCGTCGGTACTCACTGACCACCAGCTCATTTGTCCCTTCTAACAATAGAAAAAATGTTTTTTTAACGCTCTGTTTGACTTTGATCAAGTCAATTAAAACTGATTATCAGATCTTAACAGGCTTATTTTAGAAAATAAAAGATGCCGGAGCTGAAACTAGATTTTACAGTAAAACTCTATATTATGTAAAAAATTATAAATAATATATGAAACATGCATTAATAGTAGCTGTGGACGATATTAGCGCTCCAAACATCAACAAACAGCAGCCAGACATCTTACTAATGAAGTTACTCCCCCTTCCTGTCTGTTTAGGGAACAATTAGGCATTATTATAGACTGACTGAAGGGCGCCCTCTCTGACCTATAGCTACTATACGAAACGTATGTGATACCAATCGAATAGCGACGGGTATTCTTTTAAAAGTTAAGGTAAAGGTAAAGTTTTTCTTCTCATGCGCAATGTGGAAAATCCACTACTAGTACTAAGTATTAATCTATGATTAGTTTCTCTTCTAGTAGGATGACTAGAGATAGTCAAGATAATCGGAATAAGATCGACATAGTTTTATTATAAACAACAAATATTTATGGTAACATTGAAAATCTATACAATTTCTAACTCACTCCCTACATGACGATATATCATTGTTAACGCATAGAAATACATAGAAGCTGAAAGACTATAGACTATTTAACAAAATTGGAATAACATGTGGATGTCATAACAAAGGCGTAATGCTGGACTTTTCGCTTTCAGCTGCTTTATTGTCTTATTTTAATATGTAAATTTACTACTGTAATCTCCCCCTAAAATACGAAAGATATATTCCACGTTATAAGAAAACGCGTTGTAAGAGTATTCTCGTACAACGCGCTTGTACGACCTGAATGTACATAACATATTATATGTTTTATAATATTATATAATAATATTAATTCGTTATAAAAGTACCGTGTTATAGGGGGATTACATTTGTGTCGATATTTAAGTAGCGATGACTCTACGCGATACTTTACTTGAGTAGAGACATGAAAGAAGCCGAAGGAATACTGTATCCAGGGAATTTCATATATCTACTGAACACAGAGAAATAAAATGTTTGAAATCAGTGGTACTGACAAATTATGTGAACGTGACAATTAATAGAACCAATTGGCAATGTGTACCTGCAAACAATTCGCGTCAGTGTCAAGTTGTCCGACACAGGTGAGCAGCAATAGACCAAGCGACACAAACTATCTTGTTGGCCAAACAATTACGTGGCTAGACACGACTATACAATAGATGTATCGATCTAGCCGCGTGATGCTCAAAGTGGTCTATATCGACCCCCGGTGGCCAATTACGACTGGCATGGGGACGGTAAAGGGGAAGCGGGTGTCAACAAAACTGGTTCTCATAGAAGTGAGCCGTGACCCTAATAAGGCTCTCCATCAATGAGATAATTCATGAAAATATTTATATTATCTGCCCACATTATATAGTAATATTGATAAACTTGTAAAACAGTTTCGTATGAATATAGTAAATTTTGATACTATAAGTAGGGTTCCATCTAATATGGAATATAATGGCAAGGGGTTTATGCGATAAAAAAGTTTGGCAACCATTGACTAGCTGGATATATAGAGGCTTTTGTGAACACGACTTGGACCGCTGCACACCCTGTATAATATGTCATTTCCATGTAGCCCTCATAAAAATTGCTTTTGTATGAGCATATTATTTTATATGTACAAGTTGGTCCAAAGGCTGACGTCACTCTGTATATAAAAATGAATCTCTGAATGTGTTGCTAAGCGAAAATTTCGAGAACAGCTGAACTGATTTCACTAATTCTTTTCTTATAATATTACTTGAAGTACGAGAATGGTTCTTACGGAGAGAAAAAATTAAAAAATTGCCTGAAAATGTCTAAAAAAAACACTTTTCTATACTCCTATAGAAACGATTCGTGGTCCTTCTTAAAATTCAATTCGAACTTTAATACCATACCCGAAAGTTGAAATGTTAGTGGAGAGGTTCAGGAAGGCCAAACATTTGACTGTCCTTAGTATCTATCTATAAATACTGATGTCAATATTTCTCTATATTTATATGATGGTAACATCAGTCAAACAATTTATTTCTAATAATAACGGTTTTAGGTACGGGGACGGGGACGGGGACGGGGACAACCTTACCTCATGTCATCATAGAGCATGGAATAGTCCAGGAGCAGATATAGAAGTAGGGAATGCTTGTGTTCTAGGCCGATGTCGGGGAGCAAGTACAGCCGCAGCAGGGCGTATAGCGAGGGCGGGGGGTACAGCCCGCCGCACTCACTGCCGCCCTTCAACCACATGCTGTAACAAATTATGAAGTAAACAATTGAAAGAGTGTGAAGAATTGAGAGGGTACAAATAAAGAGCCTCAATACCGTAACGGTAGACGGGTGGGACTGAAATCCTAAGATCCTTTGGGTGGGTCGTTGCAGTCTCTCTAAAACAAGCTTTTAATTTTAGCTTAGTAGGAGGGGGACCGGGAATATTAGACATACATCAAATGTATTCCTAATCTTATTCTTCTTCCTAGGCGTTATCACAGTATAGTATCAGGGTCCGCTTAAATTGTATAGGATGCGGCTATGGGGCCAGTTAAGGTGACCAACTGCCGTCATCTCTGCAACCCTCACAATCTCTACAATCTCATAACTAATATCGCTCAATGATATTAATTGGGACCCACTGTTTTACGCGCCCACCGCAACACGAAGGTCAGAGGTTTTCGAAAACCAATGTTAGAATGGATCACCCATCTCTCACCCAGGTGCCGTTCTTAAGTATACTACCAAAATTCTTAATAGGGATTTAACCATACTCCTACTAAGAGTTTTATACTCAAGGTTTCGTGGGCAAATATACAAAAGCAGCATCAGATACTGACTTTTCATTATCATCAAATTTTATTAGAAAAACTCTTTAATCTATACTAATATTATATTTGATTGAAAAAATTCGATGGTTTTTTGCATTTAATAGGGTCTGAAATTAGGATATCGATTTGAAAAATTCTTTCACCGTTAAAATCCTGCATTATCCTTGATGAACATAGGCGATAGAATATCTTCAAAAAAAAATTAGGGATCCGTATTTAGCCCTCCATAACGTGAATACCCGTGTGAAACCGGGACGGGTCGCTAGTATACCATGAAGACATAACTCACCGGTGCACTCTCTCTCCCCCAAACTCATTTTCAATCAATTGGTCGATGTACAGGAGCGGGCACGATTTGGTGACAGCCTCCTCATCCGACTTGTCTTGCAGACGGTGTAGTTTAATACGGCTATAAACATAAGGACAAATTAAAATAATACTAACTTTACTTACAAACCAAACATATTATTTTAACTATCAAATAATTCAAAAAGTCTTATGAGTTATTTTTTACTAAATAGATTCTATTTATTTGATAACACTCATATACTGTTTTGTTACAACATTTGTTTTTGAATCATTTAAAAAAATATGTAGGCAGTAAAGAATGATAGAAAATCGTTTAAACCTTAATGCAACCTTTATTGAACGTTAATCAGTATGTATAAAACTCAATCGTTGTTCGTTAGTCTTGCTAAAACTTGAATTGAATTGAATTTTGCCTGTTCAGGAATTTGCTTTATTTCAGGAAGGATTTTAAAGCAAAGAAAAACTCAAATGAATGATTAAAAAATACAAAACAAATGCAGATTTTCTGGCTCTTTCAGAATTGAAAAAATTGTGAAAACTGATTGACATGGCATGTCATAATATTATTTCATAAAACATAAAGCCATTGGTCACGTTTTATCGAAAAGAAACAAAGTAGATTGGTTATCTGGCTAATAGCAGACGAGCCAAAATAAATAAAGCTCATTACCGTTTGTTATACGTGGCGTAGAGCTGGTGGGCCGGGTAGGGGAGTGCGCTGTAGGAGTGCAGCTGCTCAGGGAGCAAACCCACGCGCACGAACCACTGCACCACTTGGAAGTATAAGGCAACCGTCCCTATGCCTTTGTATTTCTCCTCCATATCGCTCAGAGCTGAAAATAATTTAAAAAAATTAGTTGTCTGAAAAGTCGGTTAACGGACGATAATTTTACATTATAACGCCGAACGCTTAGGCCGATCGGGCCTCTCTATCGCTTATACCGGGCTCTTGTTTAGACGCTCGGCTCAGGCGGAGCGTGACAATGAGTAATGCTTTTTCGTGCGTGCAGTCGGCTTTCATTGATTTATAAGACTGTATCATAAAAAATTTCAAATGAAATTTTTGAGCTATTCTAAGATCGCGCAGAACTCACTTAAACTTGGTTGGCTCAAAATATCTTAAAAATAAATAAGCATATTTTTAACAATCTGAAAAGCACACAATTTGAGGTATAACTGGGTGAACCCAAAAGTATGGAATGTCATTAATAATCTATTTTCAATGTAAATAAATAAATGAATATATAAAATAAATATGTCTCAACAGGTGAAATAATGGGGGCGCTAAAAAAATATTTATTCTCAAAGTGGGCAGTAGACAAAATAAGTTTGGGAACCACTGGTCTAAACAAACAAAATAGCAAATAAAATGATGACTAAGCAACTAACACATTTTTATTTAATTTCTCAATTATTGTATTTTGGCAATTAGCCCATTTGTAAATTCCACTACTCATTTATCTTGTGAAACGTGGAAAGATGAAAATGTTTAAGGGCTGAATACCAGATGAGCGATGTGATGAGCTGTGCACGAGTGATGAACCAGGATCAAACAAAGCTATTTAGAAACTGGGCACAAAAACATCCTGAACGTGTGATAAACTATACCTTAACCCTTAAATGGACAATGTTGTTTTTAAACAACATACTAACATCACAGATAAAATTGACCTTCTTTTAATTTTTTGTTAATTTTGACAACTAGTTCTTATTTCTGAACGAATTTTGTACTTTTTTTAATGTTGGCACTATCCAATATTTTTATGCATTGAAAATAAGTTACTGTGTCACTGTCAATGTCACTTTGAAGAAAACTTTTCTAGTGGCGCGAAACTAAGTTTTGTAGCTGTGTTCGGACTTTGATAAAATATAATGTAAGTATATAACATATTTTTATTTGCTTGATTATATCTTCAATTACATGTTCATGTTGTAAAACATTGAAAATCACTTGATGCTTCTGTCGAATTAGGCGAAATCTGGTATGTTGTAGGAAAACTACAATGCGCATTGCCTGCTAAATAAATGCATGTTTGGTGAAGGATTTTTATTTTGGTTTTCAGCATACCGCGATTACTAGAAAGCGAAATTACAAAGTATTTAGAAACTCTTGAAGATTCAGAAGATGGCTTAGACGGGTCAGACTCCGAAGTAGAGGATGAAGGTCACATTATCAATTATCAAACAGCTCAAGATGTTCTTCGAGACTTTGAAAATAATGATGAAGGTGAGAATGCCCAGTCTGATGAAGTGGATGCTGATCCTCCTCTCGTAATCGACAACGATGAAAATATGCCAGACCCTCCTATTTCGGAAGCCGAAGAAGCAGCACCCCAGAGTAGATCACAAGGGATTTCTAAACGACCTCTGGTTTGGCGAAAACGGAATCTTGTTACTGCTGAAGACAGCCTTATTCTTAGGGAAGAAACTCAGATGACGGAAGCATTGATGTCTTGTAACACGCCGTATGATTTTTTTTCATATTATTTTACATCAGATCTAAAAAAGCAACTTGTAGAAAAAAGTAACTTATACGCAGCCCAGAAACAAATCTCCAATCCTGAAATTATAAATGAAAATATCCTAAATAAATTCCTAGACATTCTGATTTACACCTCAGTTATAAAATTTCCAAAACCAGGGCTTACTGGAGTGAAAAATTTGGTTATGATCACATAAAAAATACTATTTTGAAAAAATAAGATCCACTCTCTATTTTGCCGACGATACGCGATGCTTGCCTAAAGATCATCCAGACTATGACAGGCTATTTAAAATAAGACCTCTTGAGGAAACGCTCAACTGCCAGTTTGGGAAGGTTCCCTTAGACCAAAGGCTTTCCATGGACGAGCAGATGTGTGCAACCAAAATGAGCTATTACATAAAACAATACATGCCCAATAAACCCCACAAGTGGGGAGTTCAAATTATATCTCATCTGCAGTCTACAAGGATATTCTCATAGATTTGAGGTTTACAGTGGAGGGGGCTCCAAAAATAACATCTTACCTGGTAAACCAGATTTGGGAGAGTCTGGCAATACAATCGTCAGGTTAGCTAGAATGGTACCACGCAATGAGAATCACATTATATACTTCGATAACTTCTGTGCCTCTCGTCACCTATTTAGCTAAGGAAGGAATTTTCTCACTGGGAACAGTAAGAGTAAACCGATTGAGAAACTGCAAATTGCCTGAAAAAAACACTATAATGAAAAGAACATACCCAGCAGATTCCATGAGGAAAACATGGCGACTGTGGATGATATTGACGTAAGTGCTGTTGTGTGGAAAGATAACAAGCCCGTTAACCTTTTTTCCACTTACGTAGGAGCAGAACCAGAAACCACAGTCACACACTTTGATAAATCGAAGAAAGAGAGAGTTGCTATTCCATGCCCCAAAGTCATCAAGGAGTACAATGCCCACATGGGAGGCGTGGACTTATTAGATTCATTTATAGGTCGTTATCACATCACAATGAAGAGCCGCAAGTGGACCATGGCACGCAATGTAAACAAGTAAGTAATATACAGACCCATATTTATATATTTCGATGTTATAGATATAAGAATAAGAAAGAGGAAGACCAGTGGCTATATATCATCACGCTAAAATGAATTCTATTTCTTTTACTTAATTTTACGCGGAAGAAGTTTCGGGCATAGCTTGTCTACTCTATATACAGTTATATGATTTAAGGGAAACACTTTCGACACTACTGCTTTTTTTAAGACTTTTGGCATTGTCAAACTACAACTGGCTCGCGTAATCTTTCTTGGTATTCCTGTTACTGGTAGTGAAAATTATTTATTTTCTTTATTTATTTACTTTTACAGAACTAATTCCAATTCGATGTTGCTGCCTAAACAATACTCTACTAAACGAATATATAATTAATACCTAATATACCATAAGTCTTACTTAATATATATAATAACAAATCACTTTCATGGCCGTGTGCGTGAATTCACTCCGAGAACAGCAATACAGGTCATTTATAGATTGAGGTTATTGATTATTATAGATTGAGGTGGTTTAAACCTAAATTGCATTGAGATGCTGTCAAAAAAAATTGCCGCGTGACTGCTTCCCATTGACTTTGAGGGTTTTGTTTGGGAGCCCTAATTATTTTTTTCTAAAGTGAACTAGGCTATGTTACTCCTAGTAATATCAGCTATCTGCCAGTGACAGTCCCATCAAAATCGGTCAAGCTGGTTTGGAGATTATCCGGACCAAACAGGCAGACCAAGAGAAAAAAGAAATGTGTCTTCGTTATAGGTTCCGCGTATATAGTCACATGCATTTAGTAAAATAATTTAATATCGACGTTACATAGAGACAGTTCAATTTTATCTGTATGTATAATAGTGACAGACGATTCAATGGAAGGACTACCCTGGGTCGAATTCATTGTGTGAGTGGATGACATTAGAATTGTGGTTAAGCTGTAGCTGGATTTAAGTAGGGGCCTATGCCCAGTGGTGGGCTATTATTAGCTACTGGTAGTAGTACTTTACATGGAGGTCGTAACCAAATTAGTGGTCGGCAATTGAGACGATCGCAAGGTTAAGCAGTTCTTAAGGCGATCGGGTGACAGATAGTTGACCCATTCTAACACTGGTTTTTTAATATCCGACCTCTTCTGTGTTTCGGAAGGTAAGTAAATTAGTCGGTCCTAATAAACGTCCCTGAGTGATATAAGTCGTGAGACTGTAGGTACTGTGGGGATCTGGAGATGACGTCGAACGGTAGTTGGTCACCTGAACTCTCCCCACAGCCACATCCTCTGCAATCTTAGCTGATCCTGGTACTGGATCAGAATAACGCTAAGAAGATTTTAAGTATTTTTGGAAGTGCTTCTAACGCTGAGCGTTCTTAATTTGGTTATCGGCATTTAGCAACTAGGTATTTAATCGGAACCGTATCGAATCCATTAAACGTATTCGGTCAGAAACAGATTATCGTTTTGCGTAAGGTTTGTTAGGAGTACAAGAACTGGTTGTTCGCCGCCTAATTGGTTAGATAATATGTAGAAATTATGGTCAACTCTCTGATAAACATGCCGTTAATGTTTTTAGCTATCGTTTTGATGTATTACCACTTCCTAAAAGCGACATAGCGGGCTGAAAACTTAAGGCTCGGTTGCTCAAAGTTAACCTGTGTATAGTGCGTTCAGTATAAAAATGCATGCTCCTCCACTAAATTTCCAACGCTTGCTTATGTGTCTGCAGCGATGTTATTTTACATTAAATCTCAACCACTGCACGTTCAACTAAACGCCAACGATATTGATGAGCTTGAGTGTATTACATCTACAGACTATTTTGCGTGTAAAGGAGAGCAACGTGCATTTTTTGACTGAACGCAATCCGCAATAAACATGGATTATCATTTATGTACTTATTATACATATGCCAAACTCCACTTGATGGTGATAAAAAGAATCTCAAGAAATAGTTTTTGTTTTAACTTTAATATAAAACATTTGTCTTAACTTAAATTATAAGATTAGAACATGCATAAAAGTTAATTTTAGGAACGTATTCTTAAGTCGTTAGATCACTAAATCTTGGCCAAACTTTACTTTCATATAAAAAAGCCGGCAAGTGCGACTGAGACTCGCGCAATAAAGGTTCCGCACCATCACGTAACGGTTTATCAGGTACTTTAAGATTAATCGTTTTCTAGATTTCTTTTAATTTGACAAAGTCCCTGAAATTATTTTTGTGATATAACTACAAATTTATGGTTTTTTTTTATGTTTGTACTTTTAGATATAGCTTCTTGCCAAATGTCAAGATTATATGTCAAACAAATGTATCCTATATAGATTTAGTTCCCTTTGCGTATGGGAAATGCGACATAAACGGCTAGGTCTTTTGATTGTCTTCACCAGTGATTGTACACGTTTTTAGCGTCTCCACTTAATAAAATTTTTATAAGCTTCTTAATATCTATCGCGCAAATTTTACAGTAAAAGATTAGTAATAATTTCATAGGTAGCTCTTCATATTTTCTAGAGTTGAATCAATAACGCTTTTGCTGTCTATTACCATATTTTTAACTTTTCTTGCTAAATATTTATTTATTTAGTGATAAATCAAAACCCAAAAAAACATTACAGTTTCGCAATAATAATAAAAAAAACAGTGCCATAATGAAACTTCTAACAACATTACAGCATTATTGTGGTTTTAAGCAGGATAAGCGTACTATATTAATGGTTATTGTAGTGAGTAATGATAACATTACTACGTAGTTGGAAGAGAAAACCGTTTTTACTTGCAATATTTCAAAACGCGGAGTTCGTAACGTATAAAAATAACAAAATTGGCGAGCGATGATTGGCAAGTTGAATTTAATTGTGTTTGGGGTCGAGTGGAATACAGCGTAGCGAAGTGAGGGTTAAAAGCTCTTTTGATATGTCATGAGAGTCGAGCGCAGACAGGGTTAACAAGAATTATATTTATTTGGAAATGAGAGAGATAGGGTAGAAAGTAAAGGTATAAATAGAGAAAATAATGCAACAAAAGGAACCTGAATAGCTCAAGGGTAGAATAACCTGAATATGCTCAAAGGTACAATCTGCAAATATCCGGTTCAAAGCCCGACGGATTATCGCACCCACTTCTGGCACAAGCTTTTAAGCCAAGTTTTTTTTTTAAAGGGAATAGATAAAAAAATATTTCTAGTATTACAATAGTAAGAAAACTCTCTAATAAAAATGAATACTAGGCATGCGCAGTGAAAAATAGTTTAGACTAGCTGATACCGGTGACTTCGCCCACGTGAACTCTGTGCATTTGTTAAGTCTTGAAGATTTTCATTACCACTTTATATATTAGTATAGATTTCACTGTTTAAAGGAAGATGTTGATCGATGTCCTAAAGTCCACAGTTGTGCGATTTTCTAGAAACTTGTTAGGAGCCAACCATATATTATGTCACAATTTCAAGAAGGGGAACAAAATTTTAACTGCTGTTTTCCTTTCATTATTTTTAATACATGCACAAAATTGAAAAATCTCTGATGTGATTCTGAGATTAGCGCGTTCAAGCAAACAAACACTCAAACTCTCCAAGTTTTATGTATGAAAAAATTAAATATAGAAGTATAGATTCACAGCATTAGTGTTTTTCCAAATGAATTATTAATTATCCTCTATCAGCGGTACAAAGTAAAGATCAGAAAGCAGCATTAAAGGATTCTTTGTCTCTTTATTGTCTCCATACAACTGGCGCCAGATAGTCGCGTCTTGTGTCGTCTCCGACCGTTTTTATTATATATGGTTAGCTGATGGCTTGTACGTGGGCTTATGAAGTTTTCAGCTTTGATATTTATTATAAAGCTAGAGGTCATTCACCATCTCGATGAGCTGACCAGAATTGACTTAACGGATCTATCTCTCCGACTACAGTCCTCAGAAATTTATGAGTGTTACAAGTACGTATTGGGTCGACGACATATCTGTCGCGGGTTGAACCTGGTCCAAATTGGCTCAACAGCGTAAAAAGTCTTACAACCGGGGAGAGGCCTATACCCAGAATTGGGAAAGAAAGGGCTGTGGATGATGGTATGATGGTACCGGAAACTATGGTTTTTTTTCTCTTTGGGAATAACTTCCTTATAATTCTCTGTCTAGCCGTTCTTAAGTTATGGCCTGGCCAAGGAAAAAGGGATTCCCATTTATATTTATAGATAAATTTAATAATTTTTACTCGTATCACTATCCTCTTTGTGTATTCATTATTTAATGACAATTTTATTTTACAAGCATTCTGTCTTATACCGTAGCCACACATAGCTCAAAGTGTTTGTACATTTTTGACCTTGAAGACTACAAAGTACTACAACTTACGCATGGTGACACGTCAGAGTTGACGCGGCACTATGACGTTTAGAAATTACGCAGATATTCGGATACTTTTTATTTTTATTACTTTATTTTTAGTTTAATGTATAATAACAGTTTATTATATTGTATTATTTTACGTATGTGTTCCGCAACGTCCGTGCAGTCATTTAAAATGGGTCGCACCTGAAAACCATCGCTGTCGCATTTTTTTAGTACGACGGCATTTGATGCTGACGTTGCAAACCTTTCACCTTACTGAGCTATCTATAATGGCGGCTCCACATTAGTGCCGTGAAGCTCCGTTAACAGACATGAATGTGGACGGTTTTCGCGGGGTTCGCACGCATTCACGCTGACCGCCAATACTGTTTCGATATTAAGCCGTGAAATTAATTTGAACTTTGACCTTAATCCGGCTCGAAGGACCACATGCTGACATTAGCTTTGGCGTGTTTATTTGATCATTGGATCAGGCAAGGTAGAGTACTTTAATTCCAAATGCAGCCGAAGTCGCAAACAAATGGTTGTTTGACATTGTATCGAACAGTGGAGAGATATTCTATCATTTCTGAAGTTGTACTTCAAATGTCATAAAGCTATTAGTTCCTGAGTATACTTGACACGAATATAGTCAGTGGACCAAATGCCCCAACCCCGATTTTATTTTCAACTACAGTATAGTAGTAAATAAAAATGGCCAACAGCGTGTCACGACATGCATAGAAGGGTTCCGTATCTGATACGCTATAGCGTATTTGTGAAATAACTTCAAAATTTGTTTTCCGATTTCGTTCAAAATAATTTTCCTAGTTAGTTTTTACCATGTTCTATCAACGTGGAAAATGTCAAGTCTCTAAGTTTAGACATAGAGACTTGAAATTTTCCACGTACCAAACTATTGGTAGTTTGAAAATGCTTGGGGGGACCACCTTACTAGCAGACAGACGGACGGACGGACAGAGCGAATTATAAGGGTTCCTTGTTGTACTACGGAACCCTAAAAAGGCTATACCCCGCGACTTCATCGAAGTCAAAGTCAAAATGGTTTATTCATATAGACTTTTTTATAAGCACTTATAAACTTCATATGTACATAATTATTACTATTTCCTTATTTTAATCATTTAATCATTTGGTGATAGAATTATTGACTTAAAAGTTCAGTTTACAAGGTTTCCTCAGCTCTGAGCATAGCCCGCAATAAACTCAGTCGGGTAATTATTTGTTATCCGCATGAACTCAGTTTTGAGGGTTCTATTTCTAGCGGGGAACCATAATTATTTTTCTATAACTGAAGTAGCCTGTGTTATCTTCTGTAACATAAACTATCTACCAGTGAAAGTACCATCGAAATCGGTCCAGCCATTTCGGAGTTGCCCGGAGCAAACAGACAGACAAAAATGTTTTAACTTGCGTTTTTGTTATAGGTATTATATACATATATAATCATACGAAATTAGTGAAAGAATTGAATTTTGTCCTTACAAACGGACGCTTTAATTTTACTCGTATGTATTGATAAAGGGCACAAACGCAAACGATTAGCCGTAATGACGCTATTGTACGAGTAGTGTGGAAATCGATTGAAAAGTTGAACATGCATTCAAAACCTAACCACATTCATATTCTAATAATGTTGATAGTGTGAACAATGCCTTTAATTTCTGCCACCGAATAATAAATTGCGGACAGCGCCTAAACTGTAGAGCAATTGACTTTATATTCGAAATCAAACAATGTAGGCAGTGTGAATGGAACAACCTTTTCGTTAAATTAGAATGGCCAAAATCGTGTAAAGACACGCTTATATAGAAAGGTTCCTTATCTGATACGCTATAAACGTATTTGTTAAATGACTTCAAAAGTTGTTCCATTTCGTTTATAATAATTTTATCATTTATTAATATTTTCATCATCCTCAGCCCGATTCAGTCCACTGCTGGACTAGGGCCTAGAAATATACTGCTGGACATAGAAGCATCGGCAGACCACCAGCACGATGGCGCGACGACATCGTAAAGGCAACGGGCAAGAAATGGATGCACTTGGCAAACAGCAGAAGTAAGAATGCTCTGAATTACTTCTGCTGTTTGTCGAGTGCATCCATTTCCAGATGTCGGCAGCGCAGCAGAAGTAAGCATGAAGAGGCGTCAAAAGAATATTTCACAACTTATAAATTCACCAAATGGCGACACAAAAAACATTGAGCCCAGCTCAGAATTCGCACTACATTTAGCGAAACGAGAAAACTTTCTAGAACCACTACTCGATGGGGATCTTCAAGCACGCTTATCTCCAGTTTGAAGTGGTTAAAAGGGCTGAAAGGCTAAAACCATCGAACCCTTTGACGCGGCGGATGATTTATTTAATCTAAAAGGGTCCATATTGTTGATTGTCTTGCCCCATTTAACGCGGGGCGAATAAAACAGGGGCGCGCCTGGACCCAATGCTTCTGAACGTTTCTCAACCGACCATTCTTCAGGGCCATATAACTCGTCGCGAAATACAATTTCTCTTTCGAGAAATATTATTGTGAGAATGTATGGCGGGTTTTGATTGGAAATGCGTTGGTTAAATGGTTTGATTTATTAAGACTGAATACTGATTTTTCGAAGCAAATCTATAGATTGATTTATTAAGACTAAATACTGATTTTTGGAAGCAAATGGTTGACACTTGACAATGACAGATCAAATGTTTGCTAAAGCTCTGATGAAAAATATTATTAATCTGAGCACATGCATGTAAAGTAATAAATAGTTAAGGGCTTTTACCGAACAATCTCCTTTGTTTGGTCCTCAAGTAACGACATTGGTGGAATAAATTATGCCAGTAGGCATAGATAACAGCCAAAACACGATTAAAACAAGTATAGGCATCTACCCTACCAATTAATGTCTGAAATTTTGGTTTTTGTAGTTTATTAGTTTCATTTTTAAAAGCGAAAAAAAATACGTCCCCACTAGGTAAATCTTTGTACTTTGCAGTCGGCGGTGACCCTGGAACCTTGGAAACGCGGAGCTTATTCTGCATATCAGGAACTAGCTAAACGGCTAATTCCTTGTTCTAATGTTATCTGTGAAGAAGATATTGACCAGTGGCCACAGAATACTATATTATGGTATGAATATTGTCATTATTCAGTTATTGACGATTTGCAAACTATTATTGAATTATTTATTGTTCGCAAGCTGAGTTGAAGTTCCCACAAATGCTGAAATAATTATTACAAATTAAACAGAAACACGTTTTAAGTTTTTGTCATCTATGTTCTGGTATTTACTTTTATTTTAAATCTTGCACATAGGTTATCGGCCAATAGAAGTAAACATGAGCAAAAAACCGATATGTTTTGGAAAAATAAACTTCAATTTCAACAAAGCCAATTCAAACGAAATGGACAATGATGGTTCAACCTCAGGTTTCGGCACTTTTGGAAGGACTCCGATACAGGAGCAGAAAGATATTGAAGAAACACCTGAGGACTTGGAGAATGAACAAGTGCATCAAGTAATGGGTATAAAAAACTTCGGTAAGAAAGCGAAGAACTTCAGTGTCGAGGAAATGATGCAGCAAGCAAGAAAAATTGCTCAAGAAGTTAACAAAAAGAAAGCTGAATTAGAGGCTACTAGCGTAGGTGAAAATCCTGATGCTCCAAGTGAAGAAGAGGAGGTTATTGGTCCGTTGCCTCCTAACGCAACACAAGAAGATAATACTGATGAGTTGATAGGTCCTCCGATACCTTCTGATTTAATGACCAATATTAAGGTGAAATCTAATGATAGTGATAGAAGCAAAGATGATGATGAAGATAGTTATGATGAACTTAGCGGATCTGATGATGAAGATTTGACATTGGAAAAACGTATACCAAATACACATGAGGTTAGTATCATATTTATCTATAAGCTTTATTTTACACCACAAAAGAACTTAACACATAATATCATACAGCAAGAAAAGAAGTACATAAGGTGGTGTTATCGCTGATGAGCGATTTGTTCCACACTACCTTTAGGACAAGGGAATATACGAAGTGGTAAAGCAGTAGGTCGTGCAGAAGAATACATGAAATAATATAAAAGTATAACAAGATGAAACATTAAACTGAGTATTAAAGCAATACATAAATACAGGAAAATAAGCATAAATAACTTTTAACAATTCCATTTTGAAATCTTTCGAAAATCTTTGTTGGACAGGTTGAAATGTGCCATGGTACTAAGGCTGTAGTAGCTGTGGCTGTGGACCCATCAGGAGCCCGGCTGGCAACAGGCTCTATAGATTACGATGTGTCTTTCTGGGACTTTGCTGGTATGATATTGAATAATCTATATAGGGTGTAAAAGTTATCACACCGGCTATGCATCCCATGGGTTCAGTACATGATTCTAGACTCCCCAATGGTGAAATTGTTTGTCAGCTTTTTCTTGAAATATTCAATTTTTAAACCATTTTTTAAACTGAATACTGTGTAGCGCGGCTTGCGTTGTTGACTTGTTTTGCGCATCAACATTTTGTTAACAATTACTTCCCAATGTTCACGATACATTGAGCGCCCAAGATTGGGATGAGGATGGCAATATCTGTAACCTCTTGTTTCCAAGATGAATGACTTTAGTGATTTTATTTATCATGTTAAAAGTAGCCTTTGTTGTACAAAGTTTGCGGTACAATGTCTTTTACACCCTGTATGTACAAAAATCTTATGTCACGATTTATATTCGTTATAAACTCTTTAACTGCTGGACCGATTTTAGTTAAATTTTGTAACTACCCGTAATTTAGTCTTACCTTAAACATGGCGTAGTTTTATCTTTATTTACTGCCATAATATTATCCACAGCGAACTAATAGCCCTTGACATAATCAGTATTATTTTTAGAGTCTGTTTTCCTATAAACGAATTATTATTATGATTTTTAATTCTGGACTTAAGAATCAACTGCTGTAGACAGTAGACATTTTAGACTACCAAACTTTACATACATATGGATAATACACCCAGACTCGAGGTGGGAATCGAACACACGACCCCCGGAGCAGAAGGCAGGGTCACTGCCCACTGCGCCAACGGGCCAGCATGTATGTCATATTTCTTTACATCTCCATACTGCTGGCCTATCCATTAAAAGTAGAATTACCAAAATTGGTTTACTAGCAGCAGTGTCACAAAATAAGAATATTATAATCCCTCTATAACACAGTGCTCTTATAAGGTATCTGTATTAGTAATCTGTATTATATAATATTGCAATATACATTGCACTCATCTATATACATAGATGAGTGATCCATTCTAGCTCTGTTTTTATGTGATATCCGACCTCCTCCGTGTTTCGGAAGGCACGTAACATAGTGAGACCCGAATAATGTCACTTTGTTATATTAATCGTAAGGTTGTAGAGATCGTGGGGGTTTCGAGGATGACGTCAGATGGCAATCGGCCATCTCAAATCGCCCCACAGCCACGTCACCTACAATTTAAGCGGACCTTGGTACTAGAACGGGATAACTCTAGGAAGAAGAAGTTATAATACTACTTCTTCTTCTTCCTCTTTCTAGCGTTATCCCGGTTAAATACCAGGGTTAAATGCCCGGTAAGATACTACAATGTATATAATATATTATGCGTATTCGGGGCCGTACAAGCGCGTTGTACGACAATAATCCTACAACGCGTTTTCCTATAACGTGGAATAAACCTACCATGTTATAGCGAGGATTACAGAACTCTTTTGAATTAATTCAGTTTAAAATTATATATAAATTGCTTTATAGTACATTGTAATCGCATCATATAAATGCGTTTAACTTAGAAATAAATTGTGAAGGTCACAGCCGAACCAGTGGTCAGCATTTGAGTCGAACGCTAGGTTAAGCAGTTCTTACTGCGACCTGGTTATAGATAAGTGACCCATTCTAACACTGGTCTTCTATTATCCTATTATCCGACCTCGTCCGTATTTCGGAAGGTATGTAAAAAAAGAACCCTAAATTCCCTGATGGTAACTGCTTAATATTTGTCGCGAGATGATGGAGATCGTGGGGATTCCGGGGATGATTTCAGGCGGCAGTTGGTGATCTTAACTCATTCATAGCCACATCCTCTCCAATTTAAGTGGACCCAGATATTTGACCGGGATAACTCCAGGTAAAAATTGACTTACCTAAAAAGGTCACTATATTCGCCTTCATGGGTCACTCTTTCAGGTGGTTCATCGGATGTAGGTATGGCAAACAGAGCTTCCCTCACAGCCTCTCTTACTCCACGTGGATTCTCCTCCTTCCACTGCGCCCATCTCTCCTTGCACTTATCCCTAGTAGAATGTAAGCGTCCCGTAACCCCTTGATATTCGTTTAACTTGTCCGCCATTGTCACTTAAAGTTTTATAGCAAAAAAAAGGTTTAACAGTTCTATACAAGT
The DNA here is from genome assembly GCA_024363005.1 of Charaxes varanes. Taxonomy (NCBI): domain Eukaryota; kingdom Metazoa; phylum Arthropoda; class Insecta; order Lepidoptera; family Nymphalidae; genus Charaxes; species Charaxes varanes. The sequence continues at coordinate 5,965,310 of JANCMC010043217.1, forward strand.
TTATAGCACACACAGTGAAAATTCCGAAATTCGCTGATAGAAATTTTTCGATTCATAGTTGGTTTAATGAGAGTAGTTGTTAGTGTGGACGCGTAGAGTTGGACTGTAGCGAGTTGGAAAGCGGAAGGGGACTGAGCGCGCGCGCCGCCCGCCGTCACGGCCGCCCGCCCTGTTTCACCTAACACTCCATAGATATAAATCACACTAGATATGCCGCTTAAATTCTATTAATTAAATTTATGTTCATTTCTAAATACTGGTCACGTATTTTAACCTGCAATTAACGTATATGTGTATTAATCAGCCTCGCCACTGTTAAAAGAACTGCTGGTTTAACAATTGTTTATTAATATGCGTATATCGATTTCTTCATATTGTTTTATTGTAACTATAACAACATTATATCACTAACACATCCACTGATGTGAGAATGAGATTCTTTGAATAATACTGGAGCCAGATTAGCTCAAAGTGTTTGTACATTTTTGTCCTTTAAGTCTACAAAGTTCTACAAAACTTTGTGCAGTTACACAAAGTCCCCAGCCACACTACATGATCATTTAAGTGATCATTCAAATGAAGCTATGGCTGGCTCTTCTACACCTGGTTTAAGTTCGAATGAACTATGGTCATCATTTATAAATTGATAATATTCTTAAAAGAATTAACTCGAGGACCCTACAAACGTTATCAAAACCACTAAAGTAACGTAGTTAGGTCTTTAAATGTCAGTTATTTGCTGATAAGATCTACCTAAACATGTCTGATTCTGTTCTACGTCAAGATTATTCAGCACTCATTGATTTGCACATAATTTAGTGGTATTTAACAAACCTAATCTTAAAGAAAATACCTAAGTACTTGACTAGATTATACTCACTTAAGGATTTATTAATGGGGTATACTTCCGATGTTAATTTGTGTGTTTTTTTTTTATTTTATAAAGGGAGTTTGAGTTGATATTAGCCCAATTGCATTTTTATACAAAAGTAATGCAGATTTTTTTATACACATGATATTAAAGTATCAATAATTAAAAAGATATCATAATTAAAATTACCCTTTATTACTATTAAATTTATAATATAAATGTTTATTTTAATTAACTTATCTGAAGTAAAGTGAAGCAATTCGGGAAGTAGCTATTCTGATGCTATCGTATAAGAGAATAATTACAATTAATTATATCTTATATCACGCAGTGGAATGGCAACTTTACATAGTAAAGCCTTTTATATTGCAATATTCGCATTATCATTATGATCCACAAAGACTTTTGTCCATGTGTTGAGTAAAGGTTTCTCCCTGTGTGTACAATTAAAAATGTTTCAATATATTAGCAGTTGTTAGGAGTCATCCATAAATTAGGTCACACGAATTGTAAGATTTTTAACTTGCCCCCCCTCCCCCGCTCTTCTCACAGATTGTTCCGTTTTCGAAACCCTTAGTGCGACATCACATATTTAAAAATTTTGTGCATTTATTGTAAGTAATTAATAGATAAAAGCAGATTCAATTATTTTTTATCATGGTTTAGGAATATTTTTAATTTTGACATGTTACGTCACAAAGCTTTTCTTACAATGGGGATGGGGTCGTCCATAAATTCAAATGAACAATACATTAGTAAGCGGTCGTCGACCCTTTACTAATTGTTTATATATTAAATAAATTGGTCCTTCTAATTAATATTATCTACACTAATAAATACTGATAATATAGGTACTAGTATTTCTACTTAAAATATACTAGTATTTGGAGTTAGCATTAGCTTTAGATTTTTTTTAAAGAATACTAGTAATTATTTAAAAGATAAAACCTAAATGAACTGTTGGTCCAAAAGTAATTTACAAATAAGAGTAAATGTTGAGGGACGTCATCCCCGAAATACTCATAATTTCTACGACGACTAATATCACTCAGCAACATTTACTGGGGCCCACAGTTTTACGTGCCTTCCGAAACACGAAGGAGGTCCGATGCTGAAAACCAGTGTTAGAATGGATCACAACTATAATCCGGCCGCGATAAGATTTGCTTAACCTAGCGATCGCCTCAAATGCCGGCCACTAATTAAGCTACGAAATTCTCCTGTCTAAATATTTTGTCTATCTGTGTATATGTTTGAACAGTTTGTTATTACAATTAATTTGTCTAGAGTATAAATACATATCGAACATGATCCGCCCAAATTTGATACAAAGTCAAACATAATATAGCACAATGTAAACAAAGCAGTTGGATCAAATGTTTAATTACAGGGTTTGTTGCCACTAATTAACATATATAGTTGCATAAATATTTCACTTAACAACAGATGGGATTACGTAAATATAACAACGTCAATACAATCCTTGGCTTCTATCTTTAATGCCATATGTACATATATATTGTAACTGACAGTACCTTAATTCAATAACTACCCTCATTATTAGTTTAGCATGCATTTTACTATATACATTATACAGACGCAAACACAAGTGAGTGAGCTGTATAAAGTCACCTCGCGGTCGAGGAATAGTTCAGGTTGAGACGCGGCTAGGATTGGAAGTTGTGGTACTAAATTGTCAGCACCCTCGGATTAAGTACTGTGAAATTCTATCTACCCACGTCATCCATTTACAACGTATTGGAAGACATCGGTTTGTCAAGAAGTATTTGCAAGTTCTTTATTGAAAAGGATAATCATCATATCAGGAATATCATCATAGGATGTGTAACAAACCGGATCTGGCTAAACAAGGAAGGGAAGACAGGCAGTTATGGTGTAGGTAAAAGGATCCTTTAGACCTACACCTGGGTCACAAGTCCCAGGCGCTGCTTTGGTTCCTCTGCAATACGATGAACTCGATACCCGCACGGTCAATTGCTAAGAAATCCGTCTCTTTTAGATTTCAACTTCAAGTGCTATATGAGTTAGCCCAGTCATGGAAGATGACAAACGAACCAAACCGTGATTATTGAAGTATGCTCATCGCTGATGTGCCTTTATATACATTATTATAGTGTTGTCAACGTTCAAAAGACATTTTCAAATGATCACTTATTTATTACTTACCAATCTCGCCAGGGCAGACTACGTCTCCAATCGCTTGATGCTTGCACAAGAAAAGATTTGTTTCATTCCCCTCACATTGCACACCATTAAGAATTATCCTGGACTTGCCAAAGTAATCCGTTTGAAGAATGTTAGCGTGATGATATATAGCGTATAGCTATCCTCGATAAATGGGTTATCTAACACTGAAAGAATTTTTCAAATCGAACCAGTAGTTCCTAAGATTAGCGAGTTTAAGCAAACAGCTTCATCTTTATATATTAGTATAAATATAGATTTTGAGATTTTTTTTATAGAATCACTATTGACATTACCTTTTTTCTTATTGGAAATAAGCAAGCGCTTGACCACATTCACACTTGATTAAGTGTAGATGCGGTCTGCGGTGGAACGCGCTTGCCTAGAATGAACCTATTCACTCTTCATCTTTTGTTATAGTCGTTATTTTAAATTAAGCCTTATTAAGAGAGACTGCGTATTGCGATCGCTGACTCGTTAATAACCAGCTAAGGATTTAAGGACTTTTGTCTACTCTAGATAAAATTACAGCCATAAATAAATATTTACAGGATTATATGACACACAGACGTCTGTTCCTAAGGTAGACAACGTAATGCCTGTATTATAGGTAACAGCCGCCTGTTATACACAAATATTTTTTTTTAGAAATATGTAATTACATACATATGGATAATACACCCAGACTCGAGGTGGGAATTGAACTCACGAACCCCGGAGCAGAAGGCAGGGTCACTGCCCACTGCGCCAACGGGCCAGCCAAATAAGTCTAATCCCGTTTGTCTACTAATAGAGTTGCCAAAACTATTTGTGAATTAATATTTATTTATTTTAACGCTTTATTGTACACCACAAAGGAAATTAACATATAATGATATACAGCAAGAAAAGAAGTACATAAGGCTGTGTTATCGCTCAAGAACGATTTCTTCCACACAACCTTTGGGACAAGGAAATATACGAAGTGGTAAAGCAGTGGGTGATGCATAGGAATACATGAAATAATATAAAAATATAACATGAACAAAGATGAAACATTAAACTGAGTATTAAAGCAATACATTCACATATTGTACATACCAACTTACACATATATACTCGTATATATACTATATGGTCGAAAGTGAATGCTCGTGCTGTCTGCAAACGCAACGGAAAACCTTATGCTTGTTTACGATAGCAATGATAAATAGAAAAGCGTATTTAATAACGCATCTGCGTACCTTTTGGTGGTGCAATTGTTCATGGGCGTCGGTAGACAGTTAAGTGAATCGCCAAGTCGCCAGGTCAAAACATATGTCATATATATCCCAACCAAAAACATTGTTTTATGTACCGCTCAGGCGCACCAATCTCGGCCGTCAGTATCCAGTAGCGCAAATGTGCATCACGTATTATTGCATTAATTGTCCACAGTTAGATATTTTTCACGATTCGCTAAAGACTTCAAAAATAAAGCCATAGATCTGTGTATTGACTGATGTGACTGGTGAGCTGGTATGGTATTTATTTTTGTTATTGTTATTCTCTATGATATAATATATATTTCAAAGTGTGAGTGGTCTGGATGCTTATCATTCAAATTCAAATTCAAATGATTATTTATTATTTTACATCAAATAGAACGGCACAATGCCAATTACACTACAAGATGTCAAATTTAAACTATGTACATTGTTGTCCAAAAAATACAATTAAAAAATAAGAAATCATAGAGAAAAAAAAAACCAAAACGTAATTCTTTGAATTTAAAATAATACACAATAGAGACGTTATTACTAAAATACAAAATGTAAAAGTATACATCATAAAGATGAAAAAATAAAAAGAAAATATATCTATAATCTATAAATTTAAGTTCTCAGCATATGATATTTTATTCAAGAAGACTTTTGCAGGTTTTTTTGATTGGTGTACACATCCACCTGGAACATTGATTGTTAACTATTTTTGTAAAATGTTATGTGTGTACACTGTTAGTGTCCCTTGTCAATAAAATAAAATATACTTCTATGAGTTTTATTACGAAAATCCCATATAATGTAACAGCACACCCCTTAGTAACATAAAGATTTATGAAGTTCCTGAGCCGCTAATTGTGAACGACAGGCTTTATGAACCCAACCGAGAATCAGGGTCCCTGATTAAAAGGGTAGACCCTACATCAACACTCTCAATTTTGCATCTAACCGTAACAACCTTGAACAATTTACGTCAGAATAATACAATTTTGGTAGTACCTTTCAATATATGACAGGTAATATTGACTTCTGCTTGTACCTATAGATTTTTTTTACTATTTGGTCTAGAATTTAAAAAACTCGTAGTTGTTTAAGTGGAATTATTATGATTGATGAACTAATAGACAGTGAATAACACTAACCTGTACTTTTTCGTGCAATCTTTGTACCATCGTGCATTTTGCAGTTTCGCGTCAAATTTTGTATTTACTGCTGCTTCTATTTCTCTACCAAGTTTGGTTTCATCGTTGTTAAAGATGACATCGTCTGTTTGGTTGACATCTTTTCTCTTAAGACTTTGCCGATAATCTTCATAATCCATTGCATCTATTGGATCTACTTTAGGATCCACGTTATTTATTGTTGTAGAACCATTTATAGAATTACTAAGATAGGATATATTTTCAGTTAAAATGTTGGGTTGGGCTTTACGTAAATCATTGAGAAGTTTTTCGTATCTTTCCCTAAAATTAACGGTACCGAAATTTGGATATTTGAAAGACAAATTGGACGATCCAATGGCTTTGGCCCATTGTGTAAAGGCAATAGCGTCCTCATCCAGGTTTAAATTGACTGTGCCGACGATAAATACAAATTGACTATATCTAGCAATTAGTTTATTAAAAGTATCAGCCTTGTTAAAGTTTGTGGAAGATTTCAATCTTTCCAACTTTTGTGTTATATCATTTAAAAATCCATAGGTATCTGCAAATAGTATGGATATATTTTTAACCAACTTTTCCGCATCTTGACTTCTCTTTCTATACTCCCTCAAGGTATTGATGTCGCACACGGTTTTTTGTTCATTGCATTCGGTCATGTAGTCGTTAAACGCTTTTCCAATTTCATCGCTTTGTTTACGAAAAAAGGGAATTATTAGCTTCGATGATGTGGAAACGAAATCTCTAGTTTTATTTATGCTAGCCACAGCACTATTTATGCCATAGCCAAAATTTGTCTTGTCAATTTTTTCATTTTTCACCTCGACATTAATCCGATTCATAATAGAGTTATTATAAACCTCTCAAAGAGGTCTCCTCTCAACACGGTACTATACCAAACAAGTGCGACACTGGCATCGATATTCTCCCACTCAAACAAGTCACTCAAATGCAGGGTGACTTGTTTGAATCGATTCAATCCGTACTGGTAAAGAGCAAGTTTAATAAATATTCTAAGTTGATTTGCTGAAACGTGCATAGGATCTATGACAATACCCATATAGAGATTGTTGCGAACACTATTCTCCGGGTAGAGACGCACAATCTGTCCAATCTTTAGTGTAGTATAATCCAGCAAGGCGTCTCTGTTTACGTTACCATGGATGTCGACGAGAACTATATGGAGAGACATGACGTGCTTTTTGTCCACGCACCAATCACTAAAACACTTTCAATTCTAAGACACTATTACATAATAATTCCCTCGTTGGATAGCGAGTATCACCTTGGAGAGGGTGATGAATTTAAGATTAGCCCTCACGTAAACTACTCGGTTTGGAAGATTCAAAAGTGCTGCAAAGAGTGCCTAGAAAATCTCCTCAAAAAAATCAAGAGAGAAGAAAAGAGAGCATCCTATCCCATATTTAATTGCGAGAGTTCCGTTCGAAGCTTGAGCGGGGAATTGGAGATTTCCTATCAAACCCTCACCTCTATCCTCTCTCTAACATGCCTTTTCTTATTTTCATTTTATTTCAACATTTTTCTTTTGATAATGGTTTCAATTTATTTTTTAATAAAAAAAAAATCCATTAAAATAGAACAATGTTTAAAACTAAAACATCTTCATGATGACAAGTGATATTTTGGCATGGATACACGAGGGATACGAGGAGTACATGAGCTTGGAAAACTATGAGCAATTGCTCGATTCTCGTGAGCAAATATTTGAAACACTATCTCGCATTCAGAGCTTGGATGGGATCTTTTTTGACCAATTTAATCAATTTACGCTTGAGGATTTTTATTCCAATTTCCCCTATAATGAAATTGTAAACCAAGTCTCGGGAAATGAAAAGGTAATAATCCCTTGGCTATGGGAAGAGGTATTTCTCGAAAAAGCCACCACCACCAATCAAGCATGCAAAGAAGCCGAAATTTTAAAAAATTTAATCAAAGAACCAAACCTTGTTATTCAAAACCAACAGGTTCCATTTGAAATACCGTTTGATAATGTGACATCTAATGGCAACTCGGAAGATGTGAGAGAGATACTAGATTCTATAGTCACGTATGCCCAAACAGAGTTGAATCTCTCGGTTCATTCTATTAATTTATTGGAATATTTATACAACAATCCCAATAAAGAATCGATAGATTTAGCTCTGGATGAGTTTAAAGGTGACTCTGTGGTTCTTCGCAAACTACATCAACTAGAAAAAAAAATTTATTCAACCCCCAATAGAGAGATTGTGGGTCAAATTGTGGCGAATAGGAGACTATGTCTCAACGAAACTCTGCCCCGACACTTTTCACCTCAACTCATACACTCGATAGCGGATAATCTAAACATTCCGGACGTGTCCTTTGATATGCTTAAAGCTTTCATCCTGGAGACCTTTTCTCTCCACCTCTATCCCGAGAGAAGGATTTCGCATCAAAACTGGCCAAATCCCAGTTTGGAATTGACCATTTCTCTAATCCTTCAAAATTTAAATGTTGAAGCAAAGAGGACTTTTTTCAAGGTTACGGGCGGCAAAAAGCAAACCAATTTAATAAATCTCCTTAAATGTATGGCAATAGCACACAAAATTATAAAAGTCAAAGGAGATGGAAATATTTATTCATTTCTATCTAAATGTCTCTATAGAGACGCGGTAAACATGGTAGAATTTAATCGATTAAAGGGGTGTATGAAATTGAAGAAATTTGTAAACCAACTAATGAAAACTCATAAATCGACTCCTTTAGATGACATTACCACCAACACCGGTGTTGGTAGATTTAAAAATGAATGTATTGAATGGAACCAACATTTGTTCCAAACGTTGTTGTAATGAAAATAAAACAATAGAATATAATTGCAATGTAGAAATTCGAGACATTGTTTTAGGTTTAAAAATAAAAAAAGAGTTTTATTCCAAAAGAGCAAAGGACGGGAAAAATTTAAAAGAAATAATTGAATTTTATGATAATCTAATAGAAAAAAACAAAAAATTTGACAAAATGTATAAAAAAAGTTTATTGCAACATCGGCATACAAAGATTTATTTTAATTAATCTCTTTTAGGACCAATCATCACGTATTCTCTCGGAATATACCCTACATCCTTTCCGGTGAATTCCCGAGGGTCGTCGCGTTTGTTGTTTTTTTTTTGTTCTTCATTTTCCTTAGTCGATTCCTTCTTTTCTTCCTTTTGTTTATCCATGATTCAAGAGATGCTTCAATGCTTCGATTGTCGATGAAAGTAAATGACTCTTTATATAGGAGTCTAAAGCTCTCAAAGCGACTCAATTACCCATTTTATGTGTAATTTAGATAGGGTGTCCATAGTATATGTACTTTGGGTTATTTCGGTAATCTTTTTTATCGTCATCTTTTTTCCTATCACATTCCTTTTCCTTTTCTTTCATTTCCTTTTCCTTAGTTGTTTTTTTCTCTTCTGGTTTCATTTTTCCTTCACTATATAATTTTTCTACATACAAGTCACTATATATATTTTTGATAAGTTTATCTTATATTACCACAGGGGTTATTAAGTGACATATAGGAAAGATAAGAGATAAATTTTATAAATCAATATTCTTGTTTAGTTTTTTACATAATTTTATCATTGACAAAAGCGGTGTGGAAAGCAGCCAATACGTGGTTTAATCCAACTCGAGGCCTCGGTGTAGTCGTGGTAAAAGGTCTCTCATCAATCTCTTTTCCATGACTGCGACCAAGCAAATGCATTAGATTATACATTGCAAGGTTTAACTTTTTAACTTTTTGTTGTTGTTGCACCAAGCTACTTTGATTACCTTAAAAGAGACGTTAGTTTTTAAAATTGAATATTAATCTTACCATTATCAATTCTTTCCATAGCATCCGACCAGATTCGATGTTGTATGGTAAAGCCTGCAGCCGTCGCAATAATTAGACATATTAATAAAATCTTGACCAGTTTTAACATTATTTCTATAATTGTCACATTTGCTTGGGTCAAGTCAACAATTCTTGGTTTCCTCTTATCCGCTCTTTGAAGTGACTTTCTTGTACGTAAATATCTAAAATTTTTGAGCAATCTGCCGACGATGCCATGCCACTTTGGGCGTTTCTTTTCCAAAACTGGTTTGGTTGAGATGGGGAGTAAGCCTTCTTCCAATTCTTTCATGTTGCCACTCAGTTTTTTGATGGATTTCTCAACCTAGTCAGTCGACGGATTCATCAAATCAACAATTTTCCCACTTATATAGAATCCAAGAGGAGATTAGCCACTTTTTTGTCTCCGAAAACTTGGCATCACTCTTTGAACCACGGATGATTAATTGGAATTGCATCGCTGTCGATTCTGTTTATTCTCTTAATGTAATCTGAACATTTTGCAAAATCACTTTCGTTGTTTTCAATCCATAATTCCCAGGTTTCCAAACAATCCAAATCGTTCAATGGATTAACGATTGAAGGGTAGTCTTTAAATTCTTCTCTTAAATACTCGATTGCAGATCGATACACTTGAACATGCTTGTAGATACAAATGTGGAGAGAAATATTAAACGTTTCGATTGCTTCAATCAAATTGGGCATTGCTTTGCTGAGTAGTTCAACAGCTTTTGGACAATCTTCAGGGGAACACAATGGTTTTGAACTTGAGAAGACGAGACACAACACATTTGGTCCATATTTATTAATCTCATACGGGTCATTGATGTCTACTTTGGCCAGTGTGGAAACTTCTTCCCACAACTGGGAATTTTTCTTAAAAACTTGTTTAAACATTTTCTGGGCGTACATAAGTTGTCAAATAGATGCTATATCAAAGATGGGGGATGAAATTTTGTCATTTATATCCCAAAAGTGACAATTTTTCTTCCCCCCACTGGAAAATCACTTGATTTATTTGATTTGTCTTTAGATTTTCAATGTATATAAAAAGTGAAATGATGAGGGAGAGATGAGTTAAATTCTCAAAAATGTTTTCCTTTACCTTCAACAATGTGCTTTTCCTCAAGACGATTATTACTGTCATTAAAGACATCGTAAACGAAGTCACGTGGGAGTTTACGCCCGATGGAATATCTCTAGATGGAATGCATAATGACAAGAGATTCTATACAAAGATCAACTTTAATTCTAGCGTCTGTAATTGTCGTCGTTTGTCTGGTCGGAAGATTTGTTTCGACATGAATTTGTATCATTTTTCGAAAATTTTAAAATTTTCATCAGAAAAAGACAAGATATCAATCAATCAATGTAAAGGTGGAGAAATGAGAGTTCTCCTCGAATCACCCAATCAAACGTCCAACTTTACCCTCGAACCAATTAGATTTGGTTGGGAGAGATTGAATATACCCAAGATGAAACATATGGTGTCTGTGAAAATGTCCTCGAGTAAATTTGAAAAAATTTGCCGCGATTTAACTATATTCAATGACGTCTATATTGGCTTTAGTAAACGGGGTATAACTTTTTCTGCATCCTGCAAGTTTTGTTCTACCTCTATAAACCTACCACCAAGAGAAGAGGGTCTTATGATTTCAATGCTTGAGCACGCGAAAGATCTAGGCGATCGTTTTAGCACTAAACATCTAAATCGACTAACCAAAAACGCCTCGGATTTATCACCACAAGTTGTGATAAATTTTTCAAAAGATTCCCCCCTTATAATAGAATATAGAATCCAAGAGGATAATGAAGAATTGGCTACTTTGCAATTCTTTTTGGCTCCGAAAGTAACATCCCCCCTCCGAATTAATAGAGGCCCAGTTTAAATAAAAATCTTGTCTTTTTAAATATTTAATAAAGATATACTTTATTTCATTACGAGTGAACATGGTACAAATTGGGGTCTCTAGTCGTAATTTCACTAGAGGAAATTTTGGCCCAAAGATGACAAAATTTCATCCCCCATTTGAGGGGGGGAGGAAAAATTGTCATTTATGGCTCAAAAGTGACAAAATTTCATCCCCCTCAAATGGGGGATGAAACTTTGTCATTTATGGCTCAAAAGTGACAATTTTTCCCCCCCACTCGAGAGAATTATGGGAAATTTTGTCATTTATGGCAAGTATAGATAGATTTTTAGTATAGTCTCGAGTATAGATTGATTGAAGATGCAAATATTTATAAAAACCTTGACTGGAAAGACAACCACTTTACAAGTGGAGTCTACCGATTCCATTGAAAAGGTTAAAGAAAAAATTAAAGAAAAAGAAGGTATACCAGTGGATCAACAACGATTGATTTATGATCGCAAGCAGTTGGATGATTCTAAAAGTCTAGCAGATTACAACATTCAAAAAGATTCTACTTTACATTTATGGTTTTGGTGGTTTCGATTGCATGGGTGATTACTCATTATGCAATCGACTAAAGTGGGCTTATCTCGGAAACAGGATGTACAAATTACTATAAAAAGAAAACCTGTCGTCTAGTCAAAGCATCATCTCCCACCATGAAGCAATTGTATGCTCGCTCCTTTGTCCTCTTCATCTCTCTCTGGGCGATATCAGCCAGCCCTGAATCTGTTTGTGAAGAAAAATGCAACTTTAACAAATTAGTGGACCTCTCTCTGTCGACAATCAAGAATTTATCCGGAATTGATCCCGTAGTCCTACCCCAAGATGAAGATTATCTCCACATTGAATCGAATCTATTTACGTTTGACGGACAAGTGAAGTTTATTAAAAATAAGTTTACTGGCTTTGAATCCATGTCTCGCGTCGAGGACTCGCGCAAGATTCAGGTAAAGAGATACGATTTTACAATCGTTAACGCTTCTTGGGTTGAATTGGACGAAATTCATTCCACCATTGATGTGAGACTCAACGGAAACTTTATTTGTTTTTTTTTTATTTTTTTTATTTTTAATGTTTGTTAGAGAGAGTGAGGTGCATGGGGTGCATGGATTGGGGGGTGGTGGGGGGGGGGGGGGTGGGTGAGGGTGTGGTTAAAAAATGGTAAAATTGGTGTGACCTAGTTTATGGATGTCCCCATATGATGGGAAGGGCTGCTAAAAAGCCGGTTTTATTACACGTTTAATTTACAGCCCTCAAGAAAAGTGACCACGGAACTTTCCACTGCACTAATAACGGCTGCAGGTATTTTTGCTTATATGACATCACTTCATGACTCACCATCACTCTTTGGTGTATAATTGTGCATCTTCGTCAACTTGCTTTCATTAAACAGTATACTAGTAGACGTAGGACAGTAAAATAAACCCAAAGCAGTCATAAGGCCGACGAAGTAAAAACTTAAAAGTATAAAAAAAACAACGTAAGTCACGTGATCGTGTCAATTTACACGAAGTTACTCCCCATATAAACCTGCCTATACAAGTTTTCACCTCAAAAATTGTTCGATTGTAAACTTTTGTGGTTACTCTCAACTCGAGTCGCGTCGCTAGCCCCGCCGCGCCGTCTCTGGCCACAACGAGATCATCGCGAGAACGTAAGGACTCTTATAGACAAATGCTCGATCACGCGTTCGTATGAAAAGTTCGTGGGAATAAATTCTCATAAAATTTGCTCGCACGATGTGATCGCGCGAACTTCAATTAGAGTTCGGCTGGCATCCACGTTACGGTCTACCGGACGGGTTATTTTTATTTTCTAAACGTGTAATGCTGTTGGTCAGAGTGTCACAGCGTTAAAGGGCGAAGGATTTGGGGCGAGCCGAGGCTCAGCCGTTCGCGAAGCCCCGGGTGGGACTTCCGATCGAGAGTCGGAGGGATTATTGTGAAGACTTGCCTCGATCTTACGCCGTCGCCTGCCCATGTTTGAAAACCTGCCCCACACACGCTCCGGTCTACCTGTACAGATATGCCTGATACACGTAACGTGGATGCCAGGCACAAGGCATCAATACATATGATCGCATTTCCGTACGAACTAAGTTCTCGCGAGTAGTCTTATACTCTTAAGTAGATCACACTTATTAACACACTATACCCGTAATAAATCACACTTTTGTATTTATCATATGGTAATTTAACTCGCTCAGTACGCTATAAAGTAGGTCTTGTTCATGACACAATGTAAGCATGCTCGAGGATTAAGTGGGTCGACCATTGTCCGATTAGCGAGGATCCCGTTTCCTTTTGTCGCACGTCGTAGGATTTAAATGAGAATAGATAGTGTTAACTGGACTCTAGCATAGGTTAGATATGACCAGCGTTGATATAAGAGGTACTCCTTTACGTAGAGGTACGACTTTTTTTTTCAAATGATCTAATTTTTCCGTTTTCCTTTTATATTAAAAGCTAGTGTTATGAGTGGGTGCGACAATATCCAAGCGGCGTCGTGGTTTGAACCGGGTAGCTTGCGAATTTCAGTACATCCCTTCTGCCGCGTAGCTAGGCTAGACTCTGATTAGTTTTGATGGTTCACACCAAAATAGCGTTCGATTTTGAGTCTGTCCATATACCATTCGTAGTATTACTGGCAGTCATCTCCATTATGCGTAATTTTAACCTGTTTTCGGCTTATGAAATCCAGCTTCTGTAAGCGACCAAGTCGTAACTCCACCTGGAGGAAAGACTTGCGATACCTGTAAAATAAACCCAACCACCCAACGACTTTACCGTTTACGACTTTACGCGTGATTTCAGTGATTTTGTTAAATTTTGAGGATTTTCATTTTATTGTGCGGGGCCCTTATTATTTTTCGTAAAGTAAAGTAGCCTTTGTTACTCCTTGTAACATCAGCTATTTGCCAGTAGAAGTTCCGTCAAAATCAGACCAGGCAAAGAGACAAAAATATTCAAATTTGTGTTTTTGCTATAGGTATGCAGTTAGTGAAAGAATTTATTTTCGACTTTACAAACAAATACTGCAGCTTCATTTATATGTATAGAGGTGTGTGTGGATAAATACATATACAGAATATAACGCGGTAAGAGATAATATGTTAATTTTTATAAAGAATACCAGACATGCAGTTCAACAGTTGAGTCATTCGGGTCATAGTCAATACAGAGCGATGGTTTGCGAAATGTACCGTTGGTTGACACTCAATACATCAGAGGTCGGCATCCTTTTGGCAGGCAAAGGCCACATCTTTAAAAAATGAGATGCAGGCAGCCCACACCGTTAAGAAATTAGATGCTGGCAGGCCATACTTGTACAATAAATAACTATGTTTGGAAAGATGCTTGGCAGTTCCCATAACAGTTGTCTCCCAAATCGGCTCCCAACGCTCCGACGGGATTACCCTAGAAAGTTTAGAATTAGGTCATCGATTGGACCACTGGCCCAGGAGAACCTACAATATTGCAGAAGCTGATACACTTCCCTAATGATTTCTGTTTCATGTCAGACACGTTAAGCTAGCGAGAGGGAACACGTTATTTTATTCATATACATACTCGTAAAAACGAGTGAGTTTTCGATATGCAGTTATTACAAGGTTGTTGCGACTCAAATTTTACTCATATACAAGTACTAAAATATCATCATCCAGTTGTTTTGTAATCCAATGCTGGATACAGGCACAATACTAATAAGATGCGCTATACACCCCTGTCAAAGAATTTTGTTTTTTAAGCTGTTCTATTACCAAATGCTCGTATGTGAAGATGCTGTGAAAATGTTCCTAAGGCTGGTCAGAATATTATAATTAGATTAGTGATAAGGTAATTACACAGCGAAGAGCGTAAAGTACAAATTGGGGGGTACTGCCACAGAACGAACGGACAGACAAAATTAGCTTCTACCTACCTACTTGCCATAAAGCTATACTTTCGCTGTTTAAAATTTACGAGGCTTAATCGTGTTTTTATTCATTAGCTCGTGTTACAGCGTCTTATCTGAGCGTTATCTCAGAGTCGGCGTTTTAAATTTACAAATTAAAAGAATTAAACGATACTCTCTTTTTATAACCTTTTATTAAACTTGCGATACATGCATTTTTTGGAAAAACTGGGAAGCTGTATTAGAAGCTCTTTCTGATTTTCTATGAAGTTCGCATTTGGTGTATTAGCCTATCTTCGGTGACTTTACTCGTACAACCCAATGGTGCTGTGGGTCTGGCCTGATGGTGAAATCAGAAATGTTAGGGCTTATGTTACGTGTAGTATATAAGATATATGGGCTAAGCAATTGGCACTAAAAAAAGTAACAGCTAGTCTAATTATTTTAAGGTAATGATAATTTTAAACGACTAGATACTTAAGTGAGTCTCCAGTTTCTTTGTTTTATTACACTACAAGTCAAATCAGTATTTAAGTAAGCCTAGCAACTCAAATTTGTATTTTCAAGTCATTATTTTTAATATCTAAATATGTAAAAGCGCAAGGACAACTAAAACATGATCTCGAAAATCGTGGAACGTATATTGATGAAATTTGGCAGAAAGGTAGTTAGTTTATAGTTAGCAGATATCCGCCAATTAAGGATTTTTCGATAGGGCCAGATTAAGGAGGTCTCGTAATTTTACACGGACGAAGACGCGGGAAGCAGCTAGTTTCATATATCAATTTAATTTTCACATATAACAACCTATACATTCGCCTAGTCTTTCGCCGACTGAATGATTCAGTAAGTGATAAACAGTATTTTTGGTATCTTAACCGAACATACATATACGTCACCTGTCCAAAATAAAAGGCAGCTATTATCAACAACAAAATCGTTTCCCGCATGCCTAAAATTATGCGTTTACCGTGTTCATACAAAATCGTAGAAAGCGGAAAAAGGTATGAACTTTGGCTGTCAAGGTTAAGCGTTTGAAAATTGGTGTAACCGTTGTGTTCCCCTCTAGAGGAACTACATGACGTCACCATATAGCGTTGTGTTACGGCAGGTACATTCTCCTGTCCAATACGCGACGCTAAGCAATCGACCAGTTTGCTAATGAGTTAATCTGACACTGTATAAGGGATAAAACCCTCCAGGTAGTCGTCTGGGAAATTGGATCTCGATTTGATGTCAAATCGTGAAAAAGGATATACACAATGTTCCTAAAACACCTCAAAGAATATATTTTTTATCACTTTATTGAGAAGCGAGTTTAGTATAATACATAAACAAGCAGTTGTAAACATTAGTCTCTATTGTGTACAGTCGACCAAGAAATTGGTTTCCCATGCTAAGGTGGAATGTCGTTTGAACGTCAATTACTTAAAAGGCTCGTTCTTGCTTGTTATACATTACGTTAATTTCTAACAATAACCTTTAGCAAAATTTTCTTTAAATAGAAACTGACATCCAAAATGGTGAAGCACTTTCTTGGTCGACTATACAGTCTGGTAAGAGTTAATTAAGCAGTATGTCTGATATCCATGAATTAATTCCCTCGTAGTATTCATGGTACAGCCACAAGTTACTTTAGCACGAACGATATATAATCATCAATTACTTTGTCACTTACTTATATGTTTTTGTAAAACAGATAATAAATAAATAAATATATAGGACTATATGACACACGGACGTCTGTTCCTAAGGTAGACAACTTAATGCCTGTGTAGTGGGTGCGACAATACCCCAACGGCGGTGGGGTTTGAACCGGGTACCTTGCGGATTTCAGTTCATACCTTATACCGTTGAGCTATTGAGGCTCTAATTGTCTTCTATGTATTAATACGGGAATCGAAAACATTCGGTACCATTATACGAAAACTGCGCGGACGTAGGTGCATGAAAATTGGCACAATTATAACTTATACAGAGGATGGTGTGCAAATGCGAATATTTTAATAAAATATGCATTATCAATATTTTAAATTATTAAAATAAACATCACGTACTACAATGGTGAACGATATACACACACATGTATACATTTTATTATTAGATTGTGTCAAAGCGTGGTCACGACGACCGCATGTATATTAATTGTCAAATATAACGATGGCGATATACGGAGATATAAAATTGCGTATATCTAAAGATTTGGGACCAAATTTTCGCAAGACGAGTGTCTCTAGTGTTTTGTAAATTCATGAATGTTTCAAAACTCTCTTAAAAGGGCCTATTTGAATAAAGATAACTTTGACATTTAACCTTCGCCGTAGTGTTTACAGGGAGCCATAAATATTTAAGCTGTATTTTATGGATTTCTGACTTGTGTCTGTACAATTTGTTATCTTCATAAATTTCTAAAGACAATTAAAAGTACTAAGAATTCGTTTATTTTATTATTAGTCGGTGAAATCAATTTTAACCTCTTTTGCAACCCACAGTATTATTGAGTAATGAGTAAGTAACTAATTACTATTACTTCTTTAATAAGAAGCGTCTACCGGGTCCGTTGGTAATGAATAATTTAATTACGAACGGACCCGGTAGACGCTGTCCTGTCCGAACGTTGGGTTATTTACTATTTACTAAATTTAATTGCCCTTATATTATGATATTATCCCCGTTCCCTATTTCCTTTTCCTTTCCCATTTCAAAATTGTTTACTATTTTAACGTTAATGGCTTAAACATGAAAGATAGATATATGCTCCAGCGAGCTTTTCTTTGTAGAACTACTTAAGATAAACATTTCCTTCATACACTATATATGTACGTAAAACTAACGGTTTTTGCAACGCACGCCGGAGTAGCTCGCAGAGGGCAAAATTCTCCCCTACTTACCTGACATTTATCGTTATATTTTAGACAATGTACACAATATTTTTATAATTTGTAACCTATGCATTATTTTGATGTATAAATTATTATCTTGTAAAGTTTTATTAAAATCCATTCAGTAGTCTTTCCTTAAATGAACGTCAAACATACAACCAAATACAAACAACTTGTCAACAAGTCTACAAACTTTCGCATTTATAATATTAGTGGGATTAAGTACAGTAACTTCATATTTAGAAAATGGCGTTTAAAGATTTCATAGGTGATGTTAAAGAAAGTAATTATTGTTTTGCTACAGTAATTATTTACTGTTTACGAGCTATAGGTAATGATATATCTTCTTCCTCTTCCTAGCCTTATCCTGGCACCAGGGTGCACTTAAAATGCAGAGGATGTGGCTGCGGGCCGAGTTGAGGTTACCGACTGCAGTCTACCATCATCCTCGGAACCCTTATAATGTCTACAATCTCATGACTAATATGATACAATGACATCAATCGGGACCCACCATTTTATGGGCCTTCCGAAATACGGAGGATATTAAAAAGCAGTGTTAGAAAGAGGTCACCCATCTATCACCTGGTCGCGGTAAGAACTGCTACGATCTCCTCATTGATATAATATCTATATTCCGAAATGATGTACTAAGATATCAATACTAAAAAAAGGAGGTAGAAGGCAAGGAGTAGTCTTAATTTAGACTAGTAATATGAAGTGGGTTAAAACTAGCTAAAATATATCTAGTGATTCATTGACAATCCTTGATGGTTGGAACAATAACTCGTCAACTTAATTAACAATAGGTCCCTTATTCGCCGTTTACGGCATCCACATTAAGAGAGAGTTGGCGCTATTTTAAGCCGGACATCACATGACAACTTTATATTGCTTAAAACAACAAATCATTAACGGACTACACCAGCCGATAACCGCAATCACCAACGCTCAGATGGGGCCCCTTAGTGGCCTTTACGACATCCACATTAAGAGAGAATTGGCCCTATTTAAGCCGGCCACTTCAAGGCCACTCAACGTATATAATGAGGTACAAAGTAGGGTAAAATCATCACAACGCCCCAGACCTCATAACCTACGCTCTTCCCCCAATAAACTTGACCTAGATATTGACCCAGACCGAAATCGAACGAAACCGGGCCACAGACGACGCCCACAACTGGGTTACTGTGACATCACGTACAATATCCACCTTGAGTCTGGGTACCACATGTATGTAATTATATATTTCTAAAAAAAAAATATTTGTGTATAACAGGTGGCTGGTACCTATAACAAATGCATTAAGTTTTCTACCTTAGGAACAGACGTCCGTGTGTCATATAATCCCGTATACATTTATATTTATTTATTTATAACTAAATATAATAAGTAGGAAATACTAAATTGCTTGTATACTATAAAAAGCTTAATGAGAGGGTCATAATGGAGACGTTGATAAAGAGGATTATGCTGATGATGATGATGATGATGAAGGTGATGATACTGGTTTTATTGTTATTAATGATGATGTCAAAGCTAGATATAACTGTTATCATCGACAAATCGGTCATTCCGATGAAACTAAAATATTCGTTCCTTGTATGAAAAATTATGCTGTTGGCATTATTTTTATGTATTAAAGTTTAACTGCAAGATATAATATATAGCACAGAACAAAGGAGTTAAAGTGTACATAACTGACTACTATCGACAGTAACACAACATATGACATATTCGATACTCGTATCTTTACAACTTGGGATAGGAGCCCTCTTTAATAGATCCCAAACGGCCCTTTAAGGGTTTGCACGATATCAAAATGTTTTCTTAAAATGGTCCTTTTTGGGTTTGACATAGATAATGTACTCTTAAGCCAGCGAGACGTTCCACCGTCTCTGGGGAGGTTTTCTAAAACAAAGAAATGAAAGGAGATTAGAGGCGATATATACGGACTTATCAGAGTTCGCAGGAAATATCTTAACGACAAAGCGTTCCGAGATAAACAGAATCCAATATATTTTTCTTATTTATTTGCTTGGATCCGTTTTATTTTTCCCCATGTACCTGTTTGGAAGGTTCTTAACAATAATGATTTTTATCTTTATCTGTTTCTTTGCCTACGTGTATGTGTATATCTCTCAACTATACTCACACACATACACGCACTCACACATTCGCCACATTTTTCTGACATGTTGGCGTTTGTTTTTTATATTTTTTAGACCTTTCAGAAATTTTACGATGAGTATATATTATGTCTATTTTGTAGACTAAATATTATGTCTCCGTTTATTAAGTATAATGGTAACTTATACCTAGACACTGGCTCTTGAAATATAGTTCAATCTAATTCGTGAGCCAGGGACTGTTTCAAATATATCGTACCATTTATATCTCAATAAAGGATATTATTGTTAAAATTTCTGAGAACACCTTTTTGCTACTCAGTTCGCTGTACTATCTTGATTTCCCACAGCGATGGCTCGATATTGCATATTTTTAAGTGGTTTTCCTATCATTAACTACAATTATTTAGCTGGTGTGCTTAGGTGCGTTTGGTGTGGTCGTGCGTTTAAGACCAAAGTAAGCTTAACGAGCCATTGGAAGGCACACCAAAGTACGGATCACTGTGGCTGTCCCCTCCCGATAGAGTCCATAAGCAGTCCCTGTAGCCGAACATGGCTAGAAAACATGATGTATATGCATGTATGTATATCCGTAACACGTATCTGTAGCCGTAACTGTATGGATAAGGACGATGATAAGGATACGCATAGGGTATATACCTATCATTAATCATAACCTCCATCTATAGTGGGCAGTTAGCTCAGTTGACCAGCTGTGCATTACGAACAACAAATATGCTATCTACTGCTTTTTTATTCTATTTCGGATCAGCATTATTCTAATTCTGTCAAATGACTGATACTCGCAATATTTTTATTTTAAATTAAGTGGCAACATTATATTAAAAACAGCCTTGCCTATGCAAACGCATCCCAGACTACGAATGCTGTCTGCAGACAAGTGCGTTTCGCGAATGAAAACTTTTCTTTGGTAGGCTGTAACTCTTTGCAAACACGGCCCATTGTGTTGACAGACAGACAGGAAAGTCCTTGCATATTTCACACATCCGCGCCAGACAGGATGAGTGACATCAAACGCGCTTTTATACGAAGTTTCTGTAACCGAACATTTTTCTAGTTTGATGCAGTCCTGTAATCAAATTGCTCTCAACACTAGAAAACAACATTTCCCTGTTGTTTTTTTCGCAACTGATTGAAGATGACAATGTAGTTTGATGACGCAAGATCAAACATAAAAATACCTAAGATTTACGTAATTAGAAAAACAAGGTACACATAGTGAGTCTTACAGTTAGGTCGTATTTTTTTTTTTTTCAAATATGTTACAAGGCGGCAAACGAGCAGGCAGCAGGCACCTAAGTGCCTGCCGGCGCCCATGGACATCTGCACGACCAGAAGGTCAGCAGATGCGCTGCCGGCCCTTAATGACGAGTTAAAGGTTACTTATGGTAATACGACACATTGTACAGTATTCAGTGACGAGATACAAAAGAAAAAGTAGACAATGCGTATAAAAACAAAAAATGTAGGTTAGAAATGACACTGACAGCATATACAATCGCAACAAGCCCTCTGTAGATATGTAGAATACAAAAAATCTAACATTCATAAGCTTACGGTGTAGTAAGTAAAATATTAATAACAATATTCTAAGTATCGATTTTAGTTGAAAATTAAGAAAAAATTCAGGTATCTGGAGAACCTGACAACAACAAAAATTAATTATATGTAAACAAAAATTAGGTATGAAGTAAAAATCTAGGCAATGTAAATATAGAATAAAGTTCATATAAGTCTGAAGCATAACTAAAATTACTATAATTTGCTTAGCCTTAGCATGATAAGAGAGAGAAAAAACAAGAAAAAATATTATACTAGTAGGAATATAAGCGTGCCTATAGGGATAGTAATTAAACAGTTCGAACCATAAGTTAATCGTAAAAGAGACATTCCATTCAATATATTCGATAGAACAATGAATAGTTATTCCTAATAGGTTCCAAATAACAATCCAAAATGCCGGTAATATCTGGGGATACAAAATATTGTTAAGAGACAATTTACGGAAATATAAACTAAGTATGCGTATTAGAGAATAAAGAAGTTTAAACCATAACCACTCACAAATAAAGTTGAAATTGTCAAAGTATAAACGCAACACAAGTGTAAGTAAATCGTTTGAGTCATCCGAGGATCGAGAAACATCCATTACGCTAATGAGCCGGCGTACTGCAGGTGCGATAAACCTTGTGTGCTGAGAGACAAATAATGACTTATTTTTATTTCCGACGAGTTCGAGTATGGTAATTACGCATAAGGTAATTGCTCGTCTTAGGAAATTTTTTTGAGATCTAATTCCGATGAAATGGTAAATGTCTTCGAGGTCACTGACTTTCGCGCCCATAGTTTGCAATGCTTCACCCAAATAAATTGAAAATTAAATTCTTTTTGCAATTTTTTTGCTTTTGTAAGGAGTTGTTTGTAGTAAGGAGTAAGATGGTCGTTGACATATATGTTATTACTGGTAGTAAATCCCAGAAGATTGGGCTGTAAAAACTTCTTTTTTCGAGCAGCGGCTATAAAGTCCTCCTTCACATACCGATTAATGAATGAAATAATTATTGATTTTGGAGAATTTTCTTGGAATGTGGGCACTCTGGTAATCAAGTTAATATCCTCTTTTTTTATACGGTAGTCTAAGACATTACCAATTTTAAAAGCTATGTCGAAGAGATTCTCATCCTTTTTTATCGGCACGCCTTTGATCTCAACGTTGTTGACACGCATCCATTGATCCATGTCATGCTTCTCTTGATAAATATTTTTCAATTCGGTTTGTAGTCGTGGTATATCAACGGAAACTTTTTCGATTTTAGCGATGCTGGACTCCATACTGTCTACTCTTACAGTGAAAGCTTGCATAGAATCATGTGCAAATTGAAGAGATTTTTTGAAGTCTGAGATATCAGACTTGATAGTTTTAATATCACTCTTCAGGCCATTGAGAGTAGATAGCTGCCTGTCGATATCCAGAAGCTGTTCGTGAATTTTGTGCAGTGTTATTCCCGATGGGGAGACACAATCCTCGTCTCTAGCTGAGGTAGTAGCCGGTGTTTTACACTGAAGGCATTTCCAATTGGCTTTGTTTTTGCCGAGTCTCCTATAGCCAGCTTCAGTGATACCCGCACACGAGAAGTCAAAATGTTGTTGACACACACTACACAAAGCACCATCATTGAGTGTCGACTTGCAGCTTCCGCACGTAAACATAACTACACAAGAAAAGGGTTGAGAACCCCTGGCGCACGATAATTATTTTACTTTGAATGGTAGGTACGCAAACACGTGCGTCGGTTAAGCGATCCAGCGAGCGACCAATGTAAATTGAAATAAAATCGTCATTATATAACACATCTGTGTATACAATCATATATTTGATAAACACGATTACATTATTGTATAGAATAACTTATTTAAAAATGTTTAACACAACAGTAACAATTTAGTTGCTTGTAACGATCTACAGTAGAGCTGGGAATTTGGAGTTATAACAACTTACGTGGGGGGTATCGATTTTTTTCAAATATTATATTTTATTAACACATCCTCGTTTGTCCCTGGTCATTTTAAAAGTATTCATGTGAGAATGATTTGAAGATTTGCAATAATGGGGTAACAGCCGCCTGTTATACACATTTTTTTTAAATATATAAAATCATACATATAAATAATACACCCAGACTCGACGAATATAAAGGAAATACCTTTTTTTTAAAAATAAAGTGCCTGATAAAAAGGATTATTCTGATAGAATAAATTGAGGCCGTCCTGCCTTTCTTTGATTTTTTTATATATAACAAAAGGCAAACACAAAAGCAGGTGGCATTCACATAAGAGACTACCGACGCCGATGGGCAACTGCAACACCAGAGGGCTCGCAGAAGCGGTGCCGGCGTTTGACAAACGAGTATATAGTAATAGTAATAAATATATAATTTCTTGGTGTTCTTTAATTAACCAGTATCTTAATAAATGGTTGAAAGTACACCTTAAGGAATGCAGAAGTGTAATGTTAGTTGTATAATGTATTTGTTTAACATTAATCTATTCATCCACAGGGCCTATTTATTGTTATATATGCTGTGAATATTATAAGGACATTAAGATCTTTGTGAATTCATGGTAATATGACAAAACTGTTGTTTTACTGTCTTTTATAATATTTATTAGGCTTATTAATATGGTTATACAATACCTTAAGCAATCGGGCACCAAAAAAATAGTTTTTAAATTTTAAACTTAGTTATAAATATTAGATACACTATATACTATATATTTAAGTATAAACGGGATACCTAATGTTGAGCTACGGAGCCTGATACCACTAATTCATATCTATAGATTAATTATTAGATTTTCTAACTACGAATTAGTTCGGTGACCGCATACAGTCTGCTGTATGCTGCACGCTCGTTGCCTTTTTATGTCAAAAAGAAGTTAATGAAAATTTGTAATAAGTTTGGCGGGAATTCAAAACACAAAATACGGTTCTGTTTTTAAAATATATAATTATTCTTAGAGGATAGATAAGGATCCGCAAGATAGTCAGTACGTATTTAATAAAGGAAGTAGATCAACTAATAGGTGAAGCAAAACTTTTGGTACCATTTAACGAAAATTGCGCGCACGGAGGATTATGAAATTTGGCACAATTATAGTTTATACAAAAGTCGATATGTGAAAGGTAATATATTTTATAAAATATGTTTTATAAATATATTAAATTATTGAAATAAAGCCACACACCCACTAGTCCCAAACGATTTACACACACATGTCTACAGTTTACTATAATATAGTGTCAAAGAGTAGTCTGAAGACCGTATCTATATTAATTGTGATAGACAATATCGTTGCACAAAGAATTAAAATTTAAAAAAAGAATTAAAATTGAATAAGGATTATGGTACGTTTAAGATTTCTGGGCGAATTTCGACCAGCTGGCGATCTCAAGTATTTTTAATTGTCTCCGTTCTAGAGCGCTTCCGCTGTCAACCGCAGCATCTAGGCCACGCGTTACAGCCAGAGATTTGAACGCAATGAGAAGAGAGAGGTATCGAATATCGCGGGTTGTTTACAAGGAAATGGTCACCTTGTTTCTCATTACCTTCCTGCACACGCGATTAAGCTTTGATTTCTATATCCCCCTGCGGATATCCATGTCTTGCTTGTCTCTCAAGGTGGACCATATCCGCTAAGCTTACAGTTATACTTAAAAACATCGATTGTGATCTGAGCCTATTAAATCGATACTTAGAAAGTGTATAATTAAATTTAACTTAATTAGAATCACTCCATTGGTTTTGTTCTTTGACACAATCATGTCGAGGTGAGTGACAAACTTATAGTTGACTAGTTGTGCCTGCGATTTCGTCCGCGTAAAATTAGGTAAAAAATACATTCAATTTTAGCGTGATGATATATAGCCTATATGATTAGCTTAAAAAGAGTTATAGGCAGCCAAAAATAGTTACAGGGAGATAGACATATGCTGTTGCGGAATTTTATTTAGAAATTTTAAAGGGAAACAATTCCGTCATACATGATTTTTGCGAAACTATAACCGTTTACGCAGCGCAAGTAGCGGAAGCTTTCAAAAGGTGTACAAAGTGCGAATTTTGAAACATTCTTCAATGGTGCTCCGCTTTAATTAGTCTTAGCGTGATGGTATATAGCTTATAACCTTCCTCGATAAATGGGCTATCTAAAGCTGAAAGAATTTTTCAAATCGGACCAGTAGTTCCGGAGATTGGTGCGTTCAAAAAAACAAACAAATTCTTCAGCTTTATATATTAGTATAGATGGGCATTTGTTGTAACGTAAATTTATTTTATCCTAAATGCAGTTATACTAATATTTACATATAATTATGCATATGCTATAAAGAGCGCGCTCTTAAACCTATACCTGGGTCACAAGTCCCGAGCACTGCTATGGTTCCTTCCTCTGCAACGCGATGAACCCGGCACCCGCACGGTGAATCCATGGAATGCTAAGAAATTTACGCATTATAAGAAATTCCTTAATAGCTAAACATTTATTTGATGTACAAGCATCATACTCAATTATTATATATACTAAAAGGCGATTCGTCACTTAATAATGTAGTTTACACATAAACAATATGGTCCTTCGAGCCGGATAACATGAAAATTAAATAATTTTACCGAATGCAATGCCTAAGATATAATTTTTTTTTCAATGTTTGCGTGTTTGTCTGTCTATCTGCCTTTCTCTCTATCAGTTTGACTATCTGTATAGCTGAGCCGATTCTATACCATTGCTTTTATTCTTTCCCATTGCAGGACAAAGGCCACTTTAACCAATTTCTGCCTATGTCTTAAACTATGGTTTACCAGTCTCTATAACACGAAACCCAGATAACTCTTTCATCGGGTTTATGTTCTGCCATGAAGTTTTTCTTCATAAAGTAGAAAGATAGATAGATAGAGAGAGAGAGATCCATAGAGTTACTGGTTTTAGACCAAACATCACCAGACATGAGATAAGTATCCAGCCCAATCGCACTAAAGTTTACCATTTTTTTAGTACCAAAAAAAGTGAACAAATTCCTGGTTTGTAGTCACTATATATTTCGAGAACGATTATATAACAGCGTGAATAACATTACACATAATTCGTACATTGTCAAACTTGTTTTGAAATCGTCCGATTTATTTAGAGAAACTAGTTTAGTTGTAACGTTTTATAAAAACAAACAAATATATATTAAGAATTGTAATGGCTCAACCGTC
Organism: Charaxes varanes; assembly: GCA_024363005.1. NCBI lineage: Eukaryota > Metazoa > Arthropoda > Insecta > Lepidoptera > Nymphalidae > Charaxes > Charaxes varanes. Next base: position 5,992,246 of record JANCMC010043217.1, read on the forward strand.
TGCTCTTTTAAAAATATAGTACGTACCAATATATGAAAACTTGAAACGTTAACTTCCGGAACCATTTCACGGAAGTTGCGAGGACGTAGGTGTATGAAATTTGGCTCAATTATAGTTTATATAGAGGACGGTGTGCGAATGCTAATATTTTTATAAAATATGCATTATTAATACATTATTAAAATAAAACCTGACGCACACAAATGCATAACGATTTACACACACATATGTACAATTTTACTATAAACTTGTGTCAAAGCGTACTCATGACGACCGTATTTATGTTGATGGTGAAATGTAACAATGTCGTTGTAATAAGGATTACAATTTTGTATATGGTTTAAAATTTATGGTTTGTGGCCGAATTCTGACCAGTAGAGTGAAATCTAGTATTATTAAATTGATAATAATAAAAATAATTAATGACATTTTTGTCTTTTTTTTTTTTTGTCTTTCTATAATTCACATTTAATCACAATTTTTTTTCAACATTTTTTTTTCTTTGTTTTCTTACGATTTTCTTATAACACTGTTCTATACACTGCCGTTGAAAGTACTTAAGTTCTTAGTCACCTTATATGATATCGGATAGGCAAGCAGAAATGGTATCAAGGCCAGAGCATTAAAAGAGACGTTTCTCTTTTCTGGGTTTCCCGTTTCCCTGTATTATTTTATAAGTTATAACTGTTAGATACAAAGGCCCTAGCACGAACATTTCTATCCGTTCGAAGTCGACGAGTCAACTTTATTTAGGAAGAAAATGTTCGTGCTAGGAGGCAAGTCTTTATCGTGTCATACTTTTAATGAATAATAATGCAACACGCGTTGACACTGAGACGGGTCCGCTGTGGGCCTAGCACGAATATTTTCATGCTAAATAAGGTAGACTCTTCGACTTGGAACGGTTCGAAATGTTCGTGCTAGTTTCACAGGAGATCCAATGGCAGCTCCCTAGTCACCTTGTATAACATCAACAGGAAAAAAGGGATTGTTAGTGTAAATAGGGTAACATACGGTTTTAATACTGTGTTTTAATTATCCGTAAATTAAGTCTATTAGATTTGTTATCTTATATATGAATGTTTGATAGTGTTGTAGTGGTATGTGTATGTGTGTGGGGATTGTGTTTGTGTGTGATATACATATATATGTTAGGTTAGCATTTTCCTTATTGTTTAGCATAGATTATGTAACTTGCTGAATAAATAATGTCGCATTATAAATATTAAACTACGTAATCTATAGCGTCTATAACATATTAAGACCGTTATATACTAAACATATATATATTTTTTATACAAAACTAGCAACTCGTACTGACTTCAGCCTCCAGCTTTGCCTCCAGCGGGTGGATCTTCCCTTTTATCTGTTCGATAACTGGTTAGACCCACTACGGGTACGCGACTCCGGTCTACCCTAGCTGCCATCGTCACTTTTCACGGCAAATTCGCAGGCGGTTCATCGCCTAAGTGACTATGAACGCCCATGGACATATAGCAGCACCAGAAGGTTCACAGATGCACAGCCGGCTTTAAAAATGGGACTTAGGCCACCGGGAACTATAAATTAATATAATTAAAAAAATATAAATAATTTAATGTCCTTGAGTGATATGAGCGACGAAATGTGACCGATGGAAGCAACTTACCCAAAAACTCTGGAGTCACGATCCTCAGCAGTGTGGGAGCGATTAAGAACAGAAGAGAAGAGAGATATGAGTCGTGAGATTGTAGAGGTTACGGCGGTTCCAGGGATGACTTCAGACGGCAGTCGGGCATTTTTATTTACCCCACAGTCACATCCTCTGCAATTTAAGCAGACCCGGGTTACTATACCAGGATAACGGTATTAAGAAGAAGAATGAAGTTATAGTAGGATGACTCGACTTTTAGTTAGGTTTTTAGAGTTTAGAGAAGTAGTTAGGAATTATATTATTATTTCGACCGTAATTTGGATTAATTCAAAAGGAAAATACATACCTTAATTTTTTGTTTAATTACACTTTTTTAATTAGTACAAAAATTTGTATGTTATATATATAAGGGGTTATACATTTGTTTTTAACTAAGAATTTTGGGCTTTAACTAAGAATTATGTATTTTTTAAATAACTCAATATGTACTCGTTTATAGTTGTAGCCTGTTTTGTGTACCATTAGTAAATAAAGAAATACTTTCTGCATGGTCCTAAGTCGTTTTGATCAGTACCAGAGTTGGCAAATAGTTCCACTAAGATGCTTTTCGAGGCAAGAAATTTGTACATTTGGTCATCGAAGTGATGAGTTTGAAATTTTACGTTTTGACGTGTATCCGGTGTTGATATTCAGCGGTCGAAATAAGTCCGAAATATTCCTCGGAACACTCCCACTCGTAAAGATGCAGATTTAACTATCTTTAAATAAAATAAAATTCTATCAGAAATATAAATTATCACGATCGGAAAAGGTCATCTACATAACATCGAAACGGAAATCAATTTAGAATAGTCTGTGCCGTAAAACGGCTTCGCCGGAAATTAAACTTCTACTCGTAAGTCTAGCGCTTATATTACTTACCATTAAATTTATACAATAAATGCAGCATTTTTAAGAAGATATATAACACTAGCTGTGCTCGCTACTTCGTCCGCGTAAAATTAGGTAAAAGAATTTGATTCAACTTTAGCATGACGATTTATAGCCTTCCTCGATAAATGGGCTATCGAACGATGAAAGAATTTTACAAGTCGGAACAATAGTTCCCGAGATTAGCGCATTCAAGTAAATAAACAAATTCTTCAGCTTTATAAATTAGTATAGATTAAATTCGAAATGTAAAAACCCCCGATACGCTGCTCGGATATGTTGAATTCAGTAAATTTATCCCCTCAAATACCCAATTTTGTAATACACAAATCAGATCTTTTCATTTGATACCCCACTCGTATACCTTCATCTTCTATCATTTTTTTTATCTCCTCGACCACTCCTAGTAACTAGTTAACAGCTAAATCAATTTTCTTCAAACAGGCTAAAACACTCTTGACTAAGAAATCTTTTAAACAAAAGCATGATAATTCAATTTTATGTCAACCATGTCTTACACCATTTTGTAAATGAGATGATATTCTTCAATCTGCTGGTCCGACTTTAACCAAACATAGCTAAGAACAACCGCAAGAAATCTGGCTTTCGAATGAAAAAAACCGCATCGAAATCCTTCCATCCATTTGAGACCTACGATTTCACTAACAGACACACACATCGAGATCAAATGTATAACACCGCTCTTTTTGCGGCGGGAGTTAAAAACCAACTAACTAAATAAGCTTTTTTCTGCATCACCATGATTAGCTATAACTGCAACCACTACTTTGTAGATTCCAGATCGGAAACGATTTTGCGGCAGACCAATACAGGATAAAAAAAATGACTTAAGTATATACAGATGACAGGAGGTTTTGGAGACAGATAAAAGGGAGATCCTTTGCCCTGCGGTAGGAGTAATAATTGATAAGATACAATAAATATACTACTAAATGTTTAAAATAAGATAAAATATATCTCTGTCAGTTTTAAAATAACTAACTCAAACTCTAGTCGTTTATAACCCTACAGACACACAAATTTGGAATGAAATCAAAACGTGCTTCCATCCAAAATCTATTGCTGCAATATTAATCACAGCGCATGCGAGAGCTATCTCTTATTTTATGTCCTACCATACATTTTACAAGTACCCACAAATGCAGTAACCCGACCGCTGAAATTAGCAGGCCAATGAGTGCGCTAAAATCTACGTAAGAGATGTCAAAATTGCTTCATCTTTATCAAATTCGTTAGTTCTAGCATGTAAGGGGTACGTTCATAAACTATCCTGAGACTCAAACTGGGTAACTGGTGTCCTATTTCATGGACAATGAGGGCCCCGCTGGGTTTTAGTGGCCTTGTTATATAGACCTTGTGAGTGACTGGGAGGCACTCCAAAGAGCCGAACATAGTGGCTCTCTCGCCAATGCTGCCCTGAAGCAGTCGCTATAACCGAACACGGCTAGAAGGCTTACTTGTTTACTGCCAAGCAAAGGCCTCAATTTCTTCTATCCATTAAGGTCCTGAGAATCTTCGGATCAGTTCGACAGGAATTTATCGAGATTCTCCCACTATCTTCTCCATGGTCTGTCGCGTCACCCTTAACTTGGATCAGATTGCCACTCGCTGATTATTTATTGTTCTAAAGATTATAATGATAAACCAAAACATAATTGACTTTCCATATTCGTGTTGCATCGCACAGAGTAGTCGACCAAGAAATTGGTTTGCCACGATAAGGTCGAATGTCGTTTACGTCAAATAGTTAAAAGACTCATTTTTGCTTGTTATACATTACGTTAATTTCTAAAAATAACCCTTAGCAAAATTTTCTTTGAGTTGGGACTGTCATCCAAAATGGTGAAGCACTTTCGGGGTCAGTCAGATCTAATTAGATGATAATTGCCTGACCTAGTCATCTATTTTATTGTGTCGCTATATGAACTTTGTAAGAAATTCATGAATAATGGAAGAAGTTGGTGCGATCGCAGTGATAAATCTTACAAAGGTCACCGGGTGTGGTCCCAATCTACTGCATTATATTTACAAATAGCTCAACTGCCTTCTACCTTAAAAAAAACCTCTAAGCTCGACGTTAGAAGGTTGAATTGGTTCAATCTTCTATATCAATCATCCTTGTACCAAAAATCTATAAGGGATCATGTATAAATTATATCATAAATTAAGGGGGGTATAGGGTATCACCAAATCAGAGACAGTGTGTCATCAAGGGGGGAAGGAGTCAAAAGCTTTGTGACTTCACTATTGAAATTAAAAAGGTTAAATAACCAATTGAAACTGGCGTTTTCTTTTAATTATTTACAATACCTGCATAAAATTGAAAATATATGATTTCACGTCAAGGGGGAGGAGGTTTCAAAAACGTGACAAGTTGTGACAGGAACGGAGAGGGGGGGAGGAGGAGTCAAAAATCAAAAAATTCGTGCGATGTAATTTAAGGATGAATTCAAGGTGCTCTTACCTCCTATGTCAATGGTAGGATGTCAAGAATGGTTTCCCGGGCGACCAAGGTTCGATTCGTGTAAATTTATAATAGTGCTAGTTTTTAGACGTTAGTTCCTCCACGAGAAATAACCTGAAAAATTTTACGTTGATGATATATAGCCTATAGCCTTCCTCGATATATGGGCTCTCTAACACTGAACGAATTTTCCAAATCGGACCAATAGTTCCTGAGATTAGCGCGTTCAACTAAATAAACTCTTCAGCTTTATATATTCGTATAGATTTATTACAGTTCTTGTAAATTTTAAGGATTATAGTTTCCCGAACGCAATATTTTATTATATTATGATAATAATAAAAGAAATGTGTTTAAAGAAAGTGAGCAGAAAATAGTTTAAATCCCTAATTTTAATACATGCGTCCATTTTTTTACAATATGAATTAAAGATGTTTTATATAAATTTTTGAAGATATTTATCACACACAATTAATTTAAAGTCCATGTAGACAAATAAATATTGATTGAAAAGTTCAATGGTTTCCGCTTGCAAATTTATGATAATGATAATTTATTATTTGACATCGGATGCATTTAAATGCCTAGAATAACCGTTCAAACGTTACCGTTTTAGATAATATATAGAGCACTATGAATATTCAAAGACATTTACTTAAAAAGACAACTATCAAGAAAAGGCCTCGAGATCTGTACGTCAGAAGGATGAATTTAAATCCGTAACGTTTAATCCGCATAGTTTTAGGTCATACCCTGAGCTATTTTCGTTCTTATTATAAAAAAAATTACACTGGAGAAGCATAGACAATATTAGGGGTACTAAAAGTTTTCCTATTATTCTTTTAATGCCGGGGCCAAACATAGCTCAAAGTGTTTGTAAATTTTTGTCCTTAAAGACCACAAAGTTCTACAAAACCACACAAAGTCCCCGGCCAAACTACATGATAATTGAAATGATCATTCAAATGAAGCTATGTCTGGCTCCGGCATAGAAAAATGATTCCTCTTCAGTCTATATTCTATTATGTTCGTGTCACTATACAGTAGATATTTCGTTCTAATCCGGAGCCAGACATAGCTCAAAGTGTTTGTACATTTTTGTCCTTGAAGACTACAAAGTACTACAAAATTTTGCGCAGCTAATTACGTTTAAGGTTGTTAAAATTTCGTCCGAATTAAAAAATAAATTTCTCCTGTAAATCCTGTAACGAGGCTTATTTTTGGGTCTTTTAAAACAAAATATTATTTTTATTTTCGCTCTTAAAAAGATAAGCTAGGTTAGCTTTCATTTGGGTTTCTTTGCCGTTTCTTTTTACCCGTTTAAAAGGTCATGCACCATCCTAATATTGATTCATATGATGTTTTTTATTCATATAGAACGTAAAAACAAGTAAATTATTTTTAAATAAAACGAAAACCGCCTTAAAAAACAAAAAGGCGAGGAACTAAAAAGCATAAAATAAATAGTACTTTCATACGATTTAGTAGACACTTACTGCTATGCTGAAGTCGGTACCAAGCCAAATAGGTTCACCGCTAAATTGATGCAGATGGCACCGACTTCAACACATCAGTTTTTACTATAACATACTACTACAAAAGTTAATTTACTCCTAAGAATTGAAGAGTTCCGTTACTTTATCATGGATCCTGAAATCAGAACGTAACCAAGATCTCATCAAAGTACTCTAAAAGTACATCTTTCTAATAAAAAAAGAATCATCGAAATCGGTTATCATGATATTGAGTCATTCGACAATTTGTCACGCACATTCTTAATCAAAATTTAGAATTTTATTGTCATCTCTCTTTGTCTGACCTGGACTAATATGGGACCAATTAGGAAGCACCAGCTTTCAAATGAAACAAGAATCACCAAGATCGGTGCACCCAGTCAAAAGTTCTGCGGTAACAAACATGAAAAAAAACTTACGCGTTGAATTGATAACTCCTCCTTTTTTTGAAGTTGGTTAAAAACTAGTTGTAGGTGGAGCCCCAGTTCCAAATATTTACCATATTATTTTATGACCGACTACCCTGTGTCAGCACCACTTTATTATGCGGAAATGTCTAACAGCTATATGCTAATTGGTCGCCGGTTGACGAGTGCTGAAAACAAAAAGCTAAAAGTGTTAATAAGGGAAATAAATTTAAAGTAAAGCATTGGAGTGTATTTAGAAATTCAGGTGTTTAGAGCCCTTGAATTGATGCCATTCGAAACTTAACTTTTAATTAACATTTCAATGGAATAATTGGATAGGATGTTATTCGTGAGACCAGCCAGGCTGGTGTTTCCATCATTCAACAAAACTGATGATCTCTGATCAAGTCTCGTGCCAAATAACTATCTGTAGACTAGTTTTCCCTCGGCTTCAGGTGGCAATGAAGGTCATGATTTTGGTAAACAACCAGTTGTGACAGTTGTATCCGATACGATAGTTGCTAATGTAAGTATGTGTGGTGTGACGAGGTTTCCGTTTGGTGCTATAATGTGAAGAAAAACATCCTTTAAACTATAGATTATTTATGAAAAAATCGATGTTTTAAAACAGTAATGTGTTATTTATGTTTAAATTAGCCTTCTTAAACGTAAATGAAAGAGGGAGGGCTATTTAATAGTTAAAGACAGTATAATTCGCGCTGTGCTCGCGCTAGAAAGTCAATCAATTTTATTGGCATTAGCTATTCCCGCAATATTGCTCGCAGCCGGAACGCCGCCATGTTCCCACGGGATACAACGCGATTTATAGGAGCTTTCATTACAACATTATTACCTATTTTATGGACCCCGTGTGAAATTAACTATCAATTGTACATGATTTACTATTAAGGAACGAAGTAAAGAAGGAACGTCAAATATTCAACTAGGATCGTATATATATACGACACCAACAGTATGAACATGGTATTAGCTATAAAGGACGTCGGTATCAAAGCTGAGCAACACTTAGTACTCAATATCGATATTGTTCCATCTAGTGTATTCAGGGTTACCTTAGCAAGCTTTGCTGCACCCGTCGTGACCTCTATTCCTGAAGTCTAAAGTTTATTATCCATTGATCTGAGTGCGTTGCGTCGCTGAGAATTATCTCGGGTGGGCCGTCATTTCAGAAGTTAGGTTTAATTAAAGTTGGCAGTCGGCGGTCGGTTAAGACGGTTTCCACGTCTGAATTGCACTTCGTTAACTATTTGCATTCTGCGTTACTTTATTGTGGTCCACGACCGGTTGCAATTTCTGCAAAGAAGTTCGTTAATACTTGGGAAAGAGTTTGTTGCTAAATTTTCAATCTACAATTTAAGGTAAAAGTTACGCTGGACACGTAACTTTTACCTTAGCGTTAAAAGATAACACGGAGATGATTCTATGGTTTAGGAATATTTAGAATTTCGGATAAAACCGCTGGTGTCCTTATGGATCCCTAACCACAGTCGATAAGGTTTTATTTGGATAAGGAGCATTAGAGGTCCGGTGTTGATTACCACAGCGAGTTAATATAGGTATTTATCTTCTCCTTCTTCTCAGCGCACTAGTTTCAACACTTAGTCGCAATTTTTATACGGTGGTTAAATGGAAATCTTTAATATAAAACTGTAATCTTTAATTAATAATAGAAGATTAGATCCGAATCCATTTTATTTCACAAATAACCTTGAAAATGGTAATTTGCTATATTGCATTTTATTTATTCCACTTATTAGCACTTTTAGGGCAAACGGTGGCCTCTTAGTTGCCAGTCGATTACACAATAGGAGTCGCCAACAACCAAATAACATATTCTTCGATATATAATGATTTCTACACATAGAAAAAAAATATATATATTTTGAAACGTGACACCCTCCCCTTGTAGTGTTTAATATTGACAAAGTGAGCACATAAAGAAGGATTTAAAGCGTGTTTAATTCATTATGGGCTTACACAAAGCGGACACTGATGGCAGCGACTCTGGCCTCCGGGATATCTCAAATACCCCGGGATTAGGCAGCTCGCCGCGCGCACCGACAACTTTACACTCACTGCCTCTTATTAGTTTTGGTACTTCGCTACGATCCAGACGCTTAATTTTACAATTTCACTACTTTTAGACCTCTATTACTTGCCTTCAATTCTTTTACATACATTGTGATGACTGATCTTTTGGGGCTGTCTCTTGCAGATCGCTTATTGTACCGACGCTGTAAATGATAAAAGTGGCACAAGAGGGTGTCAAGACACACTTATAAATTTACACGCGATTTCTTAAACGACTTCAAAAGTTGTTGCCCAACTTCGTTCAAAATAATTTTCCTAATGAGTTTTTAGAATTTTTTAATAACATGCAAAGTTTCAAGTCTCTAAGTCTAATAGTTTGGAAATTCTAGAGGACTGGTGTCCCCCATTATTAATTAACCATTAAATTACGCAAGGTGGTCCTTGCGGACGGATGGACAGAGCGAAACTATAAATTTATTATGAGCGAAACTACTTGTATAAATCAAATATAATAAATCGTATTTTAATAAATAATATTATTTGTCGATTCGTAAAATTGTAACACTCTTGCTATTTAGTAACATTATAAATTTTACACTCACAAGACTTGCTTATTTGGAATCCTTAACCATTACAGAGTACTATATTATTCATGTTTTTAAATAGTCTTAATTTTTTTCTTCGAAATATTTCGGTGTTTGGTGACGCAGTGCTCCTGCCTGATATTAAATAATACAATAAAAAGGTTAGCTTCAAGACAAAGAAACATCGCCAGACATTGCTGATATAAAAGCCATAATGAAAACGGCAGCTGTTTGTTATAGCAATGGAGGAAATAAAGAAAAACCAATAAAAATTTATGAAATCACAGCGAGAAAAGTTGCTCTATATCCATAAAACTTCATTTCAGAAGGCGGTTTAAACTCAAATTAAGATACCAGTTACCTTTGGAGTATATATTGTTTCACGCAAAGCGTATTCTGTGACTACTTGTTCAAGTTACCTATTCCCAAATGTTTTCATTTACTATGTGGTCATTTATCGTTACCGTTACTAATTTGCAAATTATTCTGAAAGTGACGCTTGAGGTGGAGAACACACAAGGTTAGCAAAAATATAACTGCTTAAAGTGATGTGATGAAGTTAGTCCCTCAGAAACATGATTCAGACAAATAAATAGTCAAGTTTAATGGACATTTAATCTTAAAAATAAAATAATTAAAGTAAGACGAACAGTAGAGTTTTACTTGTAACAATTTACTGCAGGGGATTAAATTTTGAAAGTATCAGATTTTTTGCGTAAAAAATCTTGTCTGTCTAATTTGGAGAACTGCAGAGTCAGTTGCACACTCGGCTCAGGTGCAACTGGAAAATGAGTCATGCTTTGTCGTGCGTGCAGCGGACGGTTATCGGTTTCTAAGACATTATTTGTTTTAAAAAGGTTAATTATATTTGGGCACGTAATAACATAAAAAGTATGAAAAAAGTATACTTACACACGTTGGCCGATCGCAAAAGATCTTACACCGCTGTTATTCAGCTGCGTAAGGCTCGCAAGCTATCAACTTTTTTAGCTTCCAACTTTTCGCGTCACGCCGATATTTAATAGTTGAGGCAATATACTTATTTGGGATGTTCTTACAGAAGTATATCACATATATATGTGAATATGGCACCGCCAAATCATTAGTACGGGCAGGCGAGCGATGTTTTACAGCAGTCCAAATCGGGCCTTCAATTAGTGCACCCCGCGTGTGACAGGTTGTGTTAACTATCGGCGGCGTTAGTGGCGGTGCCTTTAAACTGCTATTATCAACGGTCCACCGTTTCCATACACTCACGGCTTACTGGGGATGTCCATTATATTTATATGCAGAATACAATACGATTTTAATGATAATTCTTTGATGATATCTAAATTGGATCAATTCATGTTCAACAACTTATATTATTAAACACACTGAATAATAGATGCTGTTCGACAATAAATAAAGACATATTTCATTTTTTTATGTATGTATATCGTTTTTATAATTACTATGAGAATTAATCTTGTTATTTTATTTTTACGTCTTTTTTATTTTATCCGTTCTATTGACACTGAAGCGATCGTAATAAAAGCAGACATATCTGAAATCTTAAATGCAAGGTCACAGCATCCGTGGGCGCGCTGCCGTCAACATGGCCGTGTGACAACGTGCACGGAGCGGCCGCGCTAATGTGTCCGGATTTACATATAATTGCGACCCGCGACGCGCCATGTTTTATCTCGACCCGTGTTCCGCCGCGCTGCTCCGACGTTTTCTTTTTAATACCGTATCTAACTTTTATGTAAAAATATTCTCGTTTGAGTGATCGGGAAGAGCCGGTCAAGTGTTATTCAGGTTCCTTGTTAA